>CM054183.1:40746474-41346474 GCA_028829895.1 Sinotaia quadrata | reverse complement strand
TAACAGTTTGCAGTCTGAAAATGCCAGTTACCTCAATACAGTTAAATTTTATTGAGTCATGGAAGTGCTTCGTAATTCAATACATTTAAAAAGTATGCTGTCCTTGAAATGCCTGTTACCTCAAAGCGCTTAAATTACATGCTTGGTATCAAGTGCCGGATACTACAAAACATTTAAATTGCATACTTTGTGCCCAGTGTCGGACACTCCAAAATCCTTAATTGTATCCTCTGTTTCAGGTAGCGGATACTCCAAAACACCTCAGTTGTATGTTTCGTGTCACGTGCCGGATACTCCAAAACACCTCAATTGCATGCTTCGTGTAAAGTGCCGGATATTTCAGAACGTCCCAATTGTATGCAGTCCTTGAGGTGCATTTTGCCTCATTGTGATTAAATTATTTTTATAAAATCTGTTTTAAATACCTATTTCAACACGTTCAAATTATATGCATTTCTTCTTATACCTGTTATTTCAAACCACTTAAATCATACGTATGCAAGCTGCTATTTTCAAATGTGTATTTATGATGTCGCAGACGGCGCAAGCGACAAGAAATATGGAAATTGCAGGCCGTATTTCTAGTGTCTGTTACCTCAAAAAGTATAACACTACGCAGCCGCACTCAGCGTTACCTCAGCTTGCGTAAAGTGAACTCAGTGCCACTCATGCTTATTACCTCAGCAAGCAAGCACACATTTACGAAACGTCATCAACTTAACGGTCACTCAAGACTGACAAGCTCTATAGTTCTCTTTATGGGTATCATTCCATCTTCTACCCATTTCTCCACTTCCTCGTTACCTCAGTGTGCGGGGTGCGCAGGCTGCACGTTCCTCAAGTATCAGTTACCTAATGCTGTTATTTGCTTGCTTGTTTCTAGAACAGGAAAAATGTTTCATTTATTTTCGATTAACGCTGACATTTTGACCTTTGCTGATTTCCGGGACGGATTCTAGAATCTAATAATTATAAAAATTAAAAAAATAATTAGTAATGGATAACAATACAAATGGAATAAAATTGTTTAATTTATTACTTTTTTTTTGCTCATTTCGTGGACGATTGCTAGTTATTTATAATAATAATAGCGATAAAATAAAATGTAATACAGTGTTTATTATTTATTGTCTCATAAGTGTTTGACAAATATTATACAAGAAATACACAAGGTCTTTATGCAAACTAATAAACATAAGGAAAAGTGACATAAATGCAACAAATAAACGATCTACATCAAAATGATGCTGTATAACAAATAACTGTATTATAAAAGAGAAATCTAATCAAAATGAATTTATAAATGTACAGTTTGAATAAACAATGACACAGACTGCACAGTGCTATTTTATTGCTGATAAAAAAAGACATTTGGAGACCCCCTTGAAGATGACCAGGGTCTCTTGGCATCTCTGCTCAGAAGTGGGAAAGATTCCAAGTAGATGAACTCTGCTAAAGAAATGAAGAGTGAATACTGAAAATACGTCTGACGAGGAGGGTAAACTTCGAGCAGGAGTTAACCACGAGCCAGAATAAACCTCCTCTTGTTCAACTTGCTCAACGGGCCAAAAATAAATTTCTTATAACTAGATTTACTTAAACTTCTCAACGGCCCAAAATAAATTTCTTATAACTAGATTTGCTTAATCTACTTAAATATAATTTCTTAAAGCTAGATTTACTTAATCTGCTTAAATATAATTTCTTACAGATAGATTTACTTACACTACTTAGCCGGCTAAAATAAATTCCTTGAGTCTTAATTTACAAAAAACAAAACAGGCTAAAATAAACTCCATCAGGCTAGATTTAAAGAAAACAATACAGGCTAAAATAAATCCATCAGGCTAGATTTAAAGAAAACAATACAGGCTAAAATAAATCCATCAGGCTAGATTTAAAGAAAACAAAACAGGCTAAAATAAATCCATCAGGCTAGATTTAAAGAAAACAAAACAGGCTAAAATAAATCCATCAGGCTAGATTTAAAGAAAACAATACAGGCTAAAATAAATCCATCAGGCTAGATTTAAAGAAAACAATACAGGCTAAAATAAATCCATCAGGCTAGATTTAAAGAAAACAATACAGGAGACGTATCAAGTACGAATAAAGTGGCACAAATTAAAAAAAAAATCGTTTTTGTTTGTAGTTTGCCAGCGATCTCTTAGAATATTATAATTTGTTTCATATTATTTAAAGAATTATCTTATTATTAGATTTTTTTGCATTCTCGAATTTATCCTAAATTTATTAAAATCACTGTCTACTCAGTAACTTTAGGTTAAACCCCAAATTGCAATTATAATTAAGTCAGCGTGATGACCTTAGGTTTACTTCAAAGACACATTTCTAATTACTGTCTTCTTAATAAATTAAGGTTTTATTCTAAAACTGTAGTCTAATTATTTTCATTGAGCTGCCTCACATTTACTCCAAAGCCACAGTTCTAATGATTTAATCAAGGATTAGCCCTAGGTTTTTCCGAAAGCCACAGTTCTATTTATTGTCTATTGAATATCTTTACGTTTATTCCAAAGCAACAGTTCTAAGTACTTAATCAAGGTTTAGCCTTAGGTTTATTTAAAATCCTTAGTTATAATATCTTGGTAAAAACTGAATTTTGTCAAAGGTAGGACATTCAAATTACTATGAATTAACCGTAACTCAGGTTTGTTCTGCATTTATAAGTTCTAATAAACGTGTCCTTGAGTAATCTTAATTTCGTTCCATAACCATGTGTTATAAAAATTGTAAATTTGAGTTAACACGAGGCTTGTTTTCTATACCCAAAAGTTATAATAACTGTAAGTTTGAGTTAACATGAGACTTGTTTTCTATTCCCAGAAGTTATAATAACTGTAAATCTGAGTTAACATGAGGCTTGTATTCTATACCCAGAAGTTATAATAACTGTAAATCTGAGTTAACATGAGGCTTGTATTCTATACCCAGAAGTTATAATAACTGTAAATCTGAGTTAACATGAGGCTTGTATTCTATACCCAGAAGTTATAATAACTGTAAATCTGAGTTAACATGAGGCTTGTATTCTATACCCAGAAGTTATAATAACTGTAAGTTTGAGTTAACATGAGACTTGTTTTCTATTCCCAGAAGTTATAATAACTGTAAATCTGAGTTAACACGAGGCTTGTTTTCTATACCCAGAAGTTATAATAACTGTAAGTTTTAGTTAACATCAGGCTTGTTTTCTATACCCAGAAGTTATAATAACCTTAGCCATAAGTTCACCTTTTGGGTTGTTCAATAACCTCTAAGTTCTAATACCGGTGTCTCAGGTTTGTCTTGTAGCTACAAGCTCATATAACTGTGTCCAACAAATGAGCTAACCTTAGATTTGTCCCTGACCCCAAGTTCTCACAGCTCTCTACTTCAGTTTACGTGAATGGTTATATAGTAACAAGCTTACACAGATTAACTTAGACCTGCTCCAAAGCCGCAGTTCTATGATTGTCACTTCTCCTAACCTAGATTTGTTCCAAAGCAGCAGATTTATTCATTGCTGTTAATCTTAGGTTAGACATAAATATGTAAATTAATGTTGGAATTCTTGGGTAATTTATTCGCTGTAATAGTTGCTGAACTGCAATTATTGCAAATGTACACTGAAATAATAATTAATAATTGCATAATTAATAACAAACAGAATAACTAACTGTAAGTAGACACAGACTTGTGCATAATTAAAAATTGCTATTTTATTAGGCTATTTACCACTAACCGAGTGTTACATAATATGCTGCTAAAATTCAAATCTCTTGTTTCATTGCATATTTAAAAACAAGTCAGTTAGTGTATTACAAAATTATCCATTTAATTTAATCGAATTCGTGTATATCATCCATGTCTTTTACACACTATAATTTTCAGTATTATCCATAACAAACATTCCCAAACCTTTTCCATTCATCTGTCCATCCATCCATCCATCCATCCATCTTTCCTTCCTTCCTTCCAAATTCCAGACTTCCTTCTTACCTTCCTTCTATTTCTTACTCTTCATTTTTCTTCTTTTTCAAGGACAGTTGTGAAGTATGGAGCTCATAGCCTCGTGGAGTTTGTTTCTCATTCATCTAGCATATTGTTCTAAGAATAATGGTGTCACCACTCCAGCAATAACAAACTCAACACTCACTTTAAACACATGGATATCAAGATGCTTCGAAGAGATAGGAAATTGTTCAGTCAAGGAAATTAAATGTGATAAGATCTTCTGCCAGTGCGAGGGCGATAAGGCTCAATGTCGTGGAGAAATTCGAACTCGACTTTGTCAATACATTCCCCAAATGCCCGCTCATATTCGTCTTTTTCGCATGTGGAAGGCTTCGTACCCAAAATTGACACGAAACATGATGTCAAATATTTCCAACTTTAACATTCTTACTCTTGACCTTGCCAACAATAGAATTGCTCACATTGAGAACGAAACGTTTTTTGATTTTAGTCATCTCGAGTCACTGACGTTGAGCGGAAACCCTATTTGTGTTCTTAACTTAAAAGCCTCGTTTTGGAGCTTATATCGAAGCCCACTACAGAACTTAATTCTGGAATCAATGAACATATGCTCAATTCCTGAAAACTTCTTTGGCGCTTTCAGTAACATGAGTTTATCGAGAATTAGCCTTAAACAGAACAGACTTGCACTTTATGACAATTCAGATTTTGCAATGTTTTCTCGTGTCGAGTCTCTTGACGTATCCCAAAATGCAATCGACAGACTGATACTTCCTGTCCGCGCCAACATCCTTAAACTGAGACTAGATGCGAATAATTTGGACAAGATTCCGGACTTCTGTCTAAGTACGGCAGGGGCTTTGCGGGTCCAAGATGGAGGTAAAAAGGAAGAAACAAGCGCTTATTTTAAACTCCAGTCTCTTTATCTAGCCCAGAATCGTTTCACTAATATCTCCCGAAATGGTCTTCGTGGAGTGTGTCTTCCTGACCTTTTAAAACTTGACATCAGCGGATCGACCTTGCTTACCCGGCTGGAGGACAACTTCATTGCGGACCTACCCAGACTCGAGTCCTTAGAAATGAGAGACATGAACGAGCTAGCCGTGTATGAGCAATTTGCCTTCAATAGTTCATCCCTCGTAAGTCTCACGTTGCGGAAAAACAGGAGGATAGACAGAAAAAGTGCCAACATCAACCACATGTTTAGCCACTGTCCAAAACTCAAGAAATTGGACATCAGTGATACGCCGATTTCCTTGGATCTTCATGATGAGGTGCACAGGCTCCTTCTACCCCTGCAGTCTGCAGAGGAGATAACTCTGAATGCTAATACTCTCGGTTTTCTCCCCGAGGATACCTTATGGCGTTTGCCGAAGTTGAAGGTCAGTGTTGTTAAAGTAATTCATTAAGGAAAAAAGAAATATTCATCAAAGCACATGTGAACAAATGACACGTATTTTAAGGAATGGGTTGGGAAGTGGGTGGACTACCATCATCGTAGTAAAAGTGTATCAGGTAGTCAGACTCCACCTACTTTTTGTTGCATGCGTAAGTATATATTGAAAGATAACACTTTACTAGGGAATAGCCCCTTGGTGTCAATGGTTTTGTGAGGAAGCAGCCAAGTGTATTGTATAATTCTGTTTTGATGATTTTTCTTCACTGTTGTAAATTAACATATGCGATGACCGTTTACAGAGTGCACGTGAACATACCTGACGGAATTGGTGATGGCGTCACTCAAGATTCAATGAGTGTGAGTGTTTGCATTGCAATAGACCTTCCTTGGCTGACAGGCATTCAGTCATTGCTGGATGTTCAAATTATCATCTGAGTTGAGATTAAATGGTTTAATTATAGTTGGCGACTGTAATACATAAATTAGTTGATCGAAAGTTTGGCCCACGTAGTTAAACATCAAATTGAAATTAATTCTCTAATGGCTTTCATTTTGTCTTGGGGGTTATGTAAAAGAGTTGAAATGAACCCACTGGACTAAAGTGTGGGCTTTGAGTAGAAAACCTGCAGAGGTAGAGTCAAATGCTTTGCTTAATGTTCCTATAAGGTATAGCTAATACTTGCATATCGTGCTTAGCTATTAGAAATTTTTAAATGTACTATATTGATGCAAGAAAAAAACAACTGTTGAAGTCACAGTGAAAGATCTCATCTTTAGACTTGATTATCTTTCAGATCAGCAAAACTGTCAATGTATGTATGGTAGTTGAGGTTATGAGAAATCGCCCTGTTTATCATTAGAGTGTATTGGTAGTGGTAGTGGGTTAGTCACTGCAATCCTGGACTGTGGATGCAATGTCAAAACCATGAAGATGACAGCTATACTAGACACAGATCGAGCTACCCCATATTGAGCGGGTGGGAGAAGAAGCTTTCGGACTAATATAATCTACCTCTGCTGGAGTATTTCAAAACACTTTTATCAAAGTTAAGTCACGTTCGAGGGTTCTGTGGTTTGACAAATTTGTCTTAGCATAGTTATATGATATTGCAGGGATAGGATAAAATTATGCACAATTTTAGTTCAGATTAAAACAGCGTAAATGGCTAATTAGTCACAAGTACATGGGTAATATAAGTTTCGATTAAATAAATAATTGTTTCTGCATGCTCCTTTGCGGAAATTATTCTGCAAGTTAGGTCGAACTGCTGATGACATGTCTCTCTAGAAGAAAAGGAAAACTAATTGAAGCAATAATTCCATTTCAGTTTATATTTATTCAAAATCTAGTTCCATTTCAGTTTACATTTATGCAAAATTTCCATTTCAGATTATATTTACTCAGAATCTAGGTATTGAATTATTTATTAATGACATTATCACATTTCAAACTGATAGAAGGCTGGGGTGAATGGGAGGAACTTTTACAGAGAATAAATGATGGCATACATCATACATATTACACACACCTACATTAATTTATGCACACACATGAATGGCAGGTCCTCTAACTGATAGAAAAAGTTGAGTTGCCTTAAATTTTATTTTAATTCATCTCAATAATAGTAAGTATGGTGTAAAAGTGTGCTTTGAAAACTGAATTTTTAAAGAAGCAGAAAATTACATTTAATTTTAATTTCCAGATGGTGAATTAAGGACCCTAAAGATTTAATTGTATTCAATTAAGATAAGTTTAAACTTGTATATTTAAAAATACTTAAATGTTTAAAAAATGTAAACCTCAATTTAAATCATAATGAATTCATTATTTAGTTAAAGAGGTGGTAAAAGTATGTTTTAAAAACAAAACTAAAGACCATAAGTTAACCTCAATACACATTTTCTGTTCAGGTATGAGTGTTTTCTCCCATTTACTATTGTTGCTTGCTAAATACTACTGTTTTCTACTCAGTGAATAATGTCTTTTGCTCAGTTACTGTTTTCTACTTGATGCTATGTTTTTCTACTTGAAAATCAAATCAAACTACAAGAAATACTAATACCTGATTTGATAGTAATGAAACATGAAAAATAGGCTAAAAGAGTAAAAAAAAATTAAATTGGTCTAACTTGAAAATCACATCAAAGTACAAGAAAAATGATAAATACGTTAAAAATACATTTAAAAATTAAAAAAAAATTGAAACTGAGCGAACTTAAGCTTTGATTCGCCAATACAAATAAAATGGCTCAGTACATGTACCTTTATGAAATCTGTTATCATTTATGTATCATAGCACAAAAATGTCACAATTGATTTAATTATATACTGTAACAATAATAATCCACCAGAATTTTTCTTTTTTATATTTTAATAATGTTCAAATAATTCATAAATTAATTATTTGTAGAATGGAGATGAATAAATTTGATTATTGTCCGCCTATACATTCACTGAGATAATTTCTTCGTATGTGTAGCTGTCTGAATATGTTTGTTTGTTTTAATAAGCAAACGCGTTTATTTTTAAATACATTATCAAAGTGTGTGTGTGTGTGTGTGTGTGTGTGTGTGTGTGTGTGTGTGTGTGTGTGAGTGTGTGCATGTGTAGGGGCGTCAGCTTTCATGTGTTAATGACTACCTGGCAAGTGAATAAGTTCGGTCTTCTAGACAGCTCAAGTATGCAACGGGGTTGCATGCGTTAATGATACGAGAGGCTATTTTTGTTCTCCCCTGTCTGAGCTATGTCTGAGTTTCCTATTCCACAGTTGAGGGGCTAGTTCCATAGGAACAGACACCCGGATTTCTACACTTGATAGGATGCGATGACACAATTCACTAGACGAATCATCCGATAATGCCAAACGTCGTTGGGGTGTCCGTTGCCACAACAACCAAGAAACAATAATTATCGAGGTTGACAACAGTCAACTGAATATCAGATTATGATAATCTGAGTGGTGCCTAGATTCTGCAGAGTCTTCACGCTATGAGGCGTCTATATCTTCTCAACTAAGCATCCAAAGGCAGCGATGCATCATCTTCTCTTCGGAGCACCTCTATGAGTGACATAACAGGGTATGTCACCTCTCTTCAGAGCATTCTTATGAATAATGCTACGAGGCGCCATCTATCATCACATCTTCTCAAGCATTCCTTGTGCGTGACGCTACAGATTACGTCATCTTCAATTCGAAGAATCTTACGAGCCAGGCTACCATGCACCATCTTCTCTCCAAAACATCTCTATGAATGACGTCACCTCTTCAAAACATCCCTTATAAGTGACACGTGAGATTATGTCACTGACCTTCAAACTTTGACAGTACTGTGAGTAGTTAATAAAATTAGAAGGCAAAAGCGCACCTAGAACTGATAGGAATGAGAACATTTAAAAGCTTAGCACACCTAGAACTGTTAGGAAATAGAAACTTTAAATTGTATGTTTGATCGATCAGAAATTTATTATTATTGCTATCATTTTTGTGAATAGAAATTCACTCTTGATTTTGGATATTTGTATACAATATGAATTTAATATGATGGCTAATGTAGGCCTATTTTTGTATACAATATGAATTTAATATGATGGCTAATGTAGGCCTATTTTTGTATATGAATTGTAGATGATAGCGGTGGCATTTATCACAAGGAGAATTGTATGATTAACTTTTATTTTTGGAATATTATCATTTTCATCTCCTCTTATTTCCCACAGAGTGTATGACATTGGAAAGTTGAATGTATGACTAATCACAGTGCGAAAGAGTAGTGCCCCTTTTAAATCAGGAAATAAACAACCTGATTTAACTACTTTTAACTCCCTTGTTATTCATAGTTATTGAGAGGGGGGAAAGAATTTGTATTTGTATTGTTTTGTACCGTTCGTCTGTTCGTTCATTTATTCACTTTCATGATACTCGCTTACAACATACACAGCCAATATAACGTTCCTTGGCATGACATAATAAAACTGGACCCCACCCAACCATCAATGGTGTATGTCATGTGTGTCTATGTAACAATCTGACACGACGTATTACTGGCACATGTCGCACGGGCTTTTGTCAGAGGTGCTCCCGAGTGGGCCAAAACAGGCCTCACCCCTTGTATCTCTAACATTGGCTCGTAGCCGGCTTAACAGACAACGTATTTTGTGACAAAAACCATTAACTATGTGGCGTTAGATTCACAGTATGGTAATGGCACAGTGTGGCGTATTTGTATTTAAGTACAATTATGACATAACGGCAACGTACAACACTAACAATTTCTCACTGGCTACAATATAGAATATGACGTATTGTTGTTGCATTAACTTTTGTCAAACAGCATGCGTTATTATTAGTTATGGTATAATATATTCAGAAACATGAGAGCAAATTAGTTATATAAAATAATCGAATTGTATCTCTTCCAGAAGCTAACATTTACAAACAACCGCATCATCGCCCGGGACTTGGGTCGCGCGCTAACGAACGTGACCCACATCGAAGTTCTGAACTTGCGAAGAAACCGCATCCCGGTACTGGACGAAGCCGCTCTACCTTGGGAATTCAGAAGCACTGTAAAAGAAATCGATTTATCTTACAATTTCTTCTCGTGTACGTGCGAATTGCTATGGTTTCGTGGGTAAGTTAATTACATTCATTGTTACTTGCTGACATTTTTTTCTCAAATCCATCATGAAACACCTCAAAATTCGTGTGAAATGCTGAGGAGATTTGAACACTACATTTTGCAACTGAAACCAAGAAAAACACTTTTAAACACCACACACGTTCTGTTCAAAGTATTAACTGTTCTTCTCGCTCTCTCTTCCCACTTCATTTTTTCCAGCTTCTTTTATTCTTTATTTGAATCACTCTCTCTCTGTATATACATGGACATACTAAATACAGGAGAGAGATTAATCCCGATTTTCTGAGTAAATATAAAAGAATGAGTTATTTTCTCATTTTACCTAAACAAGTGATAATTTTGATATATATATGATGTACATCTTACATAATAATGTGTTATATAGATCTTAGTTACTTGTTCTTGCTACCCCCCCCCCCCACTTATTTTTTGAATTTTTGTTTTGTCAGTGTGATGCTCAAGAGTCACTCTTGAATAATGGAAATAAGATTAACGTAGAGGTACAGATAACCATTTATTTTTCACACTTCTTCGTGAGCTAAGTCTGACGGAAGAGACGATTTCCAACCAGATAACTTCAGTGTGTAGTTGAGAATACGACTGAATGACAAATGGTGGCTGGAGGTGTGGGATGAGTGACATCTGACTAAAGAGATGGTTTCCAGCTGGAAGCTTAAATATGTAGTTGCGAATGTGACTAAATGACAAATGGTGGCTGGAGGGGTGAGATGAGTGATTGAGTTTAGCTGACACGCAAAGTTAATATAAATGGCCAGTCAAACTCTTTTCCAATAATTGCGATCGCTGGAGTCATGTATCTCCTATTTTTCTCTTTTCCAGCTTTATGAAAAGAACTCTAAACCTTAAGTAGAGATTATTCCCTCGAAGTAGTCATTGTCAATATTGACTTTATAAGAGATAGACTCGAACACTTATTTAATAGTATATATATGTGATTGTTTCAAAACTTAGTTGTATTTATTTGTTATATATTTATTTTATAATAAATCTTTATTTTTGTTAATCCCTTCTTATGATTATTAATTGATACATGTCTGGAGTAGTCAGTGGATGGATGAGGGCGCGATAAGTCAGTGATTGGATGAATGTTAGTAAGTTGATGAAATACATTACTCCTTAAGGAAGAAGTTCCACCTGCAAACAGATAATTATGTGTCAATAGTACGTTATTTACATTGGTGTATGGATGTGAAATTCATATGTGAAAACAGATCCTATATTAATAATTAACCACTGATAAGTGATCATGCATTATTAAATGATAAGACATTCATAATAATAATCATAATGGAGGCAGGACGTATTATAGCGCCACAGTTAGTTAGACCAAGAAATAGTGATTTATTTAGTAGCCATATCTAACTCTGTTTATGCTGTGTTCTGAATGTAAATTACTGTATCTAATGAATATGAATGAGATGTGAGCAGAATATAATAATAAAAACCGACAGTTTTCTAGATAAACAGGCAGATGACAAAGAGAAATGCAGAAAGTAGGATTTCAGAGAATCTGACAGATATGCTGAGCAGTAGGCATACATATTGATATATAGCTAGGTAGGTAAGAGAGGTAGATACACTGACTTATAGTTTGATAACTAGGCAGATATTAAATAGGTATATGGATGTTGTTGGGTTTTAAAAAATAGATCCATCCGTCCGTCAGTCTCACTATCTATCTATCTATCTATCTATCTATCTATCTATCTATCTATCTATCTATCTATCTATCTATCTAATGAAGAGATCACATTAAGTAAAATTAGACTAATCGAAGCACATTGAAGAAATACATTCTTACCACGCGTTGTGTTTTGTTCTCTTCTCATGATCGGGCTTAGTTCTGTGACATGTTCTTTCCTTTCTGCAGATGGCTGGAAGATATTTTTAAGAACAAGCGTATTATCATGAAGGGATACCCATCGAATCAGTATCGTTGTCGCACTCCAGCATCCATGAGAGACGTTCCACTAAAGAATTACCTTCCCACAGCTGAGTTGTGTGCAGTAAAAAATCCGTATGTTTTGATTGGTGCTTTGGGTGGTTGTGCTTTGTTTTTCTTTGTAGTCACCGGGGCCTTGACCTACCGCTACAGGTGGCACTTGAGGTTCTACGTGTACCGTCTTCGAAGAAGGAGACGATATATTCAGGTACTGATGACCCCGTCATTAAAAACATCTTAATAAAATAATGTCGTAAATTTACATCTACACAAAAATAACTAATTACTCTTTGTGTAATGCAAAAACATCCATGGTTTGGAATGGTGATTATATATTATATGAAAATTAGTTTTAAATATCACCACAAAACATGACAAACTCCCTAACTCTATGAGGCGTAATACACGAGTGATTTAGTAAACATGATTGATATTTTTTTTCTCTCCAGAACTGAATGCAGAGGATGCAAATAGTAGAATATCCACACCCCAACTTACTAACAGTCATACACTGCCCCTTAATATACAAATATTAATGACTCCTGTTGAAATATATTTACCTATATGTTTGCATACAAATATTTCTTTCGAGGGGAGCGGGTAAGTAATTTTGAATGGCATTAAGACAGACCAATTTACCTGTAGTGTAAAGGCCTATAGGCGTGAAACAAACAGCCTGTTGTCGGATATAACTGATTGTTACGGAAAGCAAATGAATCGATGTGTCCTACCACACATGAAGTGTGAAGGACGGCTTGTTAGAAGTTGAACACAGCAGTAAGAATGATCAAGATGTCCTTAATATCAAGCAGATGGATTTATATTAAACGTTTTGCAATCTAATATTGGTAAGGATGGAGGAAACAGATCTTAGGTGATGACTATTTGTCAAGTTAATGATCACCAGGCGTCTGAATGGACAACAGTTATTTCTGATTTGGTCTTTGCAGTCAGAGCTCTGACCTTCATTGATTTCCGATTTTTAATTTTGTCTGGTACAAGATTACGGTTCTGCTTGTGGAAAATTATGTTATCACTAGATGACGTCAGGCACTGGTGTTTGACGTCATGATGGCGTTCTGATCTTGTTCATTAATCACACACTGCAGATACATATTTTTATCCATACCGACCTCATACGTGATGAAAATGAGAGTATTTTCTCGGAACTGTGGTAAAACTATTTGAGAAAAGTATCAATGATTAATTAAAAACCTCAGTCTAAATATTAAGGATGTTTGCTGAAAAAGATGTAACAATAATATAAAAGGAATATATTAATGAGAATGCGTGTTGATTTTATTGCTATTGTGTTTGGTGTGGTTAGAAAACAACGACCGTCTGATAAAAAGAAGAAAGACGAACTGGTGGATTAATGAATGTGTGTGTGTGTGTGTGTGTGTGTGTGTGTGTGTGTGTGTGTGTGTGTGTGTGTGTGTGTGCGTGCCCGATTTCCGATAGGTAGGAATGTATTTTGCATGTGACAAACCGTCCTGAAGCCAGTTGAAAAACGAGATTGATATAAGGTGATGGATGTAGTCATCAGTGTAGCGACCAAAGATCTGAAATGATGGGTATGTCATCAGTGAAGCGATCCGGATATCAAATAATGGACGTGACATCAATGAAGTGATCCGAAATTAAAGGATAGATGTGTCATTAGTTGAGTGATCTAGATGTGAAATATTAGACGTGTCATCAATGAAGCGATCCGGATGTGAAATGATGGCGTATTAGTGGAGTGATCTAGATGTGAAATGATGGACGTGTCATGAATGAAGCAATCCGATGTGAATTGATGAACCTTTAGTGGAGAGATCCGGTTGTCAAATGAGGGACGAGTCATCTGTGAAACGAAATATGGATGTCCCTATCTGCGAGGCGAAGCATCTCACAGTATGCTGATGAAATCTTCTTTGTGCAGTGTACTCTGCAGTTGCTTAGACAGATAGACAGAAAAAACAGCCAGACTGCTAGACAGATGTCATTGATTATGCGGCATCTTATATGTTGATAGAGAGAAGACAACCGATTGATTATCAGATTTCTACCACGGATGACGTGCCCTGTAAGTGTGTATATATGTGTGTGCGTGAGTGCGTGTTCGTCCACATGTAACTAAGTGATCGATTTTGCAAGGTGACGTGGGATGACTTGAATGGACCAGAACGTCGCTTGTGTGGAGTATCTTTTCCCTTCCACTCAAATTCTCTCTATTTTCTTGATATGGGGAAATTATTCACACGACATTAGTTTTGTTTTTACTCTTCTAAAATTTGGTTAGAGGTAAATATGAATCCCTTAAGTTGATGTATTATATATAATTTGTCTATCCCTATTTCTACACTTAATAATTATATCTTTGTTGCCAATGTTAACGAGACCCTACCTTGGACTGCTTATGATGATATTTTTGAAGTAAACAACTCAGGTGGAGAATGTACTAGAAACTTGCTGATGTAATCCAAACCAGTTCCAGTTGGATGAGTAGTTTTTCTGACTAATAGTCTCACGCTTGCTCATAACAAATTCATCTGATGGGGATGGACCGAAAGTTATTTTGTTGAATATAGTCTATATTCTAATCACTTTGAATTTGACAAAACTCGAGTCTGGTCATAAAGGCGATTGTTAGCTTATAGTAAGTTAACTGACTGATAATGAAGGAATGGACTTAGAAATATTTCATACATGATTACTATTGATATATGATTTGAATTGTTTATGTAATTGAACCATTATTTCTATGTTCACTAATTTGATTATGTTGTACATTATACTATATTTCTTATGCTGCATGTGTATATGGCTAATGAATATTGTTGCAGGATTTGTAAGTTGAGAATGTTTGTAAGAGAGAATGGAGTTTAGAGATGAAATATGCTTGAAATTTAGTGCTGCCTTAATTTGACTTTTGCACATTTTTGCGCTTCAGGCTACAGTGATTACTGCACTCCGTCTGATCGCGTTGGTGTGTGCGTCCAGTATTATCATTGAACTTATTAGTATCGTGGTGCTGCAAACTGATTCCTGTGAATTATATTCGAGAGCCAATACGACGAAAATGGTGGCTTGAGTTTCGTCGAGTATTCACGTAGATTATTTTGAACATTCCTAATGGTGTGCTGAATAGCATACACAAAATTTCGGGAACATTCCTCCTGATGTGCTTGATAGCGCAAAGGAATTTTGGGATGATTCTCCACCAACGGAAATATTGTGTGACAGTGAATATCTTTAGTGTTGTGGAAGAGAGAAAATGTTTACAGCTCCTGCATATCCGCCAAGTGAGAGAGAGACGAGTGGTGCCTTCTGGAGAATTATGAATAACATCAATTAAGATTTTCATCACTTGTAATTAGTTACAGATAATAAGAATAATAATCATATCCTTAAGTAGACTGGGATTGTGTCACAATATCGTATTTATTTTCTTTTGATAATCTATGTGGATCATTTTAAATAGTACATTTGTTTCTACAGCAGGTATTGAAACCAGTATACTTTTCTATTTCTGTTAGTCGAATGCTCATGAAAAGCCTAAGAAAGAAGGCTTTCCCCCATTTATTTATGAAGTGAAGAAATGCGGATTTTATTTAAAAGATTATCTTCTCAGACTGAATTTGAAACAATAAATTTAAAAAAAATCGTTGATTTGAGGACGAATACTTCAAGAAACATACCAGTATTGTGATGGTGAAGAATGCTCATATTTTAAAGAGCTTCTAATTATGGTAATTAATTGAATCCGGAACAGATTGATTATTAAATGTGTTATAAATTTATCCTATGGGAAAGTATGTGTCAGTGTTGCGCCAGTTCTGTTATTAATGCTGCGCGGTGTATGTTGATGTTGCAATGGTTAGCAACATGTTAATTACGTAATAACGAAAGAGAAATAGTACTGATCCGTGTAAAATGATGATGCTAGAATGATTATGCGGTGTCAGAAAAACTGGCTGTGTTCAACTGATTACTATTGCATAAAAATGACCAGGTTAACTTTGTGTTGAAAGAGAGAATAAGAATGTAAAGTTGATATTGCTAATCTGTTTTTATTTTATTTTACTTTTTATATCTGAGGAATGCATAAGTATTTTATTTTGCCAGGCCAAAAGACAGAGATTTCTGGGCGAGGATGAGACGATCGCAACGGTAATGTACGATTTGTACGTAGCACATTGTACAGAAGACACACCTTGGATTATGGAGGAGTTACTTCCCTTGCTAGAGGGAGTGCATGGGCTGCGCGTGTTTCTGGAAGAGCGAGACTCGAGGGCCGGTGGCCGGCGTGATTATAACGTCATATCGTACGTTATTAATCTTAACTTTTTAAAATTAGAGTTATTGTTTTTTTAATTTAAAAAAATCAATTGGTCTACGTTTTGTTAAAATTGTGCTGAAATGACACAGAAGTATCCACTGAAATGATCGTAGTTTATACGGCTGATGCATACTACCCTCGAAGAAACCAGTTTGTTTACAGTTTCTCCAAATGTTTGATCAGTTCGCGATTGTAAAAACTAAGCAAAACAATAAAAACATTAAAACATGTTTGTAATAAGGAACAGTATCTTTCTCGACATACAGTCTAGTGTCCGGAGAAACCCACTCCATCTGATATATCTATGGAAGCTATTAATATATACCTATAATTTAGGTAATGCATATAGTTCTACCGTCCGAGAAAACCCACTGCACTTCAGATATCTAAAGAAGCTATTTTTATATAGCAACTGCACATACACACTCATACACATGTATATACTCATTTTCATAAGTACAAACACACAGCAAGCAATCAGATGTAATAATTCGTTAACCCACCCTCTCTAGTTGACACAGATTATCTCCCGTACCACCGCAAAGGTAATGCATTTGGGCTATCTCAGTGAATCCTTTGAAGGTTCTATCAAAATAACTCAATATCAGTCCTTTAAATGATTGACTGATTGATTGATATTTGCTTAACTTACACTTCAATTTTGGTTAATTCCGTTTACAGTCTTTTAACTTAACCCGTATCTTGACTGACCGAAATTATGGGAAACATTTCTGGCAGAAACTGATTTCGTGCTATTATTTAATTTAAAATATGTTTCTGTAGTGTTGTTTTATCTCCAAGACCTGCAAGGACTGTTTTGTAACTTAGAGGTTCTCACCTGTTTGTTGTCTTCGGAGGCACTTGGTTTTCCTCACTGCATTCTGCGGAACCGACCTCACAGTGAGGACTTTTCAATACCGAAGTCCCCATTTCCACACCACCACCACAAAGGGGAGTACATGAAATATTTTTGCCCTAATGAAAATTTAAAATAAAAAATAATAAATACATCACCCACCCATCCCAAATGTTTTCTTTCTTTGGGATGATGGCAGTTTCTGGCCTGAGCCGATTTCGCTGCTTGGTGCAAGATACGCCACTGGAGTGAAGTCTCGGATGTGGATGTGCAGAGTGGAACGGAGCATTGATGATAGAAAGTTGATAGGGTGATGATGGTGGATGTGAATCGACTAAGTCTACTGTTCTGCTTTTTTTAATTTTGTGTCAGGCTATCGAAAGTACCCATCCCAAATCGTTTCGTTATTTAGGGGTGAGAGCAACTTCCGGCTTTTGCCGATTTCGTTGCTTGGCAGGAGGTGTGCCGCTGTTGTTAGAGTTGATGATGTTGAGGAAAGACAGAGTGGAGACCATTGGACAGGAAAGTGGTAGAGTGGTGATGATGAATTGCCGCCTGTTGTCCGTTGCGCTTATGTCTGGCCGATAGAGGTATCCATTGGTTCGGTATTCCGTGAGCCAGTTTTGGTGTTGTTGCAGTCATCCCCGATGGTGAAGGAGGTGGGTGGGCGGGGAATTTTACATAGCTCAGGCAATTAGCACACCATGTCTATTGTGTACATATGCCCAGGATGTTCAAACCCTTGTTCTCCTCGCTGGGGTGTCGTCGTTGTTGTTGTTGGTTGCGACTGTCCCAGGTGTCCGTTGAGATGCGCGTAGATGGGCCTGGCAGCCAGTATAGACGAACAAATAGCAGCTGTATCATGTCCGCAATGGTTGGTTGAAATATCCCTTCAGGGGATATAGCTGCTCACTGTACTGTCATTGTTGTCGCTGTTGTCTGTTTGTCGGTGTTGATGGGGCCGTTGCTGTTGCCATTTTCTCACATGCTGTGGTGAGCGCCGTCTTTTCTATCCACCCTGTTTTGTTGTTGTTGGCTAGAGTTCTGGTGTTGAGGTTGTTGTTCTTGTTGGCGTCTGTGGAAAGGGTGAGAGGGGTGGACTTCTAGAACCCTTGCGAACTCCCCCTCGATTTTGGTCTGTCCGATTTCATAGTGTTGACATTTTCCGTCTGTACATTTGTCCTCCATTTCGATTTTGCTCGTTTGTGTTGGCAATTTTGTGTTGTTTTTTTATTTTTCTCCTTTCTTGTTGTGGTTGATGTTCTAGTCTGTATTTTTTTTACATCTTCCACAGCGGTTGGTATTTGTTATTTTTTCCTCAGTCACAGTGGTGGGAGTTTGAGAAAAGGTCTGTTTCTTTTCTTCTTTTTAAGAGTCTAGATGGAGCTGACTTTTGTTCGATGGGATTTTCCATATGATGTTTGTTTGGGTCTCGCTCTCTGTCTTTGGAGGTGTGCTTGAAGTTGTGAGGTGGTTTCGGAGAGCCTTAAATAGCTAGACCATTTCGTTGATCAAGGTGGTCTTCTCGCTCCACATTTTTGAAAATAGCCCAGAGTAGGTCCGACAAATGTTGTCAGTTTCTTGGTTGCTCGTCTTGAGAATGAAGTAGAGAGGTGTTACTTCCGGTCCCGTCTTATGTCAGAATGACCCCGTAGTTGTCGAATCGTGTTCTTCTTCCTTTTCCCGCCCTGACAAGGGCTTGGGTGTGTCACTGGTTGTAGTTGATCGTTCCTCTTTCTGTTGTTCATCTTGCCTTAAAAGGGTCAAAAAGGGTCAAAGGTGTGGTGATGTCTGACGCTCTTGTAATTCGCCTTTCCATTACTGTTTTTCTCGGCAATCGATAGGATAAAACGCTGGGTGCATCTTGACTCAGGGTCGAATGGGTACGACCCATCCCAAATAAAATCATCCCAATGTCTGTCTTTTTTTTCTCCTACATTATAAACAACAAACAATTTGAAAAGAATTTAGTAGAAACAGTATAATTTAAAAAAAACAAATTATAATATACATTATTAAATATTGTAAAATAATTTAATGTGTCTTTCATAAGTTTTGAATAAAATATTTTAATATACACATTATACTTTGCCGTGTTTTATAATTTGTGGTCTTGATGCTAGATGGAACTGAATAGAAGAGTGGAATTTTCTCACAAAATATTGGAATAATAACTCAGATTTTGCATTACAGAAACATGGACAAGAGTGCCCGAGTGATGCTGGTATTGAGCAACAACTTCATGACGAAAAACGAAAGCAATGGAAGAAAAGAGTATGAATGGCGCCAGTTTGAGTTGAAGGAGGTCTTGACCGTCGCCATCGAGGAAGATAAAGACGTCATCGTGCTTTTGTTAGGGGACATAACTCCTGCTAATATGACGAAAGAAGTGCGCAGTCTGCTGACTCGCGGCAGTTACTTGCAGTGGAGTCCAGGGGACAAAACCCAGAATAAACTATTCCGAGATGGTCTGCGCGTGGCGTTGCGTACGCAGTGCGATCTACGGTCAATGTGTTAGCAAGATAATTTATGAGCCTTATGGTATCTGACGTAATATTGCTAATCGAACAAATACGTAGAAAACTCCAAACAGCTTCTAATTATTCACAATATTATAATATTTACACTTACATTAAAATGTCAAGCCATTTCTTAGATTTATTTATATTTTTTAGCAATACAATTAGAGCTTGTCTGAATAGCCTGTTTATACCTAAGATGCTGGCTTCTCACACAAACTTTGCATGATTTTTTAAGAAATGAGCTAAATTTAAATAACAATCACATGTGTCAATGCAGTTCACATTGTGCAAGGGAAAAATGAAATGAGATTGATTTCAATAGCATTTCAATCATATTTAATTTCTAATCTTTGGTTAAGATGAATTCCGTAATAATTCTTAAAATATAGATGTGTCTTACTTGTATAAGTAGAGAAGCCATCAAAGAGTGTTAGATTATTATCGCAAAATTTGTTGTTTTAGAGTAGTGCATTCTTATCACACAATTCCAATATTTATTTATTGTTTTAGAGTGTCACATTTTAGCTCACAATCTTTCTGTACGAAAAATATTTTCATCTGTCAGCAAACAAAGTTATGTATGTTGTAGATTGTAAAAAAAAAAAATAAAGAATGACTTCCACCAATATTTCCATGTGTGACAGTGAGATGAAAGGTTATCTATCTATCTATCTATCGATCTATCCATCCATCCATCCATCCATCCATCCATCCATCCATCTATCTATCTATCTATCTATCTATCTATCTATCTATCTATCTATCTATCTATCTATCTATCTATCTATCTATCTAGGTGTGTTTACGGCAGAGAGACGAATGTTATATGTATGGCAGAGAGACGAAGGGACATGTGTGTAAAGCCAGTAGAAGATTACGTTCAAGGTGACTAGAACTGTCCAGTAAGCGCTAGATTTTTATCACTATATTCAACACACATATTAAATTCAATCGTTCAGTAAGCGCTAGATTTTCATCACTATATTCAACACATATATTAAATTCAATCGTTCAGTAAGCAATAGATTTTCATCACTATGTTCAACACACATATTAAATTCAATCGTTCAGTAAGCAATAGATTTTCATCACTATATTCAACACATATATTAAATTCAATCGTTCAGTAAGCAATAGATTTTCTCCGATATATTCAACACACATATAAAATTCAGTCCTTCAGTAAGCAATAGATTTTCACCGCTATATTCAAATTCACATATTAAATTCAATCCTTCAGTAAGCAATAGATTTTCACCGCTATATTCAACACACATATTAAATTCAATCTTTCAGTAAGTCATAGATTTTCACCGCTAAGTTCAACACACATATTAAATTCAATCTTTCAGTAAGTCAGATTTTCACCGCTAAGTTCAATACACATAAAGTTAAACTCTCCAGTTAGAGGTAGATCTTATTACTATGCTCAACACACATTAAACTACGCATTCCTCCTAGCGATAAATTTTAATTACTGTATTCAACACACATTAAACTACGTATTCCTCCTAGCGATAAATTTTAATTACTGTATTCAACACACATTAAACTACGTATTCCTCCTAGCGATAAATTTTAATTACTATATTCAACACACATATTAAATTAAATTCTTCAATAAGGGGTAGATTTTCATTACTATGCTCAACACATATATAATTATTATATTAAACGCTCCAGTCAACGATACAGCAGTTGATTTTTTTCAAATCACTGTTTCATCTACAGGTAATAAGTTTCCAGAATGCGGAGAAATAGTCAAGAATAGTCTCTACATTGCTAATTTATTTACATGGAACCTTATACCGAACTAGCTCCTGAATAATAATTATTTTAAGAAGACTATAGATTATTCTTTTCCGGTTGAAAACATTATATAGGCTGGTTTTTTTTTAATAAAACAAACAAACATTCATTTTATAAGTCTTTTATCAAAATTTAATATAATAATTTATCAACATTCAATATTTATATTTATTTTATAACTTTGATATCAACATTTATTTCTTTGCTTCTTCATTTGGTAGTTTTGTTGTTGTTGTTGTGATTGTTGTCTTTCTGCTATGTCCGAGTTATATCTCCTTCTTGCAATCAATTTCCTGCTTGACTTTGCAACTTAATGCACTGCCCTTGATAAAAGACATTAGTTTTTCATTTTAAATTTCCATTGAATGAGTAAATTTTATGCTTATAAACAGATTTTAACTTTGGGTGAAAGGCTTTCTTGATTAATCAAATAATGACAATTAACATAATAAACATATAAATTAAAAAGAAAATGTTTGTATGTGTGTGTGTGTGTGTGTGTGTGTGTGTGTGTGTGTGTGTGTGTGTGTGTGTGAGTGAGTGAGTGAGTGTGTGAGTGAGAGATTGATAGAATGGAACAACAAACAAAATAAAAAGTAAAATATTAGGAGAGCAAAGGAGCGTCAGAGACATGGGACTGTTTATTCAGTAGGTCACGCTTTCTAGGACACTTTGACCTTCTTTCTCAATGTCAAATCCCAACACACCATTTTAAAAGTATGCTCTCCTTACAATACATGTAAAGGTGCAATGTGCGTATTTTTAAAATTGTTTTCATTGAATTAAATTTAAAATTAAAAAATTTTAAACAGAACACGACTGGACTGTGTTAAAATTGCTTTTTGCACTGAATGAAAATGAGTAGCCGTTGTAGCTGACAGCACGTCACAATGCTATTTTCTGCTTTTGCACTGAATGAAAATGAATAGCCTTTTGTAGCTGACAGCACGTCACAATCCTATTTTCTGCTTTTGCACTGAATGAAAATGAGTAGCCGTTGTAGCCGACATCACGTCATGTAACAAGCTATAAGTTTGCTTGAGTCAAATCGGAATTGTAAAATAGTTTTAGCAAAATAAAATCATTGTCAAGCCAAAGTATCATGTAACAAGCTAAAAACCTTGGCAAGCCCAAGCATCATGTAACAAGCTAAAAACATTGGCAAGCCAAATTATCAGGTAACAAGCTAAAAACATTGGCAAGCCAAAGTATCATGTAACAAGCTAAAAACATTGGCAAGCCAAATTATCATGTAACAAGCTAAAAATATTGGCAAGCCAAAACATCATGCAACAAGCTAAAAGTTTGCTTGAGCCAAATCGGAATTGTTAAATAGTTTTAGCAAAGTAAAAACACTGGCAAGCCAAAGCATCATGTGACAAGCTAAAAATTGCATTGAACAAATCAAATAAACTTGAAAGTTAGTATAAACTGAACTGTCGAACATGCAGGCGTTGAGTGGGTTTCGAATCCCGGAAAATTATAAGAAAATTTTTGTCATTGTGCTCATGACAAAGAGCAAGATTTAAAAACTTGTTATCACAAAAATAAGGAAGGAGATCGAACAGAAATATAATGCAGGATGATGACTAATAGAGTGAAAGAATAGATCACCATACAGAAACACGTCACCAACTCACAAAGGTCACTGGTAACAGACTCCTCTTTCTGGCGTAAGCCCAGTCAGCAATAAGCATTACGTATTATTAGATAGACACGCCCAATTAGTAATAAGCATTACATAACATTAGTTAGACACACCCAGTAGCAATAAGCGTTACGTAACATTTGTGAGACACGCACATTTAGTAATAAGCGTTACATAACATTAGTTAGACACACCCAGTAGCAATAAGCATTACGTAACATTAGTGAGACACACATTTAGTAATAAGCGTTATATAACATTAGTTAGACACAACAGTTAGCAATAAGCTTTATGTAACAATAGATAGACACGCCCAATGTCAGCAATAAGCGTTACCTAACATTATTGACATACACCCAGGTAGAAATAAACGTTATGTAACATTAGTTTTGGGCACTCCCAATGTCAGCAATAAGCGCTATGTAATTAATATTGTTTATACATGTTCATTTAGCAATAAATGTTATGTAACATTATTTATACACGCACAGTCAGCAAAAAGCGTTACATAACATTAGTTAGATACTCTCAATGTCAGCAAAAAGCGTTACGTAACATTAGTTAGATACTCTCAATGTCAGCAAAAATCGTTACGTAACATTAGTTAGATACTCTCAATGTCAGCAAAAAGCGTTACGTAACATTATTTATACATGCCGAGTTAGCGATGAACGTTACGTAACGTTATTTATTTACGCCCATTCAGCAGTAAAAAGTAAATAATATGCATATTTCTGCCAGTGGTAAGCTTTAAGTAATAGTAGTCATGTAGTTTCACTAATTAGTATGCGCTCAGTGTAGAGCGATAATTAACTAATATTAGTCATGCAAGACCAACTAGCTAGTAGTAGTACACGCCAGTCAAAGATACGCTTGAAGTACTTTGCTAGCCATGCAGAGTTTGCCTCCCTTTACAAGTCTAGCCTAAAAATATATTTAAAAGGAACCTTTTCAGATAGTTTCAGTGGGTTGGCAAAATCTTTTTCTTTCCAAAGCATCATTTTCAAGAAGTCCCCTAATTTTCAGAGTTTATCTCATGCTTTACAATGCGTACTGTTATTTTTTCACAATGGTATCTCCTATTCTCCCACTATTAGTTTTTGGTTTTTGTATCACTTTCTTGTGTAATGTGCTCTTTCTTAATATATAATTTGTTAGTTTATTGTAATAGTATTCTTTTTTTTTTTAAATGTCAATTGTTTCAGCTTGCTGATCTATACAATAAACATTGAAAAGCTTCTAAGAGTGATGTTGTACTAATAAGTTTGTTGTCTGATTAACAGTGTTTTATTTTTCTTTATTTTTTTCAGGCAGTGCAACAATTCACTGCATGAATATACCTGGAGTCTTGTGGATTTCCAATTTACAATCACTTTTTATTTTATAATATGATTGTATATGAACAGAACATGTTTTTGCAATATGAATGTATGCTGAATGCTATATTTATGCTTGCTTGTGACAATAATACACTTGAAAATTGTACTCTTTATTTTTATTGTTGTATCAGGCTGAGATGTTTTTCTTTCAGTCTATTGTTAACAAGATGAACAAAATAAATCATTATACTATTATATATAGTTTGTTCGTATTCTTATTAATGAGATGTAGATATTATTTTCAAATAAAGCTTTATATCTTTCACACATTTTTGTTTTAGCATATTTAGTGCTGGAAGGTTAACCTTTTGTTTTTATTCAGATTTACTAGCACAAATGAACAAAAATTGAGTTCATTTTGGTCCCACCAGTGTCATTCTCAATGTTTCTATGGTAACAGCAATGCCAGTTTTGTATTTATAGAGACCTCTGATTAATGATAACTCACATCTTCGTGAAAGCTGCAGTTTTCTAGGACAGCTTTATGAAATTTGGACATTGAATTCCTTCCTGGGTGAGATCCCACAGCACCAAAACGAGCAGTCATGTAGGCAGTGCATGATTTATACCTGTATTTATCATAAGTGCATTTCTCTGATTGGTCTTTTTGAACCATTTCTTTTTAGATTGATGAATATGTGCAAATTAATTTCTGTAGGTTATTATGTAATTTATATATTTATCTTATAAATGTTCAAAGTGTGCCACAATGCCACCCTAATTATTGGTTATGATTATTATTATTTAATCATCCATAACTAATTACAAGTGATGAGAATCTTAATTTATGTTATTAATAATTCTCCATAAGACACCACCTGTCTCACTTGGTGGATATGCTGGCGCTGTAAACACTTTTTCTCTTCCACAGCATTAAAGACAAACATTTACCGTCACACAATATTTCCATAGAAAACTTACGAAAGGAGAAGATAAATCCATCTTTTAATCTACCCACTTTCTTCTCCAATATGTGTAAGAAGGTATACATATAATAACTGATTAAAGAAGACACATAAGGAGTAATCAGTAGTAGTTGTTGCTTTAGTAGTGTTTTAAATTTATATTTATCTATAGGCTAGCACAATTACTTCTCTTTATTCACTCAATACAATTCTCTCCCCTCACACTCCCCAATCAAAATAAATAAATTAAAAATTTGTACACAAAGGTGACAGAGAACTCACTACAATCCTGATCGATGCAAACACTACAAACCCCATCTATAAAGGCAGTAGCAAAATAAATAAATACTAATTTTATTTTTAAAATCTAAAATCCCCACCCACAATACAACGCCAATTGCTCAGACGACACCAACAAACAAAAACATGTCTTCACTGCAAGACAGACAACAGTCACAAACCTCATCTAACAACGAAAACCATTGAAACAAGATACTACCACAATTAGCCCCTTCTTCCTTTGTCGCTCACATAATTCTCTTTCTCCCCACCCCCCACACTCAACCAAAGATTATGAAAAGTTATGCCCAAAACACTCATTGCATTTCTGCTCGATAAAAGCACCATAAATTCCATCTAAAAAGGTAGTAGCGAAATAAATACAATTTAAAAAATATAAGTCATCAAATACAATACAGCACCAGCTGACAGAAGATAACAACGTTTTACCATCCAAAAGACATGAGGGGAGGAGGTCTACCAGAGCACCCAATGGATGAGGACATCAAGGAAGAAAAACCCCAAGTATGCTCTACGATAGGAAAAAATGTCAACGTAACCACCACCACCACCACCACCTATTTGTGAAGAATTTACCTGAGGTGTCGACCCTTGAGGAAACTGGAAAGGCCTGCTGTATCAACGCTCTCACATATGGACAAAAGATCAAGCAAGAAAATGACAGAAAAGAGGAAAACTCGTGTCAATTCTCACACGCTACGTACGCTCGTTTTAGGATAATGTGACAAAAAGCATGATCCACATGATCAGTGAACCCCAATAGAATAATAAGGCCGTTATGAACGTCATTCTCATGAAGAAATTTTCAGAGTTGTTTTCCTTGACCAATCCTTGGAGGAAACAGTTTGTCCTGGTAAGGAAGCAACCCCCAACCACCACCCCCTCCATCAAGATACTCACAAGATATGGGTATGTACACAACACCCTGAATTACTAGCGAAATTGAAATAAAATAAGGCAGGGAGAAACATACAGGCCGGTATATCATGATCAACAGGTAGCCAAAAGTCTGAGAAAAATAAAACTATGAACAAAGATATCAGAGAAAGGAAACCAATACGAATATCATTTAGAAAATTCATCCCGAAGCAAAAGTAAATTCATTGCAGACTCCAACGAAGTTAATGAATGAGTCTTTTTCTCAGACTCCTGCAACAACAACATCCCGCTTCCGAGATGGAAGCGCAAGAGACAAGAAAAACAATAACTAAATGCATCCAAATGGAGACGAAAATCAACAAAATCGCCATTATTCAAATCAGCAAAACAACCCGATTGATTTTGGTACTTATGTAAACCATCAGAACCAGAGAGAAAAGAAACTGAGATGCAGACTTTACAAAAAGAGGAAAGACAGGCAACAGAGAAGACACTATCTTTACAGTTTACAGCACCACAATTGTCCCCCTTTTCCAAAACCCCATTCACCCACTTGAAACAGCACCACTGCTATCCCTTTCTCCCCAAACCCCATTCACCCACTTGAAACAGCACTACTACTATCCCTTTCTCCCCAAACCACATTCAAACACTTATCAGTACTACTACTGTCCCCCTTCTCCCCAAACCCCATTCATCTACTCATTACAGCACCCCAAGAAAGCCTCGACAACAAAACAACAGCAGCGGTAAAACCAACAAAGAAAAATCGGCGACACAAACAATCAAATATCAACACTGGCAACAACATCATCAACAGTAACAACAATTGCTTCTACACTAACCGCCACCAACGAGGAAAAATCCTGTCAAAGTACAACAACCCCCCTGCCAACAACAGCAATGGACAGGCTACCAGCAGTGCCAGTGGAGACTTTTTAATCACCACTTAGCAGATATACAGGGTAACGTGCACGTGCCTCATCCACCACCACCTTGGAGACACAGCGACCGGCCCCACGGAACAAACCAGAGTGAGAGGATTAACAAGGCAGCAAAATAAACCAAGCACCAGTAAGCATCACGTATGCACAAGACAGTCAACAGTAGCAGTAGTGAAACCTTTCTCTTCAGCCAGAGTCCAGATCAACATCCTACTATAACTACCTATCGAATGGTTTACTGATAGCGGAATCACGCACATTTCTCTTAGATATCAAACGTGTACCAACAACAAATGACTGACCGACAAAACTTTATCATCATCCTGTCACCTTTACTATTTTCGATCTTCCACTGTCTGCTTATCATCAGCATAGATCAGCGGCTTACCTCAGGCCAGGACGTGAAGTTAGTGAAAACTGGACGACAGCCACCCATCCCTAAAACAATCAGTCAGATTTGTGAAGAGGTTCGGCATTACAGTTGTGGCAAAAGCATATTTTTCACCTTACAAGAGTTGGAAATAATGTATTGTTTTAAGAGGACATCTGAAAAGCAGTTGTGAATAGTTAAGTAATTGTGTGCGAAGACAGAATAATGAAGCAAAGCTATGGTTTCCACAGCTTTGTATCTTCATCTTTTGCTAATTTTGATTCACTTACAACAGTTATAGGTAAATGATCATTGCCTTCAGGAAATGAATTTACAAATAATAAGTTGTGGTTTGTAATTTGCAGGTGCAAAATGTAACCGTTAATAATTTAGATTACTCACTGTAAGGAATTTAGAAATTAAAACGGTCAAATTAAAATAATAGGGCTAAGGAGAGCTTTAAAAAATAATACACACACACACACAAAACACACACACACACACACACACACACAAACCTAAATAAACCATATAAATAAATAAACAAAATTCTTAGCAAAAGGTGTATAGTAACTGGTCATTTTATTGTGTGCTATCTTGTACACAAATACAATCATAGCTAGAAGAGTGATAAGGGGTAGGGTAGTTTGTTTTATTTACCCCTCCGCCCATACACACACACAAAATGGAAAAACCACTTGTCAATAACTTTCTTCCTTGTACTTTTCATACTGGGTAAGTCATATATACAAACTTTCTCAACCCTTTTCAACCACTTCACCCTAGAGGAACCCTTAAAATAGCAACTTTGCTCGCATAAATGTCGGTTTTTAGAATATGTTGTTTAAAGCAAAATTATTTTATAAGTATGTTTTAACTTTTCATGAAACACGCTTTCAGTTTCTCACTTAATTCGCGGAGACTGACTTAAGGTTTGATCCCTTTCATCGAAAGGAATTCATCAGTCTCTTTGTCTATCTACCTATCTTTCTTTCCATCCATTCATCCGTCCGTAGATCTTTATTTTCTATCTATCTATCTATCTATCTATCTATCTATCTATCTATCTATCTATCTATCTATCTATCTATCTATCTATCTATCTATCTATCTATCTATCTATCTATCTATCTATCTATCTATCTATCTAATTGATATATGGTATAAATTGCTCGAATTAGTTGACAGCCAAATACTAGTTAAATGAGCAAGAATATTTTTCTATTAATTTATTAACTTACGGTCTCGCAAAGGCTTAAGACTTAAGAGCAAAGAGAAGAAACCTGGACTTTATTTAATAGGAAATAGGAATAAACATAAAGGCTGGTTTTCGACATTGGTACGACAAAATCAGTAAGTTTAACGAAATATCGCGTTTATTTAGAATGATGAATAAAAGTGGAGATTAATAACTGTGGCGTTATGACACTTGCATATTTACCATATATTATTTGTAACTGTGTCTTGAAAAAAGGAATCAATGAATGGATGGAATGATGTGAGAATGATTACTGTTGGCGATGATTTTGTTCTTGACTAACACTGCACATTATATGTTGATGTCGTGATGGACCTGTTTAAGTTAGTGATATGTCAATGATGGGCGTTTTACGATAGAAGTTGACGACGTTCTAATTTCGACAGAAGACAAGACTGATGATTATTATTGGTTAAGATTTTGTGATGTGGAAGAATAGTTGTGACCTGGTAATTGCATGATGATTGTTGTACGATGCACATTAATGTGACATTGAAGAACCTGTCAGTTACTTATATGCTCAGTATGTAATACTAATATAGGAATAGTTATAATTTATGTTTATGATGAGCCTTGGAATGTTGTATGTGAAAAATTGATATTGTCATTTATGAAAACTGATTGCTGCTAGCTAATAACTTATCTGAAATTGTTGTATACTTTAAAAGATGTATACTTATATTTGATGTATACTTTAAAGGCAAAATTGTTAACCGTTTCTCACTTCCATGCAATTGAAAGTGATTGCTGGAATTTGCAATTGGGAGTGAATGAACAGTTTGTCACAGTCTGATAAAAATGTCATGACTCCTTGACCCACTTGTTTGTTTTCAAACATCAAAATTTGAAATTCCTTTGTTTAGAGTTCTCCCATGATACTTCAGTATCGAGAAGCTTCTAACAAAGAGGTCAGAGAGATTATGTAATTTTGGCCATTGTCTAAATTCTCGAACCAACTACATACCACGTGACCAGTCACGTGATGCGTTCTATACATTCTGATAAATAGGGGAACGCGTTTCTGTAGAGTCACTCCGAGATCCAGAAGCATTGACGTAGTACAGTGCCATCGCTTAATTCGTTGAGTCGTAGAGGACAGCCGACGCGATTGCTGAGATAACATTTCGACTTCTCACTAAAGGTACCACTTTTATTGATTGTATTTTGCATTCTTGAACTATGTATGTAATTTTTGTGCTATGCATTGCCACTGTAGCTTAAGCACGGTTCGTTGATAAATGGCAGAAACCTATAAGTTATTGTATATAAATCATTGTAACTCTTTTCCCATTGTAACTTTAATTTATATAACTTTAAATTCACTAGAGCCAGGAGTGCCTGAGCCCGACATGAATTTTCTATTGTAATTCAAATTATTGCGTGTGAATTTTAATGTAAATTGTAAAGCACTTTGCTTAGTTTGAATTGTCCCTTTTGTATGAACTCTAAATTTTAACGTTGTAAATATTTGGTAATTCATACGTCATGCTTGTTAAACGCAACACCCATGAGATTATATTTTTGATCTAAATTGTTATGTCGAATTTCTAGCCCAGCATTTAAAAACTAGTCGTGCTTAGGTGGCGAACTTAAACGCAAGACGATTACGAAAACATTCTTGTTTTCAGGTCGGCTTTTATCCTTGTTCTACCAAAGCCCTGTTCAAGCTCTATGAGTGAGCTGAATCCACTATTGTCCTATTACCATACTGAGACAGTGCCAATGCGCAGGTTTGCAGGTCTGTCTATACTTACCATTCCATTCAGCGTGATACTGAAAGACAGTTCCATTGTTATGCTGTATGCATCCTTTGCTGAGGGAAGACAAGTGAGATAGACTGGTCTGGACTGGATTTGAACACGTGGCCACTTTCACAAGCTAAGTCATTGCTTGGTGTACCGAAATCAAATGAACACTGTTATCAAGGTAATTCTCTCGTTGACATTTAGCACGTTAAATAGCCGAGGCTTAGAATCAGACTTCGCGCTCGTATTAACTATTTGTTAACTTGTTAAACTTATTAAATCTTATTTTTAATTGTTAATCCTCTTCGTAGTATATTTTTATGCATGATAGACCTATAGATACTCTTGGTTTGGATGGGGGCGAATGAGCTGAATGACATAACGAATGCATATTAATTTAGAGGAATTTAACGACTCCAAGCCAGCTTTGTACGCAAATTGTCAGGTTGTAAATCTGTTGTCCGCACTACAAGACACATTTTTTAAGTTAGTCAAATGATGATTTGGGCAACCAGTCTGTTTAGGTTAAACGAGAGGGAATTAATTTAAATAGTAAATTAAAGTTTCCATAATTTCCTAAGCAGGGTCTCTAAATAAATACTGGAAACGTAACACAGTTAAAAGATTGAGAAAAGAAGACGTGTGCAATTAACAGTTTAAGGACAGGTCAAACATAGGAATTAATGACGAAGTAATGGATAGAATCACACATGTACATATTGTAAATTGCTAAGTGGAACAGTAACAACAGTAACAGATAGTTATCTTCACACAGGCAAGGAGGAATATGAAATGATAATTATAGTATATAAATAGTAACAGTACGAGGGGTGGCCGCCAAACATTTCATTCATCTTGAAATTTCTCAGGCCCCCAAAACTCTACTACTTTATTAGACTTGTCAGAGTGGGCCCGACTTTAGATTCCCAGGCCCTCAAAACTCTGCTAGACTCGTCAGAGTGGGCCCGACTTTAGATTTTGCGTTTCGCATCTACCCGTTAACTTGCGTGAAGATCCTGGCGATATTATAAAATCTTGATTGACCTAGTGGATCAAGTTGTAATAATTTTCGCAAATTATTTAGCCCGATTGATCATGTGCCCAGCATAGCCAGTCTGTCTTTGTACCCGCCAGAATCAGCCCCAAAGTTCAGTCAATCTTGCCATGGTCCGAGAAACAATACCAGAAATACTCTCACAGAAAGAACTCCACTGGTAAAAATGTTTTTATGATTGAGCTATGTACAGTATTATGGTTATGCTTGTGTGCATTTATGTATATATTTGTTATTTTAATTATTTTTTTTCTATTTCTCCTTTCACTCATCTATCATAGCATGTCCCGTCCTGTTCCTTATACATGAATGACAAGCGTCTGGTGCATCAGTTATCATTTTAATGACTGCTAGAAATTTAGGAGAAAAGTGTCCTATGTTTTAGAATTAGCACTCTATTGGCTCCTGTACACAAGGTACTTTCCACTTCCTCGTGCCCTGATGAGTGATCTTCAGACAGGCCATGGCTGATTGAATCTCTTTCGTCGCAAAACCCAAAGCCTGGTGCTACACCAGACTAGGACTATGCCAGAAACACCGAGCTGCATAATTTTGTCTACCGGTACATTTACATTACAGTATGCGTCTACACGTGCATTTACACTACAGTATGCAGTTTACAGGTACATTTACACTACAGTAATGCAGTTTACAGGTACATTTACACTACAGTAATGCAGTCTACAATATTTACATTACAGTATGCGTTCTACCCGTACATATGCACTACAGTATGCTGTCTAAGGTACATTTACACTATTGTTTGCGGCCTACCGGTACATTTGCACTATAGTATGCGGCCTGCCATATATTTACAATATATACTGCATTCCTAAAAGGGTTGGACTTAAGGTTAGTACTGTTGTTTGACTGAAGTATGTGTTGTAAATTGACGGTAGATCGAATACTGTACTATAGTATACTATTGTATACCGCAAGATATAGTTAACACCAAATATTTTTACTACAACGAAATAAAGTATGCTTCTTATTATATTTAAAAATTTTAAACGACAATTTTTTTTTCACCATGTTTAGTTACAAACGTAGCAAAGGCTAAGCCAGTAATATTTTTATTTAAAACATTTTTAAACGACAATTTTCTTTTCACCATGTTTAGTTACAAACGTAGCAAAGGCTAAGCCAGTAATATATTTATTTAAAACATTTTTGCATTTCACTGATGCAAAATAATAATAATGCACTACCAAATTTATATCGAAGAATTTAAGTATATAGCCATATATAGCCTTAGGTCTGTCTGGAGTAAATATCTGCAAATGACTTCTCAATAAATTAAATAACACCCAAACCATAGCAATAAATAAAATCATGAACGCCTTGCATGCTTCCTATTGCTTACGCATTCGTTGGTAGTTAACAAACATTCGCTTAGAGATTAAAAAGGAAGACAAAGTTTATTTAAAGAACAAAAAATTGATTTGAACTTCAAGTTCTTGGAAACAGGGAAAACTGATTTTTGTTGAATTAGGAATGTCTCTGTTTCTAACCGCAATTAACTGATTTCGTCCGGCGATCGAATTCAAGTGCCTATGGAGACTAACTTTTAACGTTTTAAGTTCGGGACAGGAAAAGTATACAAGTATAGTGTCATGGTTTGAGAGAGAGAGAGAGAGAGAGAGAGAGAGAGAGAGAGAGAGAGAGAGAGAGAGAGAGAGAGAGAGAGAGAGAGAGAGGTTTATCAGCGACCACCTTTCTAAATACTTTTATTTCTTTAGTGCACGAACCCGGATGTTTTCTTACTGTCAGCCTAACACATTGAATTAGAAAGCGAGTAAGGACAAGAGTTAAGGTTTAGCATTATTTGAACTCGGGTTTTCTCAGAAAGATTATTCTGTCACTCCTTATCGCTATCACTGAAAAATTTAAGAATAACTTTTGTTCAATTGGTTTCGTATGCTGTGCTTGGCAGTTCGTGTCAATGTTCATGTGGTTAACGGATGTGCCTAGGGATAGCACTATTTTATTTATGCATATCTTTGATTGGTAAGAAATTTGACTTTTACGCTGTTTATTTTTTTCTGGGAAGATTGTGACGTGAGTGGTTAGAAACTGATTGAAATTAATTAAATTAGTATTAAAACCTTATAGTAGATGACCACACGCGTCACAACACTTCAATATTTGCCAGGCGTTACATAATATGTGAATAATGCATTGCTAATTAATTAACGGATTAATCTTATCCATAAAGACTATTACAGTTTTCGTTCATTCTTGCACATTGTACAACTATAATATGTATTTATAGACGGTGTCCCTTGGACTACAGTCACATGTCGTTCGCAATGTACAATTAATAATAGACAGTAAGGCAGACATACGGGTATTTTTTTTTTTATATAGTAATTTCGATTAAAATAGGTCGTTTGTGACTTGATTAGTGCTGGCTTCTCTACTCTTGCTTTCAGAGTTTGATTTATCCATAACTTATCTGGAGTGGGCTAATTTCTTGGAAATATTTTATTATAGCAAGCTCAACCATAGCAATTTAGTGAATAGTATTTATTAAAAATCTATATATAGTGATGCAATACAAAAATGCATATTATTCTTTAAATGCATATTATTCTTTAAAATAAATTTATGAATATGTAAATGTTGCATAACGTAGACGCCAAAATATGCAACATTTCAGCCAATTAGTCAAAGTTGTATAATTAATCGAAATAACAATATTTAGAACATACTTTTTCAACAATCAGATAACACTTAGTATTTTCTGGTTTATTGTGAAGAATTTTACAAAACTAAGAAACTATTCTATTTAACGCTGAATGAAGTATTAATTTTATTGTAAGTATGATTTTACTGTATTTTATTGCGTGATGTTACATTATCATACTGCGTGATCATATTTCGAACAGATATAGTACACATAGAGTCATTTTAAAAAAATCACTTGTAATTAACTATCTGTTAGGTAAGATTTGACTTGATCTTATTATAAATGGATATAGTTGTGCACAGTCATTTAAAGGAATCAATTACAATTCACCACTTTTGTTGCAATTCAATAAAATAACTGATATTGAAGTTTACAACATATATTTCATATTCAAGTTAGTGCATGGCAAGCATTCATAGCTCCAAATAACAAATATTACAACCTGCTCTAAGGAATAATTGTGCCCAAATATTATACTATTAAACTGAACACAGCATAGTTCTAATGTAATTTCTTTGTATTATTAGTCGATTTCTTTGTATTATTAATTAATTTTTTTGTATTATTAATCAAATTTCTTGGTATTATTAATTAATTTCTTTGTATTATTAATTAATTTCTTTGTATTATTAATCGATTTCTTTGTATTATTAATCGATTTTCTTGTATTATTAATAGATTTCCTTGTATAATTAATTAATTTCTTTGTATTATTAATTATTTTCTTTGTATTATTAATTAATATATCTTCATTATGAATTAAATTCTTTTCATTACATAATATTTATGTGTTGACTTACTACATTGTATTTCTTGTAATTTTTAGGTATGAGAATGGAACAGCCTTGTGCGCTATTTTTATTTCTTAGCAGTCATCTGCTTCTTTATTGCTCCACACGCGGGTTTGAACCTACTTCTCCTAACAACTCAACAATTATTTTAGCGCATTTGAAGTCCACATTATCCCATGCCCGGGAGACAACTTCCGGCGATCGCTCCACCCCATATGAGACCGGATGTGACAAGTACTACTGTGACTGCAACGGCGACAGAGCCGAATGCTCTGGTGAGGGCCGACGTGTGCAGTATGTCCCGCGCGTGCCGGGGTATATTCGTCACTTTCGCATGTGGCATGCTAGGTACCCTCATCTTACTCGTTCAATGCTGGCCAATATTTCAAATTTTCGCATTATCACTCTTGATCTCGCCTACAATAAAATTGCTCAGATTGAGAATGAAACGTTTAAGGATTTTATTTGCCTCACGTCCCTAACATTGAGTGGAAACCCTATATCTGCACTGGATTTGAGAGCCTCGTTTTGGAGTATGAACAGAAGTACTTTAAAAATTCTGCATATAGACGGGATGAATATCAGCTCCATCCCAGAAAACCTGTTTAGCGCGTTCAGCAATCAAAGTTTTCAATCCGTATACCTAAACAACAACACAATATCGTCGTACAAGAACTCATATTTTGCTGTGTTTTTCCGCTTGGAACTGCTCGATATATCCCATAATCAAATCGATAGACTGTCTCCAGATGTCCGCATTAATATCGAAAGGATCAAATTAGACTGGAACTATTTTGATAAAATCCCAGACTTCTGTTTGGCTGGAACGGAGGCCCAGAGAATCCAAGGTGAAAGTGTAAAAACAGAAAAGAGTGCTTTTTACAAGTTGCAGTATTTGTCTCTTGGCAACAACGCCTTCAAACGTATTCCTCAAGATGCTCTTCGCGGCGTCTGTTTACCTGACCTTGAGAAATTGGACATAAGTGGAGTAACTTCCCTTACTCGACTAGAGAGCAACTTCATTGCGGATCTACCCAAGCTCGAAACTTTGATAGCCAATGGCATGAAGCAGTTGACTACCTACGAGTACTACGCATTCAATAGTACCTCCCTCCGGAAACTGTTACTAGAGGCAAGTGGACGAATAGACATCAAAAGCGCCAGACTTAGCGAAATGTTCCAGCATTGCCCTAAACTCGCCTACGTTAGCCTCAGCAAGACCACAATAGCACTGAGTATTCCAAGAAGCATTCGCAGACTTCTTCTGCCACTGAAGTCTGCAGAGGAAATCAATTTGCATGCAACTGGTCTCGGCATACTACCCGCGGATACACTTTGGCGTTTGCCCAAACTCAAGGTAGAGTCTCACTACAGATAGATTAGAAAAAAACAACAACAATTACACAAAAGCAAACCTGCATTACTGTGAAATTTCATTATCAAACTATTTTCAAATTTAAATGAAGCATGTTTTCACATTATTTGTAAGATATATTACCATACTATACGTACTCAGCTAAATAAGGATGCAGACGCTTGCCTCTCACGAGGGAGGTTGTTCAGCAATAGTTCAAGATATGTTCAGTAGATACATTTATTTTAGCTCCTTTGATTGTGGAATTCAATGCAGTGGGCTGTTGAGTTGTGAACAGTAAATTGTGAACTGTGAAGTCCTTAGAGAATAGGTTGAAAAACATGCTATTAGTATCTTTTTTCTAATGCGACCTGTTAAGTGTAGCGAATAGTGTATATCTGTTCCAGAGGTTAATTTTTACAGGAAACCACATCAATGCCCAGGACTTGGGACTGGCACTCATTAACGTCACCCAGTTAGAAGTTCTAAACTTGCAAGCAAATGGTATCTCGGTGCTGGACGAAACCTCTCTGCCGTGGGAATTTCGAAGAAGTGTCAAGGAAATCGATTTGTCTCGAAATAATTTTGCTTGCACTTGCGATCTTCTGTGGTTTCGGAGGTTAGTACGACAGATGACCCACTTTGCAATTTGAAATCATGTGCAAAGACTGATTCAAGTTTTAGGTGTCATATTTTTAATCATGTATCTATTATGGGTGTGTGTATGTGTGTGTGTATGCACATTTTATTTGTTTCTATTTTTTTAGGAAGCATAATTTAGCATTTAGCAAAACTTGTAAATATGAGAAGCTGCAGTAAAAATGCATATATTTAATGTAATAATAAATGTAATTTTTTTAAGCAACAACAAAAAAACGTGCCCTGTCGTAATCTAGTCCACATTTGAGAAGTGTATTATAGATAAGAAATAATACAATCCTCAGAATTAAAAGGCACTTCTTGTATTGAAAATACCCTTTACGCTGTCTACATGTGATTTATTGTTGTCTATGAAATCTTTTATGTCTTCTAATATGCATTGCCATTCTTCAGTAAGATCATTGTTTATTTCTCCAAAGTGTGATCGTCAACTGGATTTGTTAAATTGGTTTGCTGCTGTTCTATCCTTTCAAAGTTTAGGGCTGTGAGAAGCCTATTTTGCATGATCGATCTCTTCTGGTCCAGGAGCCGTTGCTCCCCGATAATATCACCCGAATGGTGTTTGAACCAGAAATCATGCATCCTTTTTCTATATCCTCTTACATATTATTATTATTATTATTATTAATGTTGTTGTTGTTGTTCTTGTTGCTGTTGTTGTAGTTGTCAAGTGGAGAAATCCAATAATTGGGTTTGAACTTTGCATCTGACCTCCCGTTACTTGAAGTTAGTCGGTTTGGATTTAGCGATCACTGATGAAGAGGAGTAAGAAATAGATGTGTATTATTATCTCCCTTTACTAGGTGGCTGGAAGACGTTTCCAAGAACAAGAGCATCATCATCAGATCTTATCCCTCGAAGCAATATCGGTGTCGCACCCCGGCATCCATGTTAGACGTTCCACTTCAGAATTACCTCCCCACAGCTGAGTCGTGCATTGTGAAGAACCCATATATTCTAATCGGCAGCGTAAGCGGTTGTGCCTTCATTCTGTTTGTGGTCACTGGGACCTTGACCTATCGTTATAGGTGGCACTTGAGGTTCTATGTGTACCGCCTAAGACGGAGGAGGCGATATGTTCAGGTGAGAAGTGAATAAAGAGCAAAAACACGTAATTAAAAGATAATTGCATCAAGATCAAAGAAGCAGCAAACAAAAGTCAGTCACAAAGAAAAACAAATAAAACTTTATATTACCTACGACCTGCATAATTTGCATTCAAGGCATACTCATTCTCATTAACATTAGAACTGCAAGGGTGCATAGTAACACAGAAGGGGAGTTAGATAAAGGAAAACAGAGGACTACAGTCATGGTAAAAGATGGAATAAACTCACAGAACCAAACAATACAGAAAACCTCAAATCAATTCACTCTGTATCTTCAACTACTTTACACCTAAACCACTGACTATAGACCAGCTCATGCGAAAAACACTGCACCACACACTATAAACATTAGCATGAAATTACAATGCACACCATAAACAACAGAGCAAAGCACAATGCACCCTGCGCTTTAGCAGATTACAATGCACACCACAAACAACTCAGGAAAGATAACTACACTAAAAGACAGAGGACAGTAACCTTATAATTAATCGCCTACCAGATACAACTACCTTCCAGACCTAACCGTAGTGACACCTTAAAATATTAATAACTCTGGACTCTACCCTTACCATGACAACTCTACAAGTGACCACATCCAGTTATAGTCAACAAAACCCCTCCTCACAAAGTTACCAAACAACAAACGTAACTACACACATGGCATCTAGCAAAAGTTCATGGAACACAGAAAGCAAGTAGAAAGCGTATAACACAGACACACTTATAATAATGGGAAAAATAACACACCACACGCCAAAATAACAGTCGAGAACTCAGTCTTGTGCGCAAAATCAAAACTTTTTCTATACCCCGTAGAAAAAGCACTCACTGCTTCCTGGGTCAAGCAAGGTAAAAACATTTCAAAACTTGACAACATAGCGCAAAAGATCCCCTCTCAGAAAACATCGATCACAGCGCAATTATTAACCAAGAACGCACAGATTAAAACAAAGCAATACTACAGTTAACTCTACAGTGGTCCAACGATTTCAGTTAAAGTTATAGGACATTCGTTTGAGTATATATCCACACAAGAAAACTAAATAATCCAAATTTAACTGGAATGATCTTTGTGTCAGACTGAATTTTAAAACTCTAAATTTATAAACATTTCATCGATAACACGACCAAGAATTTCTTACATCATCCCGTCAATTAGGTTAGAGCTCAAGACGGAAATAGATGTCGCTGTCTTTCAGTTATTTACCGGGTATATTGGCCTGGAGGACAAAGAAATGCGAAACTGTCATTTTGGCGTATGGATAATAAAATACCCTAAATATATGTGCAACAGTCGTATTGTATACTCTTTTTACTGATTAATTTTAATTTTATAGAGCTGCGACTTATAGAAAGTAAGCTATATGTCAAAATTATTTATTTATGGAGAAAATGTACATTGGAAAATTATATATTTGGAAAAGAAATGTAACATTTAATTATTCTTGCCCTTGAATTATGAATACGTTTCTGAATTTGTGTAGGTCCAAAGACAAAGACTCTCAGGCGAAGGGGAGATGATTCCATTAATAATGTATGACGTTTACGTGGCGCATTGTGCCGATGACATAGCGTGGATCACAGAAGAGTTACTTCCCGTGCTAGAGGGCGTGCATGGGCTGCGAGTGTTTCTGGAAGAGCGAGACTCGAAGGCCGGCGGTCGACGCGATTATAACATCACAACGTACGTAATTAATCCGAAATATTTACAATTAAAAAAAACTACTTGGTACTACATTTTTGTTTGAAATTTTGGCTAAAATTGTGATTAAATCTAAAGTCAGTTTAAACATATAAATCATGACTCAAAATAAATGTATGCAATGAATTAAACATGTCATGACTCAAAATAAATGTATGCAATGCATTAAACATATAAATCATGACTCAAAATAAATGTATGCAATGAATTAAACATGTCATGACTCAAAATAAATGTATGCAATGAATTAAACATATGTCATGACTCAAAATAAATGTATGCAATGAATTAAAATACTCGTGTTGTTGTAAGTAAATATAGATTCTCTACTTTTTCTATACCCCGTCCAAAACAGATTCTCTACTTTTACATTTCAGTAGTCCCGGAATCGAGGCTTTGGACGGAGCTGATTGTGTTCAAACCTTTTTTCATTGTATTTATTCTTTCAATTCAAACCTTTTTCATTGTAATTATTCTTTCAATTCAAATCTTTTTCACTGTAATTATTTTTTCATTTTCTTCATTAAGCGATGGCGAAGGCATCGTGCAGAGACGAAGGGATTAATTATTATGAGTGAAAGGTTTATCGATTTGAAAATGAGATACTTATTTAGTGTTGCATATTAGCGAATAATAATTTTTTTTTAAATATGCGAATGAGTAAGGAATAATTAAAGTGAATGTTACGGAGAGGGCGACATATTTGTAACTTTAATCTTATTCTTTAAAAGTGATGATGAATAGGTGAGCAATGAAAAAAGTGAGGTACATGTGTAGAAAAAGTCGAAATCCATATTTGATGGAACCTTGCAAACGTACACGTTAAAGTCATTGAGAAAGGGTAAGTGCAGAGGTAAGAAAAAAATAGTTTCCTTAAGTGTGTCCTTTCTCATCCAGGGTCGGTACAGTACTCATGACTAAACACTCACACAGTGTATTTTTTTTTTGCTTTGAGTTTAAAAAAGAATGCTTTGTTTATATGCAGGAACATGGACAAAAGCGCCAGAATTATGCTTGTGCTAAGCGACAATTTCATGAAGAAAAACGGCAGCGACTATGAGTGGCGTCAGTTTGAGTTGAAGGAAGTCCTAAGCACCGCCATCGAGGAAGATAAAGACGTCATCGTGCTGCTGCTAGGGGACATAACTCCTGCTAATATGACCAGAGAAGTGCGTAGTCTGCTGACTCGCGGGAGTTACTTGCAATGGAGTCCAGGGGACGAAGAGGCGAAACTCTTCCGTGACGGTCTTCGTGTGGCATTGCGCACGAAATATGGCCTTCAGTCGATTTGTTAATTCCACAATTGAATTTTAAACACTGACTAAGTATACAAGACGCCTACTATTAAAAGGAACTTAGCATCTTCTTCATTTCCAAACCTGAAAATAAAAATATATTTCTAAGAAATTAATGATCTCTGTTGAAATACGACGAAAGAATCTAGGAGAAATATATGCCAATGTATGTTATTATTATTATTAATCCTTTTATCACTTCTCTTGACTGTCGGTTATGAACAAAGGTCTCGGAATCTTTCCAAGATTCTTGGAGATCGAAGGTTTTACCGAGGATATGAGCACTTCCGAGGAGCGCTGCTTTAAGCAGTGGGGCAATTTTGTGTTGTCCAGGCACTTTATTCAGATTGCCTCCCAATTCAGGTGGCTTGTTCCCCTAAGATCCTATCACTACATGAATTACTTCTGCTTTTACATTCCACAGTCTCCGCATTTCTAATCTAAAATACTGGTATTTTTCTATTTTTTCTCTCTTTTGATTTTATTTTTCTATCATTTGGAACAATAATATCGATGATTGTTGCTATTCTATTGGACTTATTGACAATTACAATATCTGGTTTTCGTGCAGGAATCACTCGACCCATTCTTATTTCAAAGTCCCACAGTATTTTGACATCTTCTGTTTCGATGACTACTTCCGGTTGGTGCATCCATGCTTTTTCCGGGATTTTTACTCCATAGTTTTCACATAGATTTCTGTGAAAGTGATAATTGTTTCTTGTGTAATAAATATTTTAGATTAATCAATATTTATATGTTTGTTGTTTGTTTTGTCGATAATTCATCAGCTTGTCCTCGCAGATACTGACCATGGAGAGGTTTTTGGCTCCATCTATTTGCTAATGTCTCTTTTGTGTTCTCTTCAATGTTTCTATGCCTGTTTTTCGGGCTTGGTATAATCCGCTCATCTTTACTGCTTCTTTTATTAACTCATCTTTGCTGTTACTCCAGATGTAGTCCCTCAGGCCTATAACTTCTCCTTCAATGACATCTTTGATTTTCTGGAGTCCTTGGATGTAGGGCTTTATGAATTGTGAGTAATTTTCTTGTTTTTCGATCTATTTAATTTATTTCATTTGTTGTCCAATCCAGTTTAGCCAACGAAAAGTATTGCGTAAACATAAGGACTTGTATTTTATTAACGCCATTTAGCTTGGACTTTAGAGCAGGCTAACGACGTCATCGTGACGTCAATTGGGGTAGGCTAGTACAGTAATTCGTTTAACATGTGCCTAACGTACTGTAAGATGGCTAAAAATCTGAGCTGTTGGACGCTAGCGAGAGGGAATGAAGCCTTCTTGTATTATTTTTGTTTTCTTCTATTTTTCTACTGTAGTCTGATAGATGTGATGTAATTTAGTTGTATGTTCATTTCTGATTACTGAATAAGATATATTCATTGGATCAAACTATGAAAACAAAAAACACAAAGTAAGACATTATCTACTCTTGACCTTTATATAATTATTTCATAATTCACTAGAAGTTTCCTTGTAGATTAATACTTAGAATTTTACTGGATTATTGATTTGTTACTCTTGTCACTAAATTTTGTCATTGTATTTTCTCGTAATTCATATAACATTATTGGATATTCACTTCTGAATGTTACTTTCCTTAATAAATGTAATTAATTGTATTTTATTTTAGTACCATACTAATTTCCTTCAGTGAAACAGTAAGAGGCCTTCTCCCCGTTAGTAAGATCGTCCAAACAAGGGAGAAAACACTCAGCAATATTTATACTCTTAAGACAGGATCTCAGTTATAGCCCTTGCATATTATATCGTACAATTCAATTCTAGCATTTAAAAAAAAAATCAACCACCTTTCAACATAATTTTTGTGTGTGAGAGAGAGTTTATCGTTCTGACTGAACTAAAATTTTGATTGTTTTAATTTTATTTGGATAGTTAGGTGATATCAAAAAACATTGTAAGTTACATTAGCACATAAAGCTTAGTAATTTATGAAATTAACTAGTACTAACTATAGACTTCATATTAATCAGCTGGTCTCGATGACCTTTATGTAAAAGTTAAGAATAAAAAAATTAAAGAAAATAACAAACATTAGAATCAAGAATCAAAAAGCACATGATAAAATCTACAATAATAAAAATAACTAGAAAGTCTAATGCTTGAGGAATGATAAATACAAATTGGAAATAAAAGAAAATGGTAAAACAATTTATGTTTCAAATGTGGGACCCCTCCATCTTAAATTAAAGTGAACTATTTGACTTTGAAACAAATTAAAATAAAAACATTAAAATTAACCAAAGACAAATAAGATTACTGTTTAAATTATGAAACTGTAATATTAATTAATATATAGAAGTAAAAAATATGAGCTTTGAAAGATAAAATAAATGTACTAACCTACTTTATATTAGAATCATCCAATCAAAATACATAAGGATAAATAGCATAGTACTGGAATAGTCAAGTGAAACTAATTAAAATAAAAATGACAAATTACTGCTCTTTGTAACCTGTATCCCTGTATCTTACAAATATGATCCAGTCAAACTAAATGAGGTTAAATTACAGCTCTTTGTAACCTGTAACCTTGTATCCTACAAATATGATCCAGTCAAACTAAATGAGATTAAATTACAGTTCTTTGTAACCTGTATCCCTGTATCCTAAAGGCACAATCCAAATCAAACTAATTAAAATAAACTGACAAATTACAGTTCTTTGTAACCTGTATCCCTGTATCCTAAAGGCACAATCCAAATCAAACTAATTAAAATAAACTGACAAATTACAGTTCTTTGTAACCTGTATCCCTGTATCCTAAAGGCACAATCCAAACTAATTAAAGTAAAAATGACAAATTACAGTTCTTTGTAATCTGTATCCCTATATCCTACTGGTATAATCCACTCACACTAAATACAGTTGAAACTTCTACTATTCTAACCTACATCATACTGGTAGCATGCACGTGTAACCCACTCCTGGGAGGATACCCAATTATTTACAGGTAAGCTGCTTGGAAAAAACTGCGTGGTAGCCTATTACAATTAATGATATGATGAAGAGTAATACCCTCTGGGGTTACATTTAGCTATACTGTGTTTTGGGTTTATTTTTCTATTCCTGAAACCGACCTGATTGACATTGCATTGATTTTCAGTCCCGCCTCCTCCGCCCAAAGTGTGACAAACCTTCAGTAATATAAAACGTAGAAAGATAAATAGCAACAAAAAGAAATTATTAAAATCAAAGTAAGAATTCGACAACAAAGATATATCTCTACACCCAGATATATTTCTAAGTAGTAAACCCACAATTTTCTATTGCTTATTCACTCAGTTCATTTTTCTTTAATCAATTACACAGTTAATTTAAGAAGACTAATTAATTGCTTCCAGTTAAATTACAGTTGTCAGCATGACTGAATAAAAGAAAATTGTTCTTATAATATGTGTCCTCACGCCACACCCGCTCGACGATTCTTAGGGCACGTTTAATTATACCAGAAATAAATATATTCTTTAAATATAGAGGAAGAAATGAAGTGATAGTTTAACCCACCAAATATTTCAATCAAGGTCACGTGACCATGTTGACTTCAGCCACAGTCATGCCTGGGATGTTTCCCTTGAGGCAAAGGCTAGTCAAGGCCTATCCATACACCTCTACTACCTATAGAATGATATCCGTTCATCACCTTAATAACTTGACTTAGCCATTAGCATTAATAAGCGCTCCACCCTCCCCAATTCTCATCCAGCTATGTACTAATAAATGTCAGTAAATTTACTTAACTTATAAATTTCATTCAGTTATGGTAAAAACAAATGCCAGAAAATCTTATCGGCTTACATTACTTTGTTATAAATTTCATTCAGTTATGGTAAAAACAAATGCCAGAAAATCTTATCGGCTTACATTACTTTGTTATAAATTTCATTTAGATATGGCGCTAACAAGTTCATGAAAACCTAACCAGTCAAACCATCATGAACACAATGGAAAAGAACCTCAACATACTGAACTATTGATATCATTCAATCTTCATTAGACAGAATTAATCTTTAGACAAACATCAGCTGTGGATTTAAATAGAACATGAAGTTTGAAACCTCACTCTTACTAACTCTAGATAACTTCATCAAAATTTTCACCCATGACAAAACTTCAAGTCATTTATTAAAAAAAACACACACAACAACTTCTTCTTGATTCTCACCAAGAGACAGTTTCTTACTCAAGGTATTCAGGTAAATATAAAATATTTCCAAAGTACAGCTGTCATTAGCATTTTTCAATATTTTCACCTGACTTATCAACGAATAACACATACTTGATTAATAAAATAGATTTATCTTCCATTTTATCAATAATTAAATTTTCTTGAACATAATCTTTGTCTAATTTTAAATAACTTGTTTTTCAATTTAACCAAGAAACCATGTGTCACCGTTATAAAACATTAGAAAGAACAGCACTAAATTTTCATACTTTACCTCAGTAATATTTCACATCATTCATTCACAATAATATTATTTAATTTAGGTGTACAAAAGACATATATTTCAAATTCTGTTCATTCACAATATTATTTAATTTAGATGTACAAAAGACATATATTTCAAATTCTGTTCATTCACAATATTATTTAATTTAGATGTACAAAAGACATATATTTCAAATTCTGTTCATTCACAATATTATTTAATTTAGATGTACAAAAGACAAATATTTCAAATACAAGTCAAATTCTGTTCACACACAATACCACCTAAAACTGACACATAGCATTAGAGTGGTCCGTGGGAGTAGATTATTCTATTTAGGATTTTGTCAAACTACTAAAGTTGACAACATGATTTTAGCGTATAAAGATGCTAGCGCGGTGACTTTGCGGTTGCTATATCTAAACATAAAAACAACTAAAATGCATGTAGGTGGACTGGAGGTTACACCTTATTGAACATGTATTTGATCTTTTGGCTCTGATATCAGTTCTGCTCGCATCCTGCAAAACATGCGATCATTCACCACTTTTCCATTAAACTCATTCATTCTTTTATGCTCACACTCTCTCCTTGCCCTACACTTTTTTGACATAACACTGTTCTACCATCTGTCTGTGCATCCCTATCAATTCTATAAGGTGCTTGCCAGAGTTTTTGTATCTTCCCTCTTAACCTCTTCCTTTTCCGATTACCTCTCATCATTTTTTATTCCGCTGAAATTTGTTTTTACACGAGTGTATTTAATACACCCACTTCTGTTTATAAAGAACATAAATGTTTATTTAAATGTTAAGATAATATATAAACATATCTCTTTGACAGAGTAAGAATGTTTATTTAAATGTCCAGATACTAATAAGCCACATTTCTTGCCTAAGACATGAATGTTTGATCATACAACCACAACTACTGTATAAAACATGAATGTTTGATCATTTAATTTATGTGACTGAATTTAGCCATAGCTGAGATCAGTGATAACCGAAGATATTAATTTTAAATGGAATACATGGCAGGGCAAATACCGTGTTGTTCCATGAAATGCCCTTTACGCCACACTTTTAAGTCTTCTAGCAGCTATAGCGGACATTCATTCTGATGACGTCATCCGTTCAAGAACCTCTACTAGCAATCATAGCAGACATTCATTCTGATGACGTCATCCGTTCAATAACCTCCACTAGCAATCATAGCGGACATTCAATCTGACTACTCCCGCCTTATCAATCTCACATTATAAAAAAATCTCATGCAGTTATCACCCGACTGTGAATCGAAAAACGTTAGGAAAAGTGAATACAGTCGAAATATAATCGTCGTTATTATCGTCTCATCATTGCACATCGTTACCCCGTTTTATCATTGTCTTTTCATCATGTGTCGTCAATCAGCATCAACAGTGACCTCAAACCGATATGGAATTTAGGAATTAAAGGACAGTTTTAAAGAAATTCATGGCTTTATCCTAATACATTAATAAAATAATTACATGTGTAAGCTGTATAGATAGGGAAAAGAAATTACAACTTATAACTCGAAATTATGCAGCAGTAATATGAAGTTGAAATATGCACAAAAGTACTCATTTAATATCTTTTATTGGTTGTATGAGATTCTCGAAATACTTATTTTGTACTGACTGCTGGTTGCATGCGATTCTCGCAATACTCATCTTGCACCGTTCGTTGGTTGTATGCGATTCTCGCAATATTCATTTAGCACCGTTTTCTGGTTGTATGCGATTCTCACAATGCTCATTTAGCACCGTTTTCTGGTTGTGTGCGGTTAATTAATACTCATTTTGAAAGTGACTGATTAAAGAATATATCAAACTAGAATGACTGTGAGTAGGGTGATGATAAAAGCGATAGTGATGACACATTAATAAAGAAGTAATGATGAAAATAACTGAAAAGTCGAAAGTGGTGACTGTGAAAGGAATGACGAACATGAAAGCGAAAGTATTAATGAAATTGACATTGGTTATTATGCACACGAGGGTGGCGATGATGCAAATGAAAGGGGAGATAATGAATGGAACATGTGCGATAACAAATGTAAGAGGAATGTTGATGGTCCTGAGAGGAGTGATAATGAAGGCAGAGGAGCGTTGATGTGTGTGAGAAAAAGAACGATGGTGTATTGAGAAGAAATGATAAATGTGAGAGGAGAGATGGCGAAAGTATGAGAAGTGATGTAAAAATAGGCTTCCTAGTGAAAACATAAAACTTGTATTGGAATAAATGTATCCAATTTATTTTCGTAAGAAGTTCGATTTTAAGAAATTTAAGAGTTCTTAAAATAAGTATATAATTAAAAGTTACAGACATTTAATTCTTGATGTGACTAGCTAAAGGTTTGCTTGAGCCAAATCGGAATTGTTAAATAGTTTTAGCAAAATAAGAACACTGGCATCACGTGACAAGCTAAAAGTTGCATTGAACAAATCAAATAAACTTGAAGGTTAGTGTAAACTGAACTGTCGAACATGCAAGCGTTGAGTAGGTTTTGAATCCCGGAAAATCATAAGAAAATTTTTGTCATTGTGCTCATGACAAAGAGCATGATTTAAAACTTGTTATAACAAAAATAAGGAGATCGAGCAGGAAGATAATGCAGGATGATGACTAATAGAGTGAAAGAATAGATTACTATACAGAAACATATCACCATGGTCACTGGTGACAGATTCCTCTTTCTGGCGTAAGCCCTCGCCCATTTAGTAATAAGCGTTACATAATACATTGATACATGCACACAGCTTAATAAATACAGCATATCAAGACAATGCCAAATGTTTAGAATACTACATGTGAGCAGTTTACTTCAAATATTTGTAGAAATAATAGTCTATTCACATAATACATCTTAAAACACAAATGTAAATAGCAAAATGCACGAAATATTTCTAAGTCCATTCTCTCTCAACCAGTCATTTAACTCACCATCAAGTTAATGGCCACCTTTCAAGACTAGACTTCTTTGCCACTTCAGATTCAAGTAATCTACATCAGGTAAACTTTTAGATCTCGGCCCATTGGCAGGTCTCTTTCTCGTAAATCATAATTATTGGATAATAAAAACTACTCACCCAGTTGCTAGAATTAGAGAAACCAAACTCACACCCCAAAACATACTCTTTCTTACAGACTCATTATCATTAATATGAAACTTAGCAAACCCATTCCATCAGACAAGGCCACAAATAACAAATCAGATCAACCACCATATAAATAAACTAAGCAACAAAGGAACCCAAACTATAGTCTTTTGGATACTCAGTCACACTAACACCAAAAGAAATGAAGCAACAGACTGGGGAAGGGGGTAAATTATGGTTCCATATGTGGAAAACAACTTTACACCCAAATTCATAGAACTGAATTAGAAGCATAAATTAAAAACAGATAAACCCTTCCCCCCCCAACCTTCCAAACATATTGCACATTAGAGCAATATCCAGACTTAAACTAAACTCCACAAGATACACACAAATTAAATCATAAACCAAAATCATGCACACACTGCAGACAACACTATTCAACAATTCCTTCTACAATCTAACCTACACACTGATGAAAGAAACACACTTCAGGAGGTAACATCACTTCTGCAACTCCCCATTCACAACCCACACATTACTCTTTCCACAAGAACACAATCACAAACTCATTCACTCAGCATTAATCACATTCCTCAACCAAACAAATACAATACACCTCTTGTAATACCTAGGGAAAAGTCACGGACTAAGAACAAATACAATTCACCTCCTATAACACCTAGGGAAAAGTCACAGACTAAGAACAGAGAAACATTAAAGACACCAAACTAAACACCTTCAGCTGCACCACTATTTCAGATACCCTCTTCAGAAACAAGTGAGAGGAGGAGGATCCCACAGGAACATACACAACTGAGAACAACATTCGAAGTCGAAAGGTTCCTGCAGTTCCTGTGGGAAAAGAGGTCAGCAAAAAAAAAAGTCACACAGTTGCTTGATACCTACATTACAAAATGCCATAATGTTTATGAAATCACATAAAGATAACTTCTTTTTCTAAGTACTCCCTGTGTACTTGGTGACTTACCAAGTAGACTTTCATGTCTTTGCTCCTTCAAGGACATCATCAAAATAGCAAAGGAATTTGTCACCATACAAGGACAACTGTAAATTCTAGTTAAGAAAATATGACATCTATTCATTTTTATTTGTTGTAATCATTGTTTGTGTGGCTTTATGATACTTTCCCATCTGCATTGGCTTTGATATGACATGCTTTCCCTGTTGGGTATCTGCAGAGCAGTTGTTTACTCATAAGTAAGGCACTAAATTTTATCTGGTATCTTTGTGCAAAAATATAAATTCTCCTGTTTGTCAAGACAACTTCTGTTCCAAGAATTTTATTTTTCTTGATACCATATTCATTTCCTAATTGAATAAAATAGAAATGCTTTGTAAATAAGACACCATACTCACATGACAGCATATACTTTTAGAATTTTTTCTTTTTTATAATGGTGAAATAAAAAAAAAAACAAAGAAAGAGTACATAAGCTTATTTAAAAATTTGCATTAATAATTATTTTACAATTTTTGAATATCTATTATCTTTGTAGACCATAACACAGTGGGCTGTAAGTTTTGACCTTTGGTTTTAGCAGAATTACTCTGGTCATTTACAGATGATAAAATTAGAGAAAAGGGGTAGACAATTTCTTTGTGCAGAAAATTTCAGTTAAAATAACAAGAAAAAAATTTAGGTGATATACATAATAAAATATTTTATCAATTAGTCATCTGTTTAATTAGATAAAATGTTTTAGTAATTTTGCTACTTTCTTTTAGTTTAAGATAAATGTATTTTATTTGTTCGTCTTCTGGTTGTATTTTCTTCTTCTAATACTGTACAGTTGGTGATGTCTTCAGACAAACTGGCTTCCATGAATACACCTGTGTTGAACATTGATTTAGCCCTTCAGGATGGGGCAGGTTCTGTGGAGCAGGTAGCAGTAGAGTTAGATCAGGATGAACTAAAAAAACTTCTGACTTCTCTGGAAGGCTGCAGCAAGGTAAATCTGCTAGTCTGTCTTGGGTAAAAATATATTTAAAAGGAACCTTTTCAGATAGTTTCAGTGGGTTGGCAAAATCTTTTTCTTTCCAAAGCATCATTTTCAAGAAGTTCCTTAATTTATCTCATGCTTTACAAATGCGTACTGTTATTTTTCACAATGGTATCTCCTATTCTCCCACTATTAGTTTTTGGTTTTATATCACTTTCTTGTGTAATGTGCTCTTTCTTAATATATAATTTGTTAGTTTATTGTAATAGTATTCTTTTTCTTTTTAAATGTGAATTGTTTCAGCTTGCTGATCTATACAATAAACATTGAAAAGCTTCTAAGAGTGATGTTGTACTAATAAGTTTGTTGTCTAATTAACAGTGTTTTATTTTTCTTTATTTTTTTCAGGCAGTGCAACAATTCACTGCATGAATATACCTGGAGTCTTGTGGATTTCCAATTTACAATCACTTTTTATTTTATAATATGATTTTATATGAACAGAACATGTTTTTGCAATATGAATGTATGCTGAATGCTATATTTATGCTTGCTTGTGACAATAATACACTTGAAAATTGTACTCTTTATTTTTATTGTTGTATCAGGCTGAAATGTTTTTCTTTCAGTCTATTGTTAACAAGATGAACAAAATAAATCATTATACTATTATATATAGTTTGTTCGTATTCTTATTAATGAGATGTAGATATTATTTTCAAATAAAGCTTTATATCTTTCACACATTTTTGTTTTAGCATATTTAGTGCTGGAAGGTTAACCTTTTGTTTTTATTCAGATTTACCAGCACAAATGAACAAAAATTTAGTTCATTTTGGTCCCTCCAGTGTCATTCTCAATGTTTCTATGGTAACAGCAATGCCAGTTTTGTATTTATAGAGACCTCTGATTAATGATAACTCACATCTTCGTGAAAGCTGCAGTTTTCTAGGACAGCATTATGAAATTTGGACATTGAATTCCTTCCTGGGTGAGATCCCACAGCACCAAAACGAGCAGTCATGTAGGCAGTGCATGATTTATACCTGTATTTATCATAAGTGCATTTCTCTGATTGGTCTTTTTGAACCATTTCTTTTTAGATTGATGAATATGTGCAAATTAATTTCTGTAGGTTATTATGTAATTTATATATTTATCTTATAAATGTTCAAAGTGTGCCACAATGCCACTCTAATTATTGGTTATGATTATTATTATTTAATCATCCATAACTAATTACAAGTGATGAGAATCTTAATTTATGTTATTAATAATTCTGTTGGCTGCAACATAAGACACCACCTGTCTCTCTCACTTGGTGGATATGCTGGCGCTGTAAACACTTTTTCTCTTCCACAGCATTAAAGACAAACATTTACCGTCACACAATATTTCCATAGAAAACTTACGAAAGGAGAAGATAAATCCATCTTTTAATCTATATTTAGTGAGCTCCCATCCACCCACTTTCTTCTCCAATATGTGTAAGAAGGTATACATATAACAACTGATTAAAGAAGACACATAGGGAGTAATCAGTAGTAGTTGTTGCTTTAGTAGTGTTTTAAATTTATATTTATCTATAGGCTAGCACAATTACTTCACTTTATTCACTCAATACAATTCTCTCCCACTCCAACTCCCCAATCAAAATAAATAAAATAAACATAAAATTTGTACACAAAGGTGACAAAGAACTCACTACAATCCTGATCGATGCAAACACTACAAACCCCATCTATAAAGGCAGTAGCAAAATAAATAAATACTAATTTTATTTTTAAAATCTAAAATCCCCAGCCACAATACAACGCCAATTGCTCAGACGACACCAACAAACAAAAACATGTCTTCAATGCAAGACAGACAACACAGTCACAAACCTCATCTAACAACGAAAACCATTGAAACAAGATACTACCACAATTAGCCCCTTCTTCCTTCGTCGCTCACATAATTCTCTCTCTCCCCACCCCCACTCTCAACCAAAGATTAATGAAAAGTTACGCCCCCCAAAAACACTCACTCCATTCCTGCTCGATAAAAGCACCATAAATTCCATCCAAAATGGCAGTAGTGAAATAAATACTATTTAAAAAATATAAAAGTCATAAAATACAATACTGCACTGACGATAACAACGCTTAACCACCCAAAAGACAAGAGGGAGAGGAGGGCTACCAGAGCACCCAATGGATGAGGACATCAAGGAAGAAAAACCCTAAGTATTCTCTAGGATAGGAAAAATGTCAACGTAACCACCACCACCAATTTGTAAAGAGTTTACCTGAGGTGTCGACCCTTGAGGAAACTGGAAAGGCACCATCGCTCTCATCGCTATGGACAAAAGATCAAACAAGAGAATGACAGAAAAGAGGAAAACTTGTGCGTGTTTTCACACGCTACGTAAGCACGTTTCAGGACAATGTAACAAAAAAGCATGATCCACGTGATAAGTGAGCCACAACTTAGGTTTGCTCCTTGATTGTATGTTGCAGCCAACAAGCAGCCTTCTGATTTCTTCTTCTTTTGGATGTGGTTTAGTCTCACTCTGAGTGTGAGTTCAACCTTTAATCTTTTTGTAAATTGGTTTTATATGCATATAATGTACTATACTTTTTATTTTCTATGAGTACGTTTAAGTGCAACACTAAGAAAAGTCAGTGTAGACTGTTTACTTGAAAACTTCAGTAGAGGGAAACAACTCACTGAATATGTCACTTACGTTAAAATAATTAGCCATTAATTGCTTAGATTTCAATGACGCAGCATCCACAGATATGTACATTGGCTTACCAGAGAATTGCTGACCGAGAATTAGCTTAGACTAGTTGAGTGATTGTTATTTACCATGATCCGATGACAAGTAGGGATGCTCCCATGGTGTACGTCATTACTAACTAATGACCATGTACTGGTCAACTAAATATCCTGTCAGAAATACTATCATACAGGTGGAGAAAGTTAAACTCTCTTAAAATTACTTTTTAAAAATCATTTCCCAAAGGCTACACACGAATTGTAGTTCATTTTAAAGATGTTCTTGGTTAATGCCTGGATATCTGAGTAAATTCAAAGATACAAATTCTTGACATGATTTTTTATGATTACATTTTATCCAGCATGTTAGTATCCGTATATATATATATGTATGTACGTGTTGTGTGTGTGTGTAAATATGCGGATGATATTTTGTAAGCCCTGAAGAGCATTATTAGAGCATATATTTTGTTGCAGTAGAAAATAACACATGAATTGTTATAAATATAGTTTGCAATTGACGTGTTGTACTATAAGATTCCTAGAGTTTTCGGGAAAGTTAGACGTATTATTTCATAATAATTCTACAGCGTATTTTGATTTTTTCTAACCTTGTAGAATGACAATACACTGGAACTGACGATTTTGTATATATTCGTCAGATGAGGCTGAGAGAACTGGAGTAGTTAGATTCTGTACTTAATGGAGTAATATGATAAATTTATTTAATGGAACGGGAAAAATAATGTGAGTTGGGCCAGATTCTTATAAAGTAGTACTGTTATTTCCAGAAAACATTGTCAGCAACTTGTTGTTTGGTATTTCCTTTGTGCTCTTTACTTGATTTTTGTTTTGTGGGTTCCACTTCCTGCTTTGTAGTTCAAAGCTCCTATATATAGATAGATTTGTATACATATTTAAATTAATACTTAATTGTGTGCATGTGCGTATGGGTGTGTGAGGTGGCACGAGTATCTATCAATAATAATTCGTATAAATTTGTACTAAATACCATATCATGTTGTGCTGTAATTATATGCTGTACAAGGAAGCAAATGTTGAAATACGAGATCATGAAGGGATTACTATAATTCTTCCCTCACAAATAGCGCCAGACTTTCACTTAACAAAATCTTAGTGCATCTAGAACTGTTAAGAATAAGAACATTTGATCTGTTCTTGTTGAATCTATGATTTTGTATAATATGACCTTTCAGATAATGTTTAAATTCATGCCTATGTTGTATATGAATTATAATGAGAGGAGTGGAGCACTAATTGAAGAAAGCAGTCAGACTGTAATGAAGTTTGTTTTATTTGTAGAGATATACAAAGAGCCATCCTGGTAGTAATGACCTATATTGTGACGTCAAAACCACATTGTTAATGGTTATGATTATTATTAGTATTATTTAATTAAATACCCCTAAATAATTACAAGTGAGGAAAATCTTACTTTATGTTATTAATAATTCTCCAGCAGACACCACTCATTTTTCTCACTTAAGAAGATATGTGGGTGTTGTAAACGTTTTATCTCTTCCACAACTTTAAAGATAAACATTTACCGCCACAGTATTTCTGTAGGTGGAAAACGTCTTACTAAATTAGAACACAAACCCATCTTTAATTTATATTTACCTAGCCCTCCCATCCACCCACTTTCTTCTCCAACATAAGGTTATCAAAATGTGTAAGAAGGTCAATAAATTTAAAAATAATTTTTGTAAATCAATCATCAAATATGCAAATAAGAAATACAATGAAAAAGATTGACACCGATATTTCCATGAAACCACATTCAAATAGTATTTTTGTAATACTACAAAGTCTTATATCCTAAAATACAATTCAACAATAGTGTCAATACAAATTACAGTATAGTCCTTGTTGAACCCACAGTTAGGATGCATTATTTGGTAAATTCAAGATTTTATTTACACTGTGTACAATACTCGGAAGTACTCAAAACATTAAATAAAAAACGTAGTTATTTTCATTCATGAAATTGTATTACATTCAGAGTTTGAATTTACACTATTAGTCATTGTTTAATAGTCCACGAATACTGTATTTTCACTGTATTTTAATGTAGATAACTCATCATTGTTCAGTTGTCCCATAAATCTGTATTGAACTATGCTTTTAACGTACATAATTCAACGTTGTTTAATAGTCGCGTAATACTGTATAACACTTTGTGCTTTAATGTACACAACATTGTTTAATACTCCTGGAATGTTGTATAACACTTTGTGTTTTAATGTACACAACATTGTTTAATACTCCTGGAATGTTGTATAACACTTTGTGTTTTAATGTACACAACATTGTTTAATACTCCTGGAATGTTGTATAACACTTTGTGTTTTAATGTACACAACATTGTTTAATAGTCGAGGAATATTGTATTGCATTCTGTTTTATTTTTTTTTATTTTTTTTTTACAAAAGCACTACATTGCCATCTAAGACTGCATTCAGTGCTCTTGTTCTACACTATGATACTATTAGACGCTTAAAGTTTTCCTTATCTCGGCAAAGTTAGTTTTATTGAATATTTCATATTGATTTAGAGATTTTACAGCATAGATTGGTTTTTGAGAAAAATGTTAGTTACATGTGTTAATTAATCTAGCTTGTTTAATGCATTTGCAATCCTGGTACAATGACAATCTAGAGGAAAGGATGATTTTGTAAATTTTCATCAAATGAGGCTGAAAGAATTGGAGTAGTCAGGTTATGTACTTACTGGAGTAATTTGTCCACACCTTCTTGCTTGACCTTTCTAACTTTTCTTGAATTTTTTGTGGGGTTCTACTCCTTGTGTCTAACTGATTTGAAGAGCTACTGTGTTCTTCAACCCAATTTTTGTTTTGATTGCTTGGGATAAAAAACCCCAAAACTGTAAACTTGACCTGGGGAGAGTAACATACAGTAAGTGAACAATGAAAGACAAAGATTTATGCCGTGCTTCTCGATGACCAAGAACATACAGTTTTACTAGATATGACAGGAACATTGTGCGTTGTATACTGAAATGTACAGCGAGACAAAGAATTATTCTACTTCTTACACTTCTTAAAGTGTTTTAGTGAAATAATGCATTTATTATCTTAAATGATTTTTACTTTACAATTATCGTCTTGGAATTATAATTAAATTTAAGGTAATTTAAACATTCTTTCAGAAAACTTTAGATTATAAATAGTGGACACACATTAACAATTATTGTTTCTGCACATTTGTCTACGGCTACATATATTCAGCTGTTCCCATAGTAACACGATTCGGGCTAATCGTCTTAAGGAAATGATGCACAAGAGATATTTTAAACTCCTCTTCCTAAGGCGTAAGCAATGAAATGAATACGTCTCGCACCAGAAGTCTGTTTCTCTTGTCGAAAGGAAAGAAATGGAAGTTAAGATGAGATTAAACAGCTCTTCGAGTCATCCTGCATATCTGATTGGAATCACGGGGCTTGCCCATCCAGAGAGGAAATATAATATTACTGCTCTTACTGTGCGACTTTCCTTTTTCTCTCTCTCTCGCTCAACACTTTGAGACGCTCAGCATGGTTCGGATTTAGAATACAAAAATTGATTAGTTATTTTGGAGGTGCAGCAGAGCCGTATCTACGGATTAGTTATGATCCAGGTACAACAAACACATTAACTCCTATTAATTAGTTAAGTTAGTTTAACAACAGAACCATATCTGTGATTGGGGATGACTGCTCCAGAGACGATGATGATGATGATGATGAGTGTAGGGGGCGCTTCCGGCTTCCGCCGCTTTCGCGCCGCTCCAGAGACAACAGACCAATGGCTATTTATGTGTGGTTGAGTAAATTTACCTCTCCCCATTTAAAAATGAAATCGTTATATAAATTGTTTAATTGTCAGAGTAATCTGACCTTGGGCACTCCTTATGACGGTATTTATTGAAAATGTTTGAGTTGAAGTAAACGCGCGAAGCAATATTCTAGAATTGCTGATGTAATGCAAACCAGTGAGTAGTTTTAATTATCCAATGGTTATGATTTACGAGAACGAGGCCAGCCAATGGGCTGAGATTAAAAAGTTTACTTGCTGTAGAGAAATCTACTGTATAATCACTTTGAATTTGAAGTGGCAAAGAAAATGTTTAGTTTTGAAAGGCAGCTGTTAGCTTGATGGTGAGTTAAACTGACTGGTGAGAGAGAATGGAATTGTGTTTTATAAGGTGTACTATGTGAGTAGAATTTATTTCTACAAATGTTTGATCTTAACTGCTCTTATATCATGTACTAATCACTTGACATTAATTTGATATGCCTTAATTATTATGCTGTACACATGTATCGGGCTAATGAATACTGTTTGCAGGATATTATGAGTTGAGACTGGAATGTAAGAAAGATTGGAGATAAGTAATAAACTGGAAACTTTGCTCCTTAATTATATTTTGCAGTGAGCACTTAGCCTTTACAGTCACCTATTTTTCATGTGCTATATGAACCTCCTGGTGTATTATTTGTAAACTGCTACGACCAATGCTGATAAAGGCGGGAATGGTGTGTAAGTGTAAGAACACATTACACTGACAATTGACAATACACTAACAATGAAGTGAATAAAATTGTTTAACAACTAAATTTAATAGAAAAGAAATACAGTCTCTCTCAACACAGATCAGTATGTCAATCAATTGTTTCAGTGTTCTTACTGTCCTTTATTTTCCTTAACTCATTACTTGTCTAAATGGAAAAAAAAATCAATGTGTCAGAAATGAAATTAACTGTTTATGTAATTAAAGTAATTATTGCATATAATATAGAATCTTCTACACTTTCCCCTAGTGTTTACTTGTCTGATCTTATTTGGTTTTGTATGACTAGTCTAGTCTTTTCTAGTCTGATCTTGTTTTAGATCTTTGTCTTCAATTCTCAGGTGACATCTTTTTTTTTCTGGTCTAGTGGTAACGTGCCCAACATAATCTTGATTTATATTTACATTTGCTGTAAAGTAATCGTCCAGTGAACCACACATTTCTGGTCTAGACATAATATGGCCGACAGAAGAGAAGTGGGTGGATGAGGCTCGCTAAATATAGATTAAAAGACGGATTTATCTTCGCCGTTAGTAAGACGTTTTCCACCCACGGAAATATTGTGTGATGGTAAATATTTGTCTTTTATGTTGTAAAAGAGAGAAAACGTTTATAACGCCCGCATATTCGCCAAGTGAGGGAGACGAGTGATGTCTTCTGGAGAATTATTAATAACATAAATTAAAATTCTCATCACTTGTAATTAGTTATGAATGATTAATTAATAATAATAATCATAACTAGGGTGGCGTTAACGTCACAGATAGGCAAATTCTGCCAGACATTCATTTATCTTTCGTTCAATTATTGTCGGGTAAACTACTACCGGTACTGTGTTTTTAAATGTCCTTGCGGAAACTGTATTGCAGAATCCAGACTTGCATGTTTTGGATCAGTTGTATGGATTCATTTTTCACTCTGCTTCTGCACAGTTATACTCCCTTAACTGTTGTTAACTTAATAAATATGATAACGGCATGTATGTCTTTATGTTTACGTCTTCTGTAAAGTGTATTGCGTATGTCAGATAAAATAGTCAGACGGTCATTATTAATTTTTTTTCCAGAGAGTTGAAGGAGCATTTCATGCCTTAGCAGGACAGGCAATATAGAGGAGCAGTTCCTCTTTGGCATTCAGTCCATCTGTCTCAAGCGTCTCCGTGTTATTGTTTTATTGATGCTGATATTATATTTAAAACACTTATTCATAATTAATTAATACGGATTTCATTTTACCTTTTAACGAAAGACTTTAATTACAATGTATCAAGAGGAAATATGTATTTTGAGCCCATTCTTGACTTCTATACTCAAACTCCTGCCATTTACACACTGATGTGAATGCATGACTTTCATTGATGTGAAGAATGAGTCTTCCTGTTCTGTCGTCATGGAAAAGTCAATTAAATGAAGTAATATGAACGGGCGTAATACACTGAAGTAAACAATGTGTACTTTCTTATCTCAAAACACTTGAAAATTTATTTTCTTTCATGTGTAATATTCCCAGTGCGAGTTCCACCATCCATCCCACGCCACCCCCAAGCAACAAAGTGATGACCTGTCACTACTCGAAGCTGCTGTTACAAGTCGAGATCAAATCGGGTTTTATTCGAATGAAAAGGCGTGATACACTTTATAAATGAAATTTATGTACATCACAAACATCTTCATATATGGCCCGATTCCCTAACTGGATCAGTATAGTGTTTGCACAACTTCCTGTTACTGAAATTGAGACTTTAGGCAAGACACATATTTACATTTTAATAGCAGTGGTGGAGACTATTCACACGGTCAAAAAATAAAATACACAGACACACGGTGCTAAAGTGGTGGAGACTATTCACACGGTCAAAAAAATAAAATACACAGACACACGGTGCTAAAGTGGTGGAGACTATTCACACGGTCAAAAAAATAAAATACACAGACACACAATGCTAAAGTTGTGCAGATTCTTACTGCGGCCTCAAATGAAATACTCGTACACATGATTTTACAGTAAAGGAATAAAGGAATATAAAGAAAAAGTAATTGCTTTATCCTCGAGCAGTGCCGCGGAGCGTTGGTTATAGACACGGCCTCTCGTTATCGTCGCAGCGCCACTCCAGCGCCGAACAATTATTTCCCCTTGGCCGACAGCGACGGCGTCGTAGATTTCGTAGGAGGAGAGGGCGTAGGAGAAACTGATCAAGGAGAGGTATGCACTAAAGAAAAAAAAAACTCATTAAAAAAAGTCAAGGAAAGAAAAAGCAACACCAAAGTAACTAAATTTGGTAGTCGGGAGTTTGCACACAGGTTTGTGAATGATTTATTTTTCTGAATTTTGAGAGTATAAATCAATTGATATTAATTTTGCAAAAGTTTTTATACAACATATGTATCTGATAGAAAGAATTAAAACATTAAGTAGAATCTTTAGTACGTACATGATTAATGGATATTTATAAGGATAATAAAAAAAACCAACATGCCTTTGGTATGAGAATAAACTACCTCAGAGAATTCTTACGGTTAAAACAGATCAGCACAGATGAATGCAGTAGATGGATTAAAACAGATTAGTTTTTTCTGTAGATTAAAATAATCCGATACCTGTAGCATTAGGATTAGAACAGCTAAGTATAATCTACATTACAAAGACTAAAACGATTAAGCATATTTTTTCAGTATGAAGATTAAAGTGATAAGAATAATATGAGTATTAAAACAGCTACAAAAAGCTAGATTACATTGATTAAAATAGCTAATAATAGTTATCTAGCATAACGATCTAATGTTTATAGTCATACTAAATATACTGTGAATATTTTATAGTTAAATAGCATAACGATCTAATGTTTATAGTAGCACTGAATATACTGTGAATAGTTTATAGTTATCTAGCATAACGATCTAATGTTTATAGTAGCACTGAATATACTGTGAATAGTTTATAGTTATCTAGCATAACGATCTAATGTTTATAGTCATACTAAATATACTGTGAATAGTTTATAGTTACCTAGCATAACGATCTAATGTTTATAGTAAAATTGAAATATACTGTGAATAGTTTATAGTTAGCAGGCTTTGATGCTTTTGAAGGTTGAAATAGAGGAAATGTGAATTTTGAAAGAAATTGCGAGAATAATGCTTCCAAAAGATTAACAAAGCAAATTAACAAATCTGCAACATTCAACTAAAGGAGTGACAAGAATAAAGGTAAATTTCTGTAGAGTTGATAATTCATTTTGATTTTGATAATAGTTTTGACTAAAATGTATTAAAATAGATATATTTAAACTAAAGTATGTTAGTTTTTATATTTTATATTTAAATTAAAGTATGTATTAAAATAGCTATATTTAAACTAAAGTATGTATTAAAATAGCTATATTTAAACTAAAGTATGAAGAAACTGAACTGTTGGTGATGTCCTGTTGAATATATTGTTTAGCGCAGACTCTGCACATGTGTACTTTTGCTTACAGCTAAAAAGTATGTATTTCAGTTTCTAAAAATATACATTAACTGTATACTTTTGAATATTTTTCATGTAATGTCAGTACATGGTCCGTTGCACACACGAGTACACCAAACTTAATTTTTCTGCCACTTGATAGCGATCGCAGTTTGGTTACAAGTACATCCAGGATTCCATAGGTATCAAGTCAAATCAGCAGCTCACAACAAAAACAAAAAAATTAACATGTTTTGTAAAGAGAAGAGTGAACAAGTAGAAATGATGACAAAACGATTTATGACCAATTGACAATACTAATTTGTTTTGTTAAATTTCACTGTGCATACGATTAGGTTGTCCCAACATCGCAATTAAACTTCATTGTGCATACGTTTAGGTTGTCCCAACATCGCAATTAAACTTCATTGTGCATACATTTAAGTTGTCCCAACAACGCAGTTTTTTTAGGACTAAGTAGCGTATAGTACACAAATTTTGTGATTCTCTTAGTGATGTTAGAAACTTTAATACAAGTATTTGTTGATGTAACTTGGGTAAAATTAAAGACAGTTTATTTATTTAAATTCTGTTTTATTCCATTTATGTAACTTAAGCTATTTTTGAAAGAAAAATAATTACACTTACTAAATGCTAGTTGTGTTGTTGCGAAAAATGGGGCCTCGCACCTTATGTCGACGTGATCGAAAAATTTGCTTTGGTCAGGATTATTTTCGCGCATGACCAACACATGATTTTTTATTATGTAAGTAAGAATAAATAAGTAAAAGTGTAACCATAAACTTTCTCCAAATTCCACTTGTATTAATAGAACATTAAACCTAAAACTTCTGGAAATCGATAAAAAAAAAATATAAAAAACCCGAAAACTCTTGTTCAACTTGAAATCGTTGCCTTAACCACATTTGAATGAATATTTGTCCCACTGAAAGTATTCAATTCCCTATGAAACTGTTATTAAAATATCGCATAGCTTCAGTTGCAGTTTTGCGCAAAGAGTTTCTGTTGGTTAACCAAAAAAGCGTCTGCTTTAAATTTGAGAAATGGCCGCGTCGCGTGTGTTAGAAAATTTAGAGCTGCAGCAAACTTAGAAACCGATTAATCTTGATGCTTGTTACGCTTAAATCAGTTAGTATTGCTCTAATTAAAAGTAGGTCTTTATTTGTTTATGAATTTATTTTAGTAATTTCCCGATAATTTTAGCAGCTGTTTGATTGTAAGATCGATTGTCTGATCTGTAATTTCTAATTATCTCCTTGCAACACAACACTGCTCTATTTCAAACCAATTTTAGCTATATACAAAAGACGCAATGGTAAAAAAATACTTTAGCATTATCCAGTGTAGCTAATGACAAGTATTGGTAAACATTAAGGACTTGTATTTTATTAACACCATTTAGCTTGGACTTTAGGCTAACGACGTCATCGTGACGTCAATTGGGGTAGGCTAGTACAGTAATTCGTTTGTTAATATGTGCCTAACGTACTGTAAGATGGCTAAAAATCTGAGCTGTTGGACGCTAGCGAGAGGGAATGAAGCCTTCTTGTGTTATTTTTGTTTTCTTCTATTTTTCTACTGTAGTCTGATAGATGTGATGTAATTTAGTTGTAAGTTCATTTCTGATTACTGAATAAGATATATTCATTGGATCAAACTATGAACACAAAAACACTCAAAGTAAGACATTTTCTACTCTTGACCTTTATATTATTTCATAATTCACTAGAAGTTTCCTTGTAGATTAATACTTAGAATTTTACTGGATTATTGATTTGTTACTCTTGCCACTGAATTTTGTCATTTTTTTCCTCGTAATTCATCTAACATTATTGGATATTCAGTTCTGAATGTTACTTTCCTTAAGAAATGTAATCAATGGGTATTTTTTAAATTATCATACTACATTCCTTCAGTGAACCAGTAAGAGGCCTTCTACCCGTATGTAAGATCGTCCAAACAAGGGAGAAAACACTCAGCAATATTTATACTCTATGGACAGGATCTCAGTTATAGCCCTTGCATACTATAGCAATCTGGAAGTGACTGTTATCTCAAATTACTTTAACTGTTTGCAGTCTGGAAGTGATTGTTTCCTCAAAATATTTTAACTATTTGTAGTCTGGAAGAGACTGTTACCTCAAAATATTTTAACTATTTGCAGTCTGGAAGAGACTGTTACTTTAACTATTTGCAGTCTGGAAGTGACTATTATCTCAAAGTACTTTAACTATTTGCAGTCTGGAAGTGACTGTTATCTCAAAGTACTTTAATTGTGTGCGGTCTAGAAGTGACTGTTACCTCAACATGCTTTAACTGCTAGCAGTCTGGAAACGACCTCAAAATACTTTAACTGTTTGCGGTCTGGACATGACTGCTACCTCAACTACTTTAACTGTTTGCAGTCTGAAAATGTCAGTTACCTCAATACAGTTAAATTTTATTGAGTCCTGGAAGTGCTTCGTAATTCAATACATTTAAAAAGTATGCTGTCCTTGAAATGCCTGTTACCTCAAAACACTTAAATTACATGCTTTGTATCAAGTGCCGGATACTACAAAACATTTAAATTGCATACTTTGTGCCCAGTGTCGGACACTCCAAAATCCTTAATTGTATCCTCTGTTTCAGGTAGCGGATACTCCAAAACACCTCAGTTGTATGCTTCGTATCACGTGCCGGATACTCCAAAACACCTCAATTGCATGCTTCATGTAAAGTGCCGGATATTTCAGAACGTCCCAATTGTATGCAGTCCTTGAGGTGCATTTTGCCTCATTGTGATTAAATTATTTTTATAAAATCTGTTTTAAATACCTATTTCAACACGTTCAAATTATATGCATTCCTTATCATGCGTATGCAAGCTGCTATTTTCAAATGTGTATTTATGATGTCGCAGACGGCGCAAGCGACAAGAAATATGGAAATTGCAGGCCGTATTTCTAGTGTCTGTTACCTCAAAAAGTATAACACTACGCAGCCGCACTCAGCGTTACCTCAGCTTGCGTAAAGTGAACTCAGTGCCACTCATGCTTATTACCTCAGCACGCAAGCACACATTTACGAAACGTCATCAACTTAACGGTCACTCAAGACTGACAAGCTCTATAGTTCTCTTTATGGGTATCATTCCATCTTGAACCCAGTTCTATAGCTTCTCGTTACCTCAGTGTGCAGGGTGCGCAGGGTGCACGTTCCTCAAATATCAGTTACCTAATGCTGTTATTTGCTTGCTTGTTTCTCGAACAGGAAAAATGTTTTATTTATTTTCGATTAACGCTGACATTTTGACCTTTGCTGATTTCCGGGACGAATTCTAGAATCTAATAATTATAAAAATTAAAAAAATAATTAGTAATGGATAACAATACAAATGGAATAAAATTGTTTAATTTATTATTTTTTTTTGTTCATTTCGTGGACGATTGCTAGTTATTTATTATAATAATAGCGATAAAATAAAATGTAATACAGTGTTTATTATTTATTGTCTCATAAGTGTTTGACAAATATTATACAAGAAATACACAAGGTCTTTATGCAAACTATATAAACATAAGGAAAAGTGACATAAATGCAACAAATAAACGGGGGGATCTACATCAAAATGATGCTGTATAACAAATAACTGTATTATAAAACAGAAATCTAATCAAAATGAATTTATAAATGTACAGTTTGAATAAACAATGACACAGACTGCACAGTGCTATTTTATTGCTGATAAAAAAAGATATCTTGAGACCCCCTTGAAAATGACCAGGGCCTCTTGGCATCTCTGCTCAGAAGTGGGAAAGATTCCAGGTAGATGAACTCTGCTAAAGAAATGAAGAGTGAATACTGAAAATACGTCTGACGAGGAGGGTAAACTTCGAGCAGGGGTTAACCACGAGCGAGAATAAACCTCCTCATGCTCAACTTGCTTAACGGGCCAAAGTAAATTTCTTAAAGCTAGATTTACTTAATCTGCTTAAATATAATTTCTTACAGATAGATTAACTTACACTGCTTAGCCGGCTAAAACAAATTCCTTAAGTCTTAATTTACAAAAAACAAAACAGGCTAAAATAAACTCCATCAGGCTAGATTTAAAGAAAACAATACAGGAGACGTATCAAGTACGAATAAAGTGGCACAAATTAAAAAAAAAATGGCGTTTTTTGTTTGTAGTTTCCAGCGACCTCTTAGAATATTATAATTTGTTTCATATTATTTAAAGAATTATCTTATTATTAGATTTTTTTGCATTCTCGAATTTATCCTAAATTTATTAAAATCACTGTCTACTCAGTAACTTTAGATTAAACCCCAAATTGCAATTCTAATTAAGACAACGTGATGACCTTAGGTTTACTTCAAAGACACATTTCTAATTACTGTCTTCTTAATAAATTAAGGTTTTATTCTAAAACTGTAGTCTAATTATTTTCATTGAGCTGCCTCACATTTACTCCAAAGCCACAGTTCTAATGATTTAATCAAGGATTAGCCCTAGGTTTTTCCGAAAGCCACAGTTCTATTTATTGTCTATTGAATATCTTTACGTTTATTCCAAAGCAACAGTTCTACGGACTTAATCAAGGTTTAGCCTTAGGTTTATTTAAAATCCTTAGTTATAATATCTTGGTAAAAACTGAATTTTGTCAAAGGTAGGACATTCAAATTACTATGAATTAACCGTAACTCAGGTTTGTTCTGCATTTATAAGTTCTAACAAACGTGTCCTTGAGTAATCTTAATTTCGTTCCATAACCATGTGTTATAAAAATTGTAAATTTGAGTTAACACGAGGCTTGTTTTCTATACCCAGAAGTTATAATAACTGTAAATCTGAGTTAACATGAGGCTTGTATTCTATACCCAGAAGTTATAATAACTGTAAATCTGAGTTAACATGAGGCTTGTATTCTATACCCAGAAGTTATAATAACTGTAAATCTGAGTTAACATGAGGCTTGTATTCTATACCCAGAAGTTATAATAACTGTAAATCTGAGTTAACATGAGGCTTGTATTCTATACCCAGAAGTTATAATAACTGTAAATCTGAGTTAACATGAGGCTTGTATTCTATACCCAGAAGTTATAATAACTGTAAATCTGAGTTAACACGAGGCTTGTTTTCTATACCCAGAAGTTATAATAACTGTAAGTTTTAGTTAACATCAGGCTTGTTTTCTATACCCAGAAGTTATAATAACCTTAGCCATAAGTTCACCTTTTGGGTTGTTCAATAACCTCTAAGTTCTAATACCGGTGTATCAGGTTTGTCTTGTAGCTACAAGCTCATATAACTGTGTCCTACAAATGAGCTAACCTTAGATTTGTCCCTGACCCCAAGTTCTCACAGCTCTCTACTTCAGTTTACGTGAATGGTTATATAGTAACAAGTTTACACAGATTAACTTAGACCTGCTCCAAAGCCGCAGTCCTATGATTGTCACTTCTCCTAACCTAGATTTGTTCCAAAGCAGCAGATTTATTCATTGCTGTTAATCTTAGGTTAGACATAAATATGTAAATTAATGTTGGAATTCTTGGGTAATTTATTCGATGTCAATAGTTGCTGAACTGCAATTATTGCAAATGTACACTGAAATAATAATTAATAATTGCATAATTAATAACAAACAGAATAACTAACTGTAAGTAGACACAGACTTCTGCATAATTAAAAATTGCTATTTTATTAGGCTATTTACCACTAACCGAGTGTTACATAATATGCTGCTAATATTCAAATCTCTTGTTTCATTGCATATTTAAAAACAAGTCAGTTAGAGCATTACAAAATTATCCATTTAATATAATCGAATTCGTGTATATCATCCATGTCTTTTACACGCTATAATTTTCAGTATTATCCATAACAAACATTCCCAAACCTTTTCCATTCATCCGTCCATCCATCCATCCATCCATCCTTTCATCCATCCATCCATCCATCCATCCATCTTTCCTTCCTTCCTTCCAAATTCCAGACTTCCTTCTTACCTTCCTTCTATTACTTACTCTTCATTTTTCTTCTTTTTCAAGGACAGTTGTGAAGTATGGAGCTCATAGCCTCGTGGAGTTTGTTTCTCATTCATCTAGCATATTGTTCTAAGAATAATGGTGTCACCACTCCAGCAATAACAAACTCAACACTCACTTTAAACACATGGATATCAAGATGCTTCGAAGAGATAGGAAATTGTTCAGTCAAGGAAATTAAATGTGATAAGATCTTCTGCCAGTGCGAGGGCGATAAGGCCCAATGTCGTGGAGAAATTCGAACTCGACTTTGTCAATACATTCCCCAAATGCCCGCTCATATTCGTCTTTTTCGCATGTGGAAGGCTTCGTACCCAAAACTGACACGAAACATGATGTCAAATATTTCCAACTTTAACATTCAATTTCTTGACCTTGCCAACAATAGAATTGCTCACATTGAGAACGAAACGTTTTTTGATTTTAGTCATCTCGAGTCACTGACGTTGAGCGGAAACCCTATTTCTGCTCTTAATTTAAAAGCCTCGTTTTGGAGCTTATATCGAAGCCCACTACAGAAATTAATTCTGGAATCAATGAACATAAGCTCAATTCCTGAAAACTTCTTTGGCACATTCAGTAACATGAGTTTATCGAGAATTAGCCTGCAAAAGAACAGACTTGCACTTTATGACAATTCAGATTTTGCAATGTTTTCTCGTGTCGAGTATCTTGACGTGTCCCAAAATGCAATCGACAGACTGATACTTCCTGTCCGCGCCAACATCCTCAAACTGAGACTAGATGCGAATAATTTGGACAAGATTCCGGACTTCTGTCTAAGTACGGCAGGGGCTTTGCGGGTCCAAGATGGAGGTAAAAAGGAAGAAACAAGCGCTTATTTTAAACTCCAGTCTCTTTATCTAGCCCAGAATCGTTTCACTAATATCCCTCGAAATGGACTTCGTGGAGTGTGTCTTCCTGACCTTTTAAAACTTGACATCAGCAGATCGACCTTGCTTACCCGGCTGGAAGACAACTTCGTTGCGGACCTACCTAGACTCGAGTCCTTAGAAATGAGAGACATGAACGAGCTAGCCGTGTATGAGCGATTTGCCTTCAATAGTTCATCTCTCGTAAGTCTCACGTTGAGGAAAAACAGGAGGATAGACAGAAAAAGTGCCAACATCAACCACATGTTTAGCCACTGTCCAAAACTCAAGAAATTGGACATCACCGAGACGCCGATTTCCCTGGATCTTCATGATGAGGTCCACAGGCTCCTTCTACCCCTGCAGTCTGCAGAGGAGATAACTCTGAATGCTAATACTCTCGGTTTTCTCCCCGAGGATACCTTATGGCGTTTGCCGAAGTTGAAGGTCAGTGTTGTTAAAGTAATTCATTAAGGAAAAAAGAAATATTCATCAAAGCACATGTGAACAAATGACACGTATTTTAAGGAATGGGTTGGGAAGTGGGTGGACTACCATCATCGTAGTAAAAGTGTATCAGGTAGTCAGACTCCACCTACTTTTTGTTGCATGCGTAAGTATATATTGAAAGATAACACTTTACTAGGGAATAGCCCCTTGGTGGCAATGGTTTTGTGAGGAAGCAGCCAAGTGTATTGTATAATTCTGTTTTGATGATTTTTCTTCACTGTTGTAAATTAACATATGCGATGACCGTTTACAGAGTGCACGTGAACATACCTGACGGAATTGGTGATGGCGTCACTCAAGATTCAATGAGTGTGAGTGTTTGCATTGCAATAGACCTTCCTTGGCTGACAGGCATTCAGTCATTGCTGGATGTTCAAATTATCATCTGAGTTGAGATTAAATGGTTTAATTATAGTTGGCGACTGTAATACATAAATTAGTTGATCGAAAGTTTGGCCCACGTAGTTAAACATCAAATTGAAATTAATTCTCTAATGGCTTTCATTTTGTCTTGGGGGTTATGTAAAAGAGTTGAAATGAACCCACTGGACTAAAGTGTGGGCTTTGAGTAGAAAACCTGCAGAGGTAGAGTCAAATGCTTTGCTTAATGTTCCTATAAGGTATAGCTAATACTTGCATATCGTGCTTAGCTATTAGAAATTTTTAAATGTACTATATTGATGCAAGAAAAAAACAACTGTTGAAGTCACAGTGAAAGATCTCATCTTTAGACTTGATTATCTTTCAGATCAGCAAAACTGTCAATGTATGTATGGTAGTTGAGGTTATGAGAAATCGCCCTGTTTATCATTAGAGTGTATTGGTAGTGGTAGTGGGTTAGTCACTGCAATCCTGGTCTGTGGATGCAATGTCAAAACCATGAAGATGACAGCTATACTAGACACAGATCGAGCTACCCCATATTGAGCGGGTGGGAGAAGAAGCTTTCGGACTAATATAATCTACCTCTGCTGGAGTATTTCAAAACACTTTTATCAAAGTTAAGTCACGTTCGAGGGTTCTGTGGTTTGACAAATTTGTCTTAGCATAGTTATATGATATTGCAGGGATAGGATAAAATTATGCACAGTTTTAGTTCAGATTAAAACAGCGTAAATGGCTAATTACTCACAAGTACATGGGTTAATATAAGTTTCGATTAAATAAATAATTGTTTCTGCATGCGCCTTTGCGGAAATTGTTCTGCAAGTTAGGTCGAACTGCTGATAACATGTCTCTCTAGAAGAAAAGGAAAACTAATTGAAGCAATAATTCCATTTCAGTTTATATTTATTCAAAATCTAGTTCCATTTCAGTTTACATTTATGCAAAATTTCCATTTAAGATTATATTTACTCAGAATCTAGGTATTGAATTATTTATTAATGACATTATCACATTTCAAACTGATAGAAGGCTGGGGTGAATGGGAAGAACTTTTACAGAGAATAAATGATGGCATACATCATACATATTACACACACCTACATTAATTTATGCACACACATGAATGGCAGGTCCTCTAACTGATAGAAAAAGTTGAGTTGCCTTAAATTTTATTTTAATTCATCTCAATAATAGTAAGTATGGTGTAAAAGTGTGCTTTGAAAACTGAATTTTTAAAGAAGCAGAAAATTACATTTAATTTTAATTTCCAGATGGTGAATTAAGGACCCTAAAGATTTAATTGTATTCAATTAAGATAAGTTTAAACTTGTATATTTAAAAATACTTAAATGTTTAAAAAATGTAAACCTCAATTTAAATCATAATGAATTCATTATTTAGGTAAAGAGGTGGTAAAAGTATGTTTTAAAAACAAAACTAAAGACCAAAAGTTAACCTCAATACACATTTTCTGTTCAGGTATGAGTGTTTTCTCCCACTTACTATTGTTGCATGCTAAATACTACTGTTTTCTACTCAGTGAGGAGTAATGTCTTTTACTCAGTTACTGTTTTCTACTTGATGCTATGTTTTTCTACTTGAAAATCAAATCAAACTACAAGAAATACTAATACCTGATTTGATAGTAATGAAACATGAAAAATAGGCTAAAAGAGTAAAAAAAAATTAAATTGATCTAACTTGAAAATCACATCAAAGTACAAGAAAAATGATAAATACGTTAAAAATACATTTAAAAATTTAAAAAAAAATTGAAACTGAGCGAACTTAAGCTTTGATTCGCCAATACAAATAAAATGGCTCAGTACATGTACCTTTATGAAATCTGTTATCATTTATGTATCATAGCACAAAAATGTCACAATTGATTTAATTATATACTGTAACAATAATAATCCACCAGAATTTTTCTTTTTTATATTTTAATAATGTTCAAATAATTCATAAATTAATTATTTGTAGAATAGAGATGAATAAATTTTATTATTTTTCCGCCTATACATTCACTGAGATAATTTCTTCGTATGTGTAGCTGTCTGAATATGTTTGTTTGTTTTAATAAGCAAACGCGTTTATTTTTAGATACATTATCAAAGTGTGTGTGTGTGTGTGTGTGTGTGTGTGTGTGTGTGTGTGTGTGTGTGTGCATGTGTATGGGCGTCAGCTTTCATGTTTTAATGACTACCTGGCAAGTGAATAAGTTCGGTCTTCTAGACAGCTCAAGTATGCAACGGGGTTGCATGCGTTAATGATACGAGAGGCCATTTTTGTTCTCCCCTGTCTGTGCTATGTCTGAGTTCCCTATTCCGCAGTTGAGGGGCTAGTTCCGAGGAACAGACACCCGGATTTCTACACTTGATAGGATGCGATGACACAATTCACTAGACGAATCATCCGATAATGCCAAACGTCGTTGGGGTGTCCGTTGCCACAACAACCAAGAAACAATAATTATCGAGGTTGACAACAGTCAACTGAATATCAGATAATGATAATCTGAGTGGTGCCTAGATTCTGCAGAGTCTTCACGCTATGAGGCGTCTATATCTTCTCAACTAAGCATCCAAAGGCAGCGATGCATCATCTTCTCTTCGGAGCACCTCTATGAGTGACATAACAGGGTATGTCACCTCTCTTCAGAGCATTCTTATGAATAATGCTACGAGGCGCCATCTATCATCACATCTTCTCAAGCATTCCTTGTGAGTGACGCTACAGATTACGTCATCTTCACTTCGAAGAATCTTACGAGCCAGGCTACGATGCACCATCTTCTCTCCAAAACATCTCTATGAATGACGTCACCTCTTCAAAACATCTCTTATAAGTGACACGTGAGATTATGTCACTGACCTTCAAACTTTGACAGTACTGTGGGTAGTTAATAAAATTAGAAGGCAAAAGCGCACCTAGAACTGATAGGAATGAGAACATTTAAAAGCTTAGCACACCTAGAACTGTTAGGAAATAGAAACTTTAAATTGTACGTTTGATCAATCAGAAATTTATTATTATTGCTATCATTTTTGTGAATAGAAATTCACTCTTGATTTTGGATATTTGTATACAATGTGAATTTAATATGATGGCTATTGTAGGCCTATTTTTGTATACAATATGAATTTAACATGATGGCTAATGTAGGCCTATTTTTGTATACAATGTGAATTTAACATGATGGCTAATGTAGGCCTATTTTTGTATACGATGTGAATTTAATATGATGGCTAATTAGGCCTATTTTTGTATACAATGTGAATTTAATATGATGGCTAATGTAGGCCTATTTTTGTATACAATATGAATTTAACATGATGGCTAATGTAGGCCTATTTTTGTATATGAATTGTAGATGATAGCGGTGGCATTTACCTCAAAAAGAATTGTATGATTAATTTTTGTTTTACATTTTTGGAACATTATCATTTTCATCTCTCCTTATTTCCCACAGAGTGTATGAAATTGGAAAGTTGAATGTATGACTAATCACTGCGCGAAAGAGTAGTGCCCCTTTTAAATCAGGAAATAAACAACCTGATTTAACTACTTTTAACTCCCTTGTTATTCATAGTTTTTGAGAGGGGTGAAAGAATTTGTATTTGTATTGTTTTGTACTGTTAATCTGTTCGTTCATTTATTCACTTTCATGATACTCGCTCACAAAATACACAGCCAATAAAACGTTCCTTGGCATGACATAATAAAACTGGGCCCCACCCAACCATCAATGGTGTATGTCATGTGTGTCTATGTAACAACCTGACACGACGTATTACTGGCACATGTCACACGGGCTTTTGTCAGAGGTGCTCCGGAGTGGGCCAAAACAGGCCTCACCCCTTGTATCTCTAACTTCAGCTCGTAGCCGGCTTAACAGACAACGTATTTTGTGACAAAAACCATTAACTATGTGGCGTTAAATTCACAGTATGGTAATGGCACAGGGTGGCGTATTTGTATTTAAGTACAATTATGACATAACGGCAACGTACAACACTAACAATTTCTCACTGGCTACAATATAGAATATGACATGTATTCATTGTTACATTAACTTTTGTCAAACATCACGCGTTATTTTTAGTTATGGTATAATATATTCAGAAACATGAGAGCAAATTAGTTATATAAAATAATCGAATTGTATCTCTTCCAGAAGCTAACATTTACAAACAACCGCATCGTCGCCCAGGACTTGGGTCGCGCGCTAACGAACGTGACCCACATCGAAGTTCTGAACTTGCGAGGAAACCGCATCCCGGTACTGGACGAAGCCGCTCTACCTTGGGAATTCAGAAGCACTGTAAAAGAAATCGATTTATCTTACAATTTCTTCTCGTGTACGTGCGAATTGCTATGGTTTCGTGGGTAGGTTAATAACATTCATTGTTACTTGCTACATTTTTTTCTCAACCCCATCATGAAACACCTCAAAATTCGTGTGAAATGCTGAAGAGATTTGAACACTACATTTTGCAACTGAAACCAAGAAAAACACTTTTAAACACCACACACGTTCTGTTCAAAGTATTAACTGTTCTTCTCGCTCTCTCTTCCCACTTCATTTTTTCCAGCTTCTTTTATTCTTTATTTGAATCGCTCTCTCTCTGTATATACATGGACATACTGAATACAGGAGAGAGATTAATCCCGATTTTCTGAGTAAATATAAAAGAATGAGTTATTTTCTCATTTCAGCTAAACAAGTGATAATTTTGATATATATATATATGATGTACATCTTACATAATAATGTTATATAGATCTTAGTTACTTGTTCTTGCTACCCCCCTCCCTTCCACACTTATTTTGAATTTTTGTTTTGTCAGTGTGATGCTCAAGAGTCACTCTTGAATATGGAAATAAGATTAACGTACAGGTACAGATAACCATTTATTTTTCACACCTCTTAGTGAGCTAAGTCTGACAGAAGAGACGATTTCCAACCAGATAACTTCAGTGTGTAGTTGAGAATGCGACTGAATGACAAATGGTGGCTGGAGGTGTGGGATGAGTGACATCTGACTAAAGAGATGGTTTCCAGCTGGAAGCTTAAATATGTTTGTTGTGACTAAATGACAAATGGTGGCTGGAGGGGTGAGATGAGTCATTCAGTTTAGCTGACATGCAAAGTTAATATAAATGGCCAGTCAAACTCTTTTCCAATAATTGCAATCACTGGAGTCATTTATCTCCTATTTTTCTCTTTTCCAGCTTTATGAAAAGAACTCTAAACCTTAAGTAGAGATTGTTTCCCTTGAAGTAGTCATTGTCACTATTGACAGACTCGAACACTTATTTAATAGTATATATGTGACTGTTTCAAAACTTAGTTGCATTTATTTGTGATATATTTACTTTATAATAAATCTTTATTTTTGTTAATCCCTTCTTATGATTATTAATTGATACATATCTGGAGTAATCAGTGGATGGATGAGGGCGCGATAAGTCAGTGATTGGATGAATGTTAGTAAGTTGATGAAATACATTACTCCATAAGGAAGAAGTTCCACCTGCAAACAGATAATTATGTTTCAATAGTACGTTATTTACATTGGTGTATGGATGTGAAATTCATATGTGAAAACAGATCCTAAATTAATAATTAACCACTGATAAGTGATCATGCATTATTAAATGATAAGACATTCATAATAATAATCATAATGGAGGCAGGACGTATTATAGCGCCACAGTTAGTTAGACCAAGAAATAGTGATTTAATTAGTAGCCATATCTAACTCTGTTTATGCTGTGTTCTGAATGTAAATTACTGTATCTAATGAATATGAATGAGATGTGAGCAGAATATAATAATAAAAACCGACAGTCTTCTAGATAAACAGGCAGATGACAAAGAGAAATGCAGAAAGTAGGATTTCAGAGAATCTGACAGATATGCTGAGCAGTAGGCATACATATTGATATATAGCTAGGTAGGTAAGAGAGGTAGCTACACTGACATATAGTTTGATAACTAGGCAGATATTAAATAGGTATATGGATGTTGTTGGGTTTTAAAAAATAGATCCATCCGTCCGTCAGTCTCAATATCTATCTATCTATCTATCTATCTATCTATCTATCTATCTATCTATCTATCTATCTATCTATCTATCTATCTATCTATCTATCTATCTATCTATCTAATGAAGAGATCACATTAAGTAAAATTAGACTAATCGAAGCACATTGAAGAAATACATTCTTACCACGCGTTGTGTTTTGTTCTCTTCTCATGATCGGGCTTAGTTCTGTGACATGTTCTTTCCTTTCTGCAGCTGGCTGGAAGATATTTTTAAGAACAAGAGTATTATCATGAAGGGATACCCAAAGGAGTATCGTTGTCGCACTCCAGAATCCATGAGAGACGTTCCACTAAAGAATTACCTCCCCACAGCTGAGTTGTGTGCAGTTAAGAATCCGTATGTTTTGATTGGTGCTTTGGGTGGTTGTGCTTTGTCTCTCTTTGTAATCACCGGGGCCTTGACCTACCGTTACAGGTGGCACTTGAGGTTCTACGTGTACCGTCTTCGAAGAAGGAGACGATATATTCAGGTACTGATGACCCCGTCATTAAAAACATCTTAATAAAATAATGTCGTAAATTTACATATACACAAAAATAACTAATTACTCTTTGTGTCATGCAAAAACATCCATGGTTTGGAATGGTGATTATATATTATATGAAAATTAGTTTAAAATATCACCACAAAACACGACAAACTCCGTAACTCTATGAGGCGTAATACACGTGTGATTTAGTAAACATGATTGATATTTTTTTCTCTCCAGAACTGAATGCAGAGGATGCAAATAGAATATCCACACCCCAGCTTACTAACAGTCATACACTGCCCCATGTATATATTAATATACAAATATTAATGACTCCTGTTGAAATATATTTACCTATATGTTTGCATACAAGTATTTCTTTCGAGGGGAGCGGGTAAGTAATTTTGAATGGCATTAAGACAGACCAATTTACCTGTAGTGTAAAGGCCTATAGGCGTGAAACAAACAGCCTGTTGTCGGATATAACTGATTGTTACGGAAGGCAAATGAATCGATGTGTCCGACCACACATGAAGTGTGAAGGACGGCTTGTTAGAAGTTGAACACAGCAGTAAGAATGATCAAGATGTCCTTAATATCAAGCAGATGGATTTATATTAAACTTTTTGCAATCTAGTATTTGTAAGAATGGAGGAAACTGATCTTAGGTGATGACTATTTGTCAAGTTATTGATCACCAGGCGTCTGAATGGACAACAGTTATTTCTGATTTGGTCTTTGCAGTCAGAGCTCTGACCCTCATTGCTTTCCGATTTTTAATTTTGTCTGGTACAAGATTACGGTTCTGTTTGTGGAAAATTATGTTATCACTAGATGACGTCAGGCACTGGTGTTTGACGTCATGATGGCGTTCTGATCTTGTTCATTAATCACACACTGCAGATACATGTTTTTATCCATACCGATGGTGTACGTGGTGAGACTGAGAATATTTTCTTGGAACTCTGGTAAAACTATTTGAGAAAAGTATCAATGATTAATTAAAAACCTCAGTCTAAATATTAAGGATGTTTGCTGAAAAAGATGTAACAATAATATAAAAGGAATATATTAATGAGAATGCGTGTTGATTTTATTGCTATTGTGTTTGGTGTGGTTAGAAAACAACGACCGTCTGATAAAAAGAAGAAAGACGAACTGGTGGAATAATGAATGTGTGTGTGTGTGTGTGTGTGTGTGTGTGTGTGTGTGTGTGTGTGTGTGTGTGTGTGTGTGTGTGTGTGTGTGTGTGTGCGTGCCCGATTTCCGATAGGTAGGAATGTATTTTGCATGTGACAAACCGTCCTGCAGCCAGTTGAAAAACGAGATTGATATAAGGTGATGGATGTAGTCATCAGTGTAGCGACCAAAGATCTGAAATGATGGGTATGTCATCAGTGAAGCGATCGATCCGGATATCAATTAATGGACGTGACATCAATGAAGCGATCCGAAATTAAAGGATAGATGTGTCATTAGTTGAGTGATCTAGATGTGAAATATTAGACGTGTCATCAATGAAGCGATCCAGATGTGAAATGATGGCGTATTAGTGGAGTGATCTAGATGTGAAATGATGGACGTGTCATGAATGAAGCAATCCGGATGTGAAATGATGAACCTTTAGTGGAGAGATCCGGTTGTGAAATGAGGGACGAGTCATCAGTGAAACGAAATATGGATGTCCCTATCTGCGAGGCAAAGCATCTCACAGTATGCTGATGAAATCTTCTTTGTGCAGTGTACTCTGCAGTTACTTAGACAGATAGACAGAAAAAAACAGCCAGACTGCTAGACAGATATCATTGATTATGAGGCATCTTACATGTTGATAGAGAGAAGACAACCGATTGATTATCAGATTTCTACCACGGATGACATGCCCTGTAAGTGTGTATATATGTGTGTGCGTGAGTGCGTGTTCGTCCACATGTAACTAAGTGATCGATTTTGCAAGGTGACGTGGGACGACTTGAATGGACCAGAACGTCACTTGCGTGGAGTATCTTTTCCCTTCCACTCAAATTCTCTCTATTTTCTTGATATGGGGAAATTATTCACACGACATTAGTTTTGTTTTTCTCTTCTAAAATTTGGTTAGAGGTAAATATGAATCCCTTAAGTTGATGTATTATATATAATTTGTCTATCCCTATTTCTACACTTAATAATTATATCTTTGTTGCCAATGTTAACGAGACCCGACCTTGGACTGCTTATGATGATAGTTTTGAAGTAAACAACTCAGGTGGATAATGTACTAGAAACTTGCTGATGTAATCCAAACCAGTTCCAGTTGGATGAGTAGTTTTTCTGACTAATAGTCTCACGCTTGCTCATAACAAATTCATCCGATGGGGATGGACCGAAAGTTATTTTGTTGAATATAGTCTATATTCTAATCACTTTGAATTTGACGAAACTCGAGTCCGGTCATAAAGGCGATTGTTAGCTTATAGTAAGTTAACTGACTGATAATGAAGGAATGGACTTAGAAATATTTCATACATGTTTGCTATTGATATATGATTTGAATTGTTTATGTAATTGAACCATTATTTCTATGTTCACTAATTGGATTATGTTGTACATTATACTATATTTCTTATGCTGAATGTGTATATGGCTAATGAATATTGTTGCAGGATTTGTAAGTTGAGAATGTTTGTAAGAGAGAATGGAGTTTAGAGATGAAATATGCTTGAAATTTAGTGCTGCCTTAATTTGACTTTTGCACATTTTTGCGCTTTAGGCTACAGTGATTACTGCACTCTGTCTGATCGCGTTGGTGTGTGCGTCCAGCGTTATCATTGAACTTATTAGTATCGTGGTGCTGCAAACTGATTCCTGTGAATTATATTCGAGAGCCAATACGACGAAAATGGTGGCTTGAGTTTCGTCGAGTATTCACGTAGATTATTTTGAACATTCCTAATGGTGTGCTGAATAGCATACACAAAATTTCGGGAACATTCCTCCTGATGTGCTTGATAGCGCAAAGGAATTTTGGGATGATTCTCCATCAACGGAAATATTGTGTGACAGTGAATATCTTTAGTGTTATGGAAGAGAGAAAATGTTTACAGCTCCTGCATATCCGCCAAGTGAGAGAGAGACGAGTGGTGCCTTCTGGAGAATTATGAATAACATCAATTAAGATTTTCATCACTTGTAATTAGTTACAGATAATAAGAATAATAATCATATCCTTAAGTAGACTGGGGTTGTGTCAGAATATCGTATTTATTTTCTTTTGATAATCTATGTGGATCATTTTAAATAGTACATTTGTTTCTACAGCATGTATTGAAACCAGTATACTTTTCTATTTCTGTTAGTCGAATGCTCATGAAAAGCCTAAGAAAGAAGGCTTTCCCCCATTTATTTATGAAGTGAAGAAATGCGGATTTTATTTAAAAGATTATCTTCTCAGACTGAATTTGAAACAATAAATTAAAAAAGTCGTTGATTTCATGACGAATACTTCAAGAAACATACCAGTATTGTGATGGTGAAGAATGCTCATATTTTAAAGAGCTTCTAATTATGGTAATTAATTGAATCCGGAACAGATTGATTATTAAATGTGTTATGGATTTATCCTATGGGAAAGTATGTGTCAGTATTGCGCCAGTTCTGTGATTAATGCTGCGCAGTGTCTGTTGATGTTGCAATGGTTAGCAACATGTTAATTACGTAATAACGAAAGAGAAATAGTACTGATCCGTGTAAAATGATGATGCTAGAATGATTATGCGGTGTCAGAAAAACTGGCTGTGTTCAACTGATTACTATTGCATAAGAATGACCAGGCTTACTTTGCGTTGAAAGTGAGATTAAGAATGTAAAGGTGCTGTTGCTAATCTAGTTTTATTTTATTTTACTTTTTATATCTGAGGAATGCATTTGTATTTCATTTTGCCAGGCCAAAAGACAGAGATTTCTGGGCGAGAATGAGATGATCGCAACGGTAATGTACGATTTGTACGTAGCACATTGTACAGAGGACACACCTTGGATTATGGAGGAGTTACTTCCCTTGCTAGAGGGAGTGCATGGGCTGCGCGTGTTTCTGGAAGAGCGAGACTCGAGGGCCGGTGGCCGGCGTGATTATAACGTCATATCGTACGTTATTAATCTTAACTTTTTAAAATTAGAGTTGTTGTCTTTTTAATTAAAAAAAATTCAATTGTTCTACGCTTTGTTAAAATTGTGCTGAAATGACACCGAAGTATCCACTGAAATGATCGTAGTTTATACGGCTGATGCATACTACCCTCGAAGAAACCAGTTTGTTTACAGTTTCTCCAAATGTTTGATCAGTTCGCGATTGTAAAAAATAAGCAAAACAATAAAAACATTAAAACATGTTTGTAATAAGGAACAGTATCTTTCTCGACATACAGTCTAGTGTCCGGAGAAACCCACTCCATCTGATATTTCTATGGAAGCTATTAATATATACCTATAATTTAGGTAATGCATATAGTTCTACCGTCCGAGAAAACCCACTACACTTCAGATATCTAAAGAAGCTATTGTTATATAGCAACTGCACATACACACTCATACACATGTATATACACATTTTCATAAGTACAAATACACAGCAAGCAATCAGATGTAATAATTCGTTAACCCACCCTCTCTAGTTGACACAGATTATCTCCCGTACCACCGCAAAGGTAATGCATTTGGGCTATCTCAGTGAATCCTTTGAAGGTTCTATCAAAATAACTCAATATCAGTCCTTTAAATGATTGACTGATTGATTGATATTTGCTTAACTTACACTTCAATTTTGGTTAATTCCGTTTACAGTCTTTTAACTTACCCCGTGTCTTGACTGACCGAAATTATGGGAAACATTTCTGGCAGAAACTTATTTCGTGCTATTATTTAATTTAAAATATGTTTCAGTAGTGTTGTTTTATCTTCAAGACCTGCAAGGACTGTTTTGTAACTTAGAGGTTCTCACCTGTGCGTTGTCTTCGGAGGCACTTGGTTTTCCTCACTGCATTCTGCGGAACCGACCTCACAGTGAGGACTTTTCAATACCGAAGTCCCCATTTCCACACCACCACCACAAAGGGGAGTATATGAAATATTTTTGCCCTAATGTAAATTTAAAATAAAAAATAATAAATACATCACCCACCCATCCCAAATTTTTTCTTTCTTTGGGATGATGGCAGTTTCTGGTCTGAGCCGATTTCGCTGCTTGGTGCAAGGTACGCCACTGGAGTGAGGTCTCGGATGTGGATGTGCAGAGTGGAACGGAGCATTGATGATAGAAAGTTGATAGGGTGATGATGGTGGATGTGAATCGACTAAATCTACTGTTCTGCTTGTTTTAATTTTGTGTCAGGCTATCGAAAGTACCCATCCCAAATCGTTTCGTTATTTAGGGGTGAGAGCAACTTCCGGCTTTTGCCGATTTCGTTGCATGGCAGGAGGTGTGCCGCTGTTGTTAGAGTTGATGATGTTGAGGAAAGACAGAGTGGAGACTATTGGACAGGAAAGTGGTAGAGTGGTGATGATGAATTGCCGCCTGTTGTCTATTGCGCTTATGTCTAGCCGATAGAGGTATCCATTGGTTCGGTATTCCGTGAGCCAGTGTTGTTGGTGTTGTTGCAGTCATCCCCGATGGTGAAGGAGGTGGGTGGGCGGGGAATCTTACATAGCTCAGGCAATTAACACACGAAGTCTTTACCTATTGAGTACATATACCCAGTATGTTCAAACCCTTGTTCTCCTCGCTGGGGTGTCGTCGTTGTTGTTGTTGGTTGCGACTGTCCCAGGTGTCCGTTGAGATGCGCGTAGATGGGCCTGGCAGCCAGTATAGACGAACAAATAGCAGGTGTATCATGTCCGCAATGGTTGGTTGAAATATCCCTTCAGGGGATATAGCTGCTCACTGTACTGTCATTGTTGTCGCTGTTGTTGTCTGTTTGTCGGTGTTGCTGGGGCCGTTGTTGTTGCCATTTTCTCACATGCTGTGGTGAGCGCCGTCTTTTCTATCCACCCTGTTTTGTTGTTGTTGGCTAGAGTTCTGGTGTTGAGGTTGTTGTTCTTGTTGGCGTCTGTGGAAAGGGTGAGAGGGGTGGACCTCTAGAACCCTTGCGAACTCCCCCTCGATTTCGGTGTGTTGACATTTTTCGTCTGTACCTTTATCCTCCATTTCGATTTTGCTCGTTTGTGTTGGCAATTTTGTGTTGTTTTTTTTATTTTTCTCCTTTCTTGTTGTGGTTGATGTTGTAGTCTGTATTTTTTTTAAATCTTCCACAGCGGTTGGTATTTGTTATTTTTTCCTCAGTCACAGTGGTGGGAGTTTGAGAAAAGGTCTGTTTCTTTTCTTCTTTTTAAGAGTCTAGATGGAGCTGACTTTTGTTCGATGGGATTGTCCATATGATGTTTGTTTGGGTCTCGCTCTCTGTCTTCGGAGGTGTGCTTGAAGTTGTGAGGTGGTTTTGGAGAGCCTTAAATAGCTAGACCATTTCGTTGATCAAGGTGGTCTTCTCGCTCCACATTTTTGAAAAAAGCTCAGAGTAGGTCCGAGAAATGTTTGTCAGTTTCTTGAATGCTCGTCTTGAGTATGAAGTCGAGAGGTGTTACTTCCGGTCCCGTCTTATGTCAGAATGACCCCGTAGTTGTCGAATCGTGTTCTTCTTCCTTTTACCGCCCTGACAAGGGCTTGGGTGTGTCACTGGTTGTAGTTGATCGTTCCTCTTTCTGTTGTTCATCTTGCCTTAAAAGGGTCAAAAAGGGTCAAAGGTTTGGTGATGTCTGACGCTCTTGTAATTCGCCTTTCCATTACTGTTTTTCTCGGTAATCGATCGGATAAAACGCTGGGTGCGTCTTGATTCAGGGTCGAATGGGTACGACCCATCCCAAATAAAAACATCCGAATGTCTGTGTTTTTTTTCTCCTACATTATAAACAACAAACAATTTGAAAAGAATTTAGTAGAAACAGTATAATTTTCAAAAAAAACAAATTATAATATACATTATTAAATATTGTAAAATAATTTAATGTGTCTTTCATAAGTTTTGAATAAAATATTTTAATATACACATTATACTGTGCCGTGTTTTATAATTTGTGGTCTTGATGCTAGATGGAACTGAATAGAAGAATGGAATTTTGTCACAGAGTAATGGAATAATAACTCAGATTTTGCATTACAGGAACATGGACAAGAGTGCCCGAGTGATGCTGGTATTGAGCAACAACTTCATGACGAAAAACGAAAGCAATGGAAGAAATGAGTATGAATGGCGCCAGTTTGAGTTGAAGGAGGCCTTGACCGTCGCCATCGAGGAAGATAAAGACGTCATCGTGCTTTTGTTAGGGGACATAACTCCAGCTAATATAACGAAAGAAGTGCGCAGTCTGCTGACTCGCGGCAGTTACTTGCAGTGGAGTCCAGGGGACAAAACCCAGAATAAACTATTCCGAGATGGTCTGCGCGTGGCGTTGCGTACGCAGTGCGATCTACGGTCAATGTGTTAGCAAGATAATTTATGAGCCTTATGCTATCTGAACTAATATTGCTAATCGAACAAATACGTAGAAAATTCCAAACAGATTCTAATTATTCACACTATTATAATGTTTACACTTAGGACTACGTTAAAATGTCAAGCCATTTCTTAGCACTATTTGTATTTTTTAGCAACACAATTAGAGCTAGTCTGAAAAGCCTGTTTATACCTAAGATGCTGGCTTCTCACACAAACTTTGCATGATTTTTTAAGAAATTAGCTAAATTTAAATAACAATCACATGTGTCAATGCAGTTCACATTGTGCAAGGGAAAAATGAAATGAGATTGATTTCAATAGCAATCATATTTAATTTCTAATCTTTGGTTAAGATGAATTCCGCAATAATTCTTAAAATATAGATGTGTCTTTCTTGTATAAGTAGAGAAGCCATCAAAGAGTGTTAGATTATTATCGCAAAATTCCAATATTTATTTGTTGTTTTAGAGTAGTGCATTCTTATCACACAATTCCAATATTTATTTATTGTTTTAGAGTGTCACATTTTAGCTCACAATCTTTCTGTACGAAAAATATTTCCATCTGTCAGCAAACAAAGTTATGTATGTTGTAGATTTAAAAAAAAAAAAGAATGTCTTCCACCAATATTTCCATGTGTGACAGTGAGATGAAAGGGTATCTATCTATCTATCTATCTATCTATCTATCTATCTATCTATCTATCTATCTATCTATCTATCTATCTATCTATCTATCTATCTATCTATCTATCTATCTATCTATCTATCTATCTATCTATCTATCGATTTATCTATCCATCCATCCATCTATCCATCCATCTATCTATCTATCTATCTATCTATCTATCTATCTATCTATCTATCTATCTATCTATCTATCTATCTATCTATCTATCTATCTATCTGTGTTTAGGGCAGAGAGACGAATGTTATATGTATGGCAGAGAGACGAATGTTATATGTATGGCAGAGAGACGAATGTTATATGTATGGCAGAGAGACGAATATGTATGGCAGAGAGACGAAGGGACGTGTGTAAAGCCAGTAGAAGATTACGTTCAAGGTGACAAGAACTGTCCAGTAAGCGCTAGATTTTTATCACTATATTCAACACACATATTAAATTCAATCTTTCAGTAAGCAATAGATTTTCATCACTATATTCAACACACATATTAAATTCAATCTTTCAGTAAGCAATAGATTTTCATCACTATATTCAACACACACATTAAATTCAGTCCTTCAGTAAGCAATAGATTTTCTCCGATATATTCAACACACATATAAAATTCAATCTTTCAGTAAGCAATAGATTTTCTCCGATATATTCAACACACATATTAAATTCAATCTTTCAGTAAGTCATAGATTTTCACCGCTAAGTTCAACACACATATTAAATTCAATCTTTCAATAAGTCATAGATTTTCACCGCTAAGTTCAACACACATATTAAATTCAATCTTTCAGTAAGTCATAGATTTTCACCGCTAAGTTCAACACACATATTCAATCTTTCAGTAAGTCATAGATTTTCACCACTAAGTTCAATACACATATTAAATTCAATCTTTCAGTAAGTCATAGATTTTCACCGCTAAGTTCAACACACATATTAAATTCAATCTTTCAGTAAGTCATAGATTTTCACCGCTAAGTTCAACACACATATTAAATTCAATTTTTCAGTAAGTCATAAATTTCACCGCTAAGTTCATTACACATAAAGTTAAACTCTCCAGTTAGAGGTAGATCTTATTACTATGCTCAACACACATTAAACTACGCATTCCTCCTAGCGATAAATTTTAATTACTGTATTCAACACACATTAAACTACGCATTCCTCCTAGCGATACATTTTAATTACTGTATTCAACACACGTATTAAATTAAATTCTTCAATAAGGGGTAGATTTTCATTACTATGCTCAACACATATAATTATTATATTAAACGCTCCAGTCAACGATACAGCAGTTGATTTTTTTCAAATCACTGTGTTTCATCTACAGGTAATAAGTTTCCAGAATGCGGAGAAATAGTCAAGAATATTCTCTACATTGCTAATTTATTTACATGGAACCCTTATACCGAACTAGCTCCTGAATAATAATTATTTTAAGAAGACTATAGATTATTCTTTTCCGGTTGAAAACATTATATAGGCTGTTTTTTTTTTAATAAAACAAACAAACATTCATTTTATAAGTCTTTTATCAAAATTTAATATAATAATTTATCAACATCCAATATTTATATTTATTTTATAACTTTGATATCAACATTTATTTCTTTGCTTCTTCATTTGGTAGTTTTGTTGTTGTTATTGTGATTGTTGTCTTTCTGCTATGTCCGAGTTATATCTCCTTCTTGCAATCAATTTCCTGCTTGACTTTGCAACTTAATGCACTGCCCTTGATAAAAGACATTAGTTTTTCATTTTAAATTTCCATTGAATGAGTAAATTTTATGCTTATAAACAGATTTTAACTTTGGGTGAAAGGCTTTCTTGATTAATCAATAATGACAATTAACATAATAAACATATAAATTAAAAAGAAAATGTTTGTATGTGTGTGTGTGTGTGTGTGTGTGTGTGTGTGAGTGAGTGTGTGAGTGAGAGATTGATAGAATGGAACAACAAACAAAATAAAAAGTAAAATATTAGGAGAGCAAAGGAGCGGGAGAGACATGGGACTGTTTATTCAGTAGGTCACGCTTTCTAGGACACTTTGACCTTCTTTCTCAATGTCAAATCCCAACACACCATTTTAAAAGTATGCTCTCCTTACAATACATGTAAAGGTGCAATGTGCGTATTTTAAAAATTGTTTTCATTGAATTAAATTTAAAATTTAAAAATTTTAAACAGAACACGACTGGAGTGTGTTAAAATTGCTTTTTGCACTGAATGAAAATGAGTAGCCGTTGTAGCTGACAGCACGTCACAATGCTATTTTCTGCTTTTGCACTGAATGAAAATGAATAGCCTTTTGTAGCTGACAGCACGTCACAATGCTATTATCTGATTTTGCACTGAATGAAAATGAGTTGCCGTTGTAGCTGACAGCACGTCACAATGCTATTATCTGCTTTTGCACTGAATGAAAATGAGTAGCCGTTGTAGCCGACATCACGTCATGTAACAAGCTAAAAGTTTGCTTGAGTCAAATCGGAATTGTAAAATAGTTTTAGCAAAATAAAAACATTGGCAAGCCAAAGCATCATGTAACAAGCTAAAAACCTTGGCAAGCCCAAGCATCATGTAACAAGCTAAAAACATTGGCAAGCCAAGTATCATGTAACAAGCTAAAAACATTGGCAAGCCAAAGTATCATGTAACAAGCTAAAAACATTGGCAAGCCAAAGTATCATGTAACAAGCTAAAAACATTGGCAAGCCAAATTATCATGTAACAAGCTAAAAATATTGGCAAGCCAAAACATCATGTAACAAGCTAAAAACCTTGGCAAGCCCAAGCATCATGTAACAAGCTAAAAACATTGGCAAGCCAAAGTATCATGTAACAAGCTAAAAACATTGGCAAGCCAAATTATCATGTAACAAGCTAAAAATATTGGCAAGCCAAAACATCATGCAACAAGCTAAAAGTTTGCTTGAGCCAAATCGGAATTGTTAAATAGTTTTAGCAAAGTAAAAACACTGGCAAGCCAAAGCATCATGTGACAAGCTAAAAATTGCATTGAACAAATCAAATAAACTTGAAAGTTAGTATAAACTGAACTGTCGAACATGCAGGCGTTGAGTGGGTTTCGAATCCCGGAAAATTATAAGAAAATTTTTGTCATTGTGCTCATGACAAAGAGCAAGATTTAAAAACTTGTTATCACAAAAATAAGGAAGGAGATCGAACAGAAATATAATGCAGGATGATGACTAATAGAGTGAAAGAATAGATCACCATACAGAAACACGTCACCAACTCACAAAGGTCAATGGTGACAGACTCCTCTTTCTGGCGTAAGCCCAGTCAGCAATAAGCATTACGTATTATTAGATAGACACGCCCAATTAGTAGTAATAAGCATTACATAACATTAGTTAGACACACCCAGTAGCAATAAGCGTTACGTAACATTAGTGAGACACACATTTAGTAATAAGCGTTACATAACATTAGTTAAACACACCCAGTAGCAATAAGCGTTACGTAACATTAGTGAGACATACATTTAGTAATAAGCGTTACATAACATTAGTTAGACACACCCAGTAGCAATAAACGTTACGTAACATTAGTAAGACACACATTTAGTAATAAGCGTTATATAACATTAGTTAGACACAACAGTTAGCAATAAGCTTTATGTAACAATAGATAGACACGCCCAATGTCAGAAATAAGCGTTACGTAACATTATTGACATACACCCAGGTAGAAATAAACGTTATGTAACATTAGTTTTGGGCACTCACAATGTCAGCAATAAGTGCTATGTAATTAATATTGTTTATACATGTTCATTTAGCAATAAATGTTATGTAACACAGTCAGCAAAAAGCGTTACATAACATTAGTTAGATACTCTCAATGTCAGCAATAAGCGTAACATTTGTTAGACACACATAGAGAGCAATAAGGTTTACGTAACATTATTTATACACGCCGAGTTAGCGATGAACGTTACGTAACGTTATTTATATACGCCCATTCAGCAGTAAAAAGTAAATAATATGCATATTTCTGCCAGTGGTAAGCTTTAAGTAATAGTAGTCATGTAGTTTCACTAATTAGTACGCGCTCAGTGTAGAGCGATAATTAACTAATATTAGTCATGCAAGACCAACTAGCTAGTACACGCCAGCCAAAGATACGCTTGAAGTACTTTGCTAGCCATGCAGAGTTTGCCTCCCTTACAAGTCTAGCCAGTGGTAATCTTAGATACTATTAACCCTGCATAGAATTACTAGCCAGTATACTTATGACTAGTGATAAGCAATAAATTTTGTTAATCAGAGTATACTCCCAGCTATGTATAAGCAATAAGTATTGTTAATCATGTATACGTATACTAGCCACTACATTCTTAAAGAGCGATAAGCTTTAAGTGTTAAATATTCACAGTACACTAGCCAATACACTCCTAGCCAGTGAGAATTATTACGTACTATTAGCCACGCACATTATAATATATAATACACTCCTCACTAGTGAGGAACGTTTAAGATATTGTTAGCCATACACACTATACTAGCCAGTACACTCCAAGCTAGTGAGAAGCATTAAGTACTGTTAGTATGCACAGTACACTAGCCAACACACTCCTATAGCTAGTGAGAAGCATTAAGCACTGTTAGCCATACACAGTACACTAGCCAGTGCACTTCTAGCTAGTGAGAATCGTACTAACCATTTCACATCTCATAGTTAAAATGAACTCTTGGCAATCAAGTGAAATCAAGAATTGTACATGTGTGTGCACGCAACCCCCCCCCCTCCACAATAGAAATTGTGATCAAGGATTAGTTAAATTAAATTACATCAACTTAAAAGAATTCAATAATACAAAGTAAATTTTCAAAGTCTCCAGCAACTGTCCCCCCCTCCCTCCTCTAACAACTCATCAACAAATATAAGTCAGTTTAGAAAAGAAATCTAAGCAAGATTTCCTATTTTAAAAAAGAATCATTTGAACCAAAAAGAAAAAATATAAGAAAGTTAATAAAATAAAAACCAAACATGACGAAAAGATTGATAACGAGTTGATTAAAATTAACCAATACCGCTGCTCTACTCTAATGAGTGGGCCTCTTAACTTGAGAGAGAAGGTTTCAATTCCATTTAAGGCCATAAGACAACAACTGCACTAAGTGGGTGTACAAGGAAAAAGTTTGATTAATGCAGTGTGTAACCGCAGATTCGTAAACAAATAATTATTGTTTTAAAGTTCATATTTGCTTCAGCTGAGCAAGTAGTCTGACTCCTATATCCCAATGGTAGGGCAGTAAGAAAATATTACTTCATGGTCAGTCATCGTGTGTACGAAATTGTTAGCAGTGATCGTTGTTAACCGCTGTCCGGGTGGCAACATCTTTGCTGTCAGGGTATATATATATACACTAGATGAAGTCATGTATTAAAGGGTACTCTTAACGTGGAGAGTTTTGAGTTCGAGTCCACAGGACAACGCCAACTTCGGACCATCGCTTAATGTTTCGTCATTCACACACCGGCATTACAGTTATCGTGTCATATAAGGGAAACAACTCGTTTCCAAAGGATGATATAGTACAAAATTCGGTAACGGAAAACTCGTTGTTTCGAAATCTCAGGAATTTACAACTTGAACTTCCCTATGTCGACTGCTGTGGATGTATTAAACATAAACAATCTGAGGTCAAGGACAACGTGTTTGCGAACCTTGGCAAACATACATGACTGTAATTAGCTTCGACCTGCTGTAACTGTAGAGGTTGCAGTCATTGATGTGTATGTTACCTCAACACGGTTAAACCGTGTTCAATCTCTGCAGTGCTTGTTACGTCAACATACTTTAACTATTTGCAGTCTGGAAGCGACTGTTACCTGAAAACACTTTAACTGTTTGCGGTCTGGAAGTGACTGTTAACTGAAAACACTTTAACTGTTTGCGGTCTGGAAGTGACTGTTACCTCAGTATACTTTAACTATTTGCACTCTGGAAATGACATCAAAATACGTTAACTGTTTGCGGTCTGGAAGTGACTGTTACCTCAGTATACTTTAACTGTTTGCAGTCTGGAAATGACCTCAAAATACTTTAACTATTTGCAGTCTGGAAGTGACTGTTACCTGAAAACACTTTAACTGTTTGCGGTCTGGAAGTGACTGTTACCTCAAAATACTTTAACTGTTTGCAGTCTGGAAGTGACTGTTATCTCAAAATACTGTAACTATTTGCAGTCTAGAAGTTATCTCAAAGTACTTTAATTGTTTGCGGTCTGGAAGTGACTGTTACCTCAATACACTTTAACTGCTTGCAGTCTGGAAATTACCTCAAAATAATTTAACTGTTTGCGGTCTGGAAGTGACTGTTACCTCAATATACTTTAACTTCTTGCAGTCTGGAAATGACCTTAAAATACTTTAACTGTTTGCGGTACGGAAGTGACTGCTACCTCTACATACTTAACTGCTTGAAGCCTGGAAATGCCTATTACCTCAATACGGTTAAATTGTATTCAGTCCTGGAAGTGCTTCGTAACTGAATACTTTTAAACAGTATGCTGTCCATGAAATGCCTGTTACCTCAAAACTCTTAAATTACATGCTTTGTATCAAGTGCCGGATACTCCAAAACATTTAAATTGCATACTTCGTGCCCAGTGTCGGACCTCCAAAACACCTCAGTTTTATGCTTTGTGTCAGATAGCGGATACATCAAAACACCTCAATTGTATGCTTCGTGTCACGTGCCGGATACTCCAAAACACCTCAATTGCATGCTTCGTGTAAAGTGCTGGATATTTCAAAACGCCCCAATTGTATGCAGTCCTTGAGGTGCCTTCTGCCTCATTGTGAATACATTATTTTTATAAAATCTATTTTAAATACCTATTTCAACACGTTTAAATTATATGCATTTCTCCTTATGCCTGTTACTTCAAAACACTTAAATCATACGTATGTAAGTTGCTATTTTCAAATGTGTATTTAAGATGTCGCAGACGGCGCAAGCGACAAGAAATATGGAAAATGCAGGCCGTATTTCTAGTGTCTCTTACCTCAAAAAGTATAACACTACGCAGCCTTACTCAGTGTTACCTCAGCATGCGTAAATTGTACTCAGTGCCACTCATGCTTATTACCTCAGCATGCAAGCACACATTTACGAAACGTCATCAACTTAACGGTCACCTCAAGAGTGACAAGCTCTATTGTTCTCTTTATGGGTATCATTTAATCTTCTACCCATTTCTCCACTTCCTCGTTACCTCAGTGTGCGGGGTGCGCAGGCTGCACGTTCCTCAGGTACCAGTTACCTAATGCTGTTATTTGCTTGCTTGTTTCTCGAACAGGAAAAATGTTTTATTTATTCTTGATTAACGCTGACATTTTAATCTTTGTTGATTTCCGGGACGAATTCTAGAATCTAATAATAATAAAAATTAAAAAAATACTTAGTACTGGATAACAATACAAATGGAAGAAAATTGTTTAATTTATTACTTTTTTGCTCACTTCGTGGACGATTGCTAGTTATTTCTAATAATAATAGCGATAAAATAAAATGTAATACAGTGCTTAATCTTTACTGTCTCAGTAAGTGTTTGACAAATATTATACAAGAAATACACAAGGTCTTTATGCAAACTATATAAACATAAGGAAAAGTGACATAAATGCAACAAACCAAAGGAATCTACATTTAAAATTTTGCTGTATAACAAATAACTGTATTATAAAAGTGAAATCTAATCAAAATGAATTTATAAATGTACAGTTTGAATAAACAATGACACAGAATGCACAGTGCTATTTTTTTTGCTGATAAAAAAGACATCTTGAGACCCCCTTGAAAATGACCAGGGTCTCTTGGCATCTCTGCTCAGAAGTGGGAAAGATTCCAGGTAGATGAACTCTGCTAAAGAAATGAAGAGTGAATACTGAAAATACGTCTGACGAGGAGGGTAAACTTCGAGCAGGGGTTAACCACGAGCGAGAATAAACCTCCTCATGTTCAACTTGCTTAACGGGCCAAAGTAATTTCTTAAAGCTAGATTTACTTAAACTTCTCAACGGCCCAAAATAAATTTCTTATAACTAGATTTGCTTAATCTGCTTAAAAATAATTTCTTACGGATAGATTTAAGTGCACTGCTTAGCCGGCTAAAATAAATTCCTTAAGTCTAGATTTAAAGAAAACAATACCAGGCTAAAATAAATTCCATCAGGCTAGATTTAAAGAAAACAATACAGGAGACGTATCAAGTACGAATAAAATGGCACAAATTTTAAAAAAAATCGTTTTTTGTTTGTAGTTTGCCAGCGATCTCTTATAATATTATAATTTGTTTCATATTATTTAAAGAATTATCTTATTATTAGATCTGTTTGCATTCTCGAATTTAACCTAGATTTATTCAAATCACTGTCTACTCAGTAACTTTAGGTTAATCCCCAAATCGCAATTCTAATTATGTCAACGTGATGACCTTAGGTTTACTTCAAAGACACATTTCTAATTACTGTCTTCTTAATAAATTAAGGTTTTATTCTATAACTGTAGTCTAATTATTTTCATTGAGCAGCCTCACATTTACTCCATAGTAAGCCACAGTTCTACGATTGTCTCTTCTCCTAACCTAGATTTGTTCCAAAGCAGCAGATTTATTCATTGCTGTCAATCTTAGGTTAGACTTAAATATGTAAATTAATGTTGGAATTCTTGGGTAATTTATCCGATGTCAATAGTTGCTGAACTGCAATTATTGCAAATATACACTCAAATAATAATTATTAATTGCATAATTAATTACAAACCAGAATAACTAACTGTAAGTAGACACAGACTTGTGCATAATTAAAAATGCTATTCTATTAGGCTATTTACCACTAACTCAGTGTTACATAATGTGCTACTAATATTCAAATCTGTTGTTTCATTGTAAATTTAAAAACAAATCAGTTAGTGCATTAAAAAATTATCTATTTAATGTTATCGAATTCATGTATAACTTCCATGTCTTTTACACACTATAATTTTCAGTATTATCCATAACAAACTTTCCCAAACTTCTTCCATCCATCCATCTATCCATCCATCCATTCATCCATCCATCTATCCATCCATTCATTCATCCATCCATCCATCCATCCATCCATCCATTCTTTTTCCTTCCTTCCTTCCAATCTTCCTTCTATTTCTTACTCTTCATTTTTCTTCTTTTTCAAGGACAGTTGTGAAGTATGGAGCTCATCGCCTCGTGGAGTTTGTTTCTCATTCATCTAGCATATTGTTCTAAGAATAATGGTGTCACCACTCCAGCAATAACAAACTCAACACTCACTTTAAACATATGGAAATCAAGATGTTACGAAGAGATAGGAAATTGTTCAGTCAAGGAAATTCAATGTGACAGGATCTTCTGCCAGTGCGATGGCGATAAGGCCCAATGTCGTGGAGAAATTCGAACTCGACTTTGTCAATACATTCCCCAAATGCCCGCTCATATTCGTCTTTTTCGCATGTGGAAGGCTTCGTACCCAAAATTGACACGAAACATGATGTCAAATATTTCCAACTTTAACATTCAATTTCTTGACCTTGCCAACAATAGAATTGCTCACATTGAGAACGAAACGTTTTTTGATTTTAGTCATCTCGAGTCACTGACGTTGAGCGGAAACCCTATTTCTGCTCTTAATTTAAAAGCCTCGTTTTGGAGCTTATGTCGAAGCCCACTACAGCACTTAATTCTGGAATTAATGAACATAAGCTCAATTCCTGAAAACTTCTTTGGCGCATTCAGTAACATGAGTTTATCGAGAATTAGCCTTAAACAGAACAGACTTGCACTTTATGACAATTCAGATTTTGCAATGTTTTCTCGCGTCGAGTCTCTTGACGTATCCCAAAATGCAATCGACAGACTGATACTTCCTGTCCGCGCCAACATCCTCAAACTGAGACTAGATGCGAATAATTTGGACAGGATTCCGGACTTCTGTCTAAGTACGGCAGGGGCCTTGCGGGTCCAAGATGGAGGTAAAAAGGAAGAAACAAGCGCTTATTTTAAACTCCAGTCTCTTTATCTAGCCCAGAATCGTTTCACTAATATCTCCCGAAATGGTCTTCGTGGAGTGTGTCTTCCTGACCTTTTAAAACTTGACATCAGCGGATCGACCTTGCTTACCCGGCTGGAGGACAACTTCGTTGCGGACCTACCCAGACTCGAGTCCTTAGAAATGAGAGACATGAACGAGCTAGCCGTGTATGAGCGATTTGCCTTCAATAGTTCATCCCTCGTAAGTCTCACGTTGAGGAAAAACAGGAGGATAGACAGAAAAAGTGCCAACCTCAACCACATGTTTAGCCACTGTCCAAAACTCAAGAAATTGGACATCACCGAGACGCCGATTTCCCTGGATCTTCATGATGAGGTCCACAGGCTCCTTCTACCCCTGCAGTCTGCAGAGGAGATAACTCTGGATGCTAATTCTCTCGGTTTTCTCCCCGAGGATACCTTATGGCGTTTGCCAAAGTTGAAGGTCAGTGTTGTTAAAATAATTCATTATGGAAAAAAGAAATATTCATCAAAGCACATGTGAACAAATGACACTTGTTTCTAATAACTCAATTTTTGTTGTATGGTAAGAACTATCCTTTGACTTATATTGACTCTAATCTGTTGCATTGTGTTTTAAGATATAAGAATGTATAGGTATTTAAATGATTTGAATGTGGTTTTGTGGAAATATTGATTTCAAGTAATCTTTTTCATTGTATTTGTTATATGTATATTTGATTGTTGGTTTAATAAATTTATTGTTAAATTTATTGACCTTCTTACACATATTGATAACCTTATGTTGAAGAAGTAAGTGGGTGGATGAGGGCTTGCAAAATATAAATTCAAGATGGATTTGTCTTTTCCTCTAGTAAGAATTTTCCACTTATAGAAATACTGAGTGACGGTAATGTTTATCTTTAATGTTGTGGAAGAGAGAAAACGTTTACAGCGCTCGCATATCGGCCAAGTGAGAGAGACGAAGGTGTCTTCTGGAGAATTATTAATAACATAAATTAAGATTCTCATCACTTGTAATTAGTTATGGAATATTAATAATAAGAATCATAACCATTAACTATGTGGCGTTAGCGTCACAGTATGGTAATGGCGCAGTGTGACGTATTTGTGTTAAGTACAATTATGACATAACGACAACGTACAACACTAACAATTTATCACTCGCTACAATATAGAACATGACGTGTATTGTTGTTACATTAACTTTCTGTTCAAACAGCACGCGTTATTATTAGTTATGGTATAATATATGCAGAAACATGAGAGCAAATTAGTTATATAATAATCGAATTGTATCTCTTCCAGAAGCTAACATTTACAAACAACCGCATCATCGCCCGGGACTTGGGTCGCGCGCTAACGAACGTGACCCACATCGAAGTTCTGAACTTGCGAGGAAACGGCATCCCGGTACTGGACGAAGCCGCTCTACCTTGGGAATTCAGAAGCACTGTAAAAGAAATCGATTTATCTTACAATTTCTTCTCGTGTACGTGCGAATTGCTATGGTTTCGTGGGTAGGTTAATAACATTCATTGTTACTTGCTACATTTTTTTCTCAACCCCATCATGAAACACCTCAAAATTCGTGTGAAATGCTGAAGAGATTTGAACACTACATTTTGCACCTGAAACCAAGAAAAACACTTTTAAACACCACACACGTTCTGTTCAAAGTATTAATCGTTCTTCTCGCGCTCTCTTTCCACTTATTTATTTTTAGTTTCTTTTTTTTCTTCATTTTAATCTCTCTCTCTCTCTCTGTGAATACACGAACATACTGAATACAGGAGAGAGATTAATCCCGACTTTCTGAGTAAATATAAAAGAATGAGTTATTTTCTCATTCCAGCTAAACAAGTGATAATTTTGATATATATATATATATATATATATATAGATCTTAGTTATATAGATCTTAGTTACTTGTTCTTGCTACCCCCCCCACCCTCCCACACTTATTTTGGATTTTTGTTTTGTCAATGTGATGCTCGAGAGTCACTCTTGCATAACGGAAAAAAAGATTAATGCAGAGTTTAGGTAACCGTTTATTTTTCACGCTTCTTCTGAGCTAAGTCTGACGGAAGAGACGACTTCCTACCAGATAACTTCAGTGTGTAGTTGCGAACGTGACTGAATGACGAACGGTGGCTGGAGGTGTGAGATGAGTTATTCAGGTTTAGCTGACATGCAAAGTTAGTATAAATGGTCAGTCAAACTCTTTTCCAATTCTTGCTGTTTGAACTCTGATTGTAAAAGTAGACCATGAGCCATGGTGAGTTGTCTGGAATAATATGTGAGAATGAATTATTCTAAATAAATTGTATATTAGAATTATTGTTTCATGTATTGGACGATTTTGTTCCTTGATCTAGAAATATTGTATAGTTTGGATTGATTCATTTGGTATGCACTTGTTAGATTAACTATGTATTATTGAATGTATGACTGTTATAGTTCAATCAGATTTATAGCAGTGTATTGAGTGAAGTGTGTATGAGGGCTAACAATTCTCTTGCAGACACTTGTTGAGTGTGTGTGTGTGTGTGTGTGTGTGTGTGAGAGAGAGAGAGAGAGAGAGGGGGGGAGGTTAGAAAATTATAAGGACTGACGTCGCACTTGAATATTTTTACGTCATCATTTTCCTTCCTTTGCCTCATTGTTTGGGATCATAAATGTTGCTTCTCATTTTGAGTGACTTCCTATGACTAATGCATGAGTCATCTCATCAGGCTAACATCTACCATGGAAATTCCAATGGTGGTGAGAGCAGAGATGTCACTTCTAATGCCAGCAGAGTTCAAGAGTGTTCATGACTGCATATATGAGTTGGAAATGAACCTGATGCCTTATCCACTTTTATTAACTGTCCGTGTGATGTATGTAATGTACGTGTGTTTTGCTACAACGCAACATAAGGTGTCCGAACAGAACAAGTCATGTGCTCAGTCATTTATCTCCAATCTTTCTCTTTTCCAGCTCTATGAAAAGAACTTTAAACCTTAGAAAGAGATTGTTTCCCTTGAAATAGTCATTGTCACTATTGACTTTATAAGAGACAGACTCGAACACTTATTTAATAGTATATATTTGTGACTGTTTCAAAACTTAGTTGCGTTTATTTGTGATATATTTATTTTATAATAAATCTTTATTTTTGTTAATCCCTTCTTACGCATGTTAATTGATACATGTCTGGAGTAGTCAGTGGATGGATGAGGGCGCGATAAGTCAGTGATTGGATGAATGTTAGTAAGTTGATGAAATACATTATTCCTTAAGTAAGAAGTTCCATCTGCGAACAGATAATTATGTGTCGATAGTACGTTTACTAACAGTGGTGTATGGATATGAAATTCATATGGGAAAACAGATCCTAAATTAATAATTAACCACTGATAAGTGATCATGCATTATTAAATGATAAGATATTGATAATCATTAGAGAGGCAGGACGTATTACAGCACCACAGTCAGTTAGACCAAGAAATAGTGATTTATTTAGTAGCCATATCTAACTCTGTTTATGCTGTATTCTGAATGTAAATTACTGTATCTAATGAATATGAATGAGAAGTGAGCAGAGTATAATAATAAAAACCGACAGTCTTCTAGATAAACAGGCAGATGACAAAGAGAAATGCAGAAAGTAGGATTTCAGAGAATCAGACAGACATACTGAGCAGTAGGTATACAGAATGAAATAGAGCTAGATAGGTAAGAGAGGTAGCTACACTGACATATAGTTTGATAACTAGGCAGATATTAAATAGATATATAGATGTTGTTGAGTTTTGAAAATAGATCCATCCGTCCGTCAGTCTATCTATCTATCTATCTATCAATCTATCTGTCTGTCTGTCTATCTATCTATCTATCTATCTATCTATCTATCTATCTAATGAAGAGATCACATTAATTAAAATTAGACTAATCGAAGCAAACTGAAGAAATACATTCTTACCACGCGTTGTGTTTTGTTCTCTTCTCATGATCGGGCTTAGTTCTGTGACATGTTCTTTCCTTTCTGCAGCTGGCTGGAAGATATTTTTAAGAACAAGAGTATTATCATGAAGGGATACCCATCGAATCAGTATCGTTGTCGCACTCCAGAATCCATGAGAGACGTTCCACTAAAGAATTACCTCCCCACAGCTGAGTTGTGTGCAGTTAAGAATCCGTATGTTTTGATTGGTGTTTTGGGTGGTTGTGCTTTGTCTCTCTTTGTAATCACCGGGGCCTTGACCTACCGTTACAGGTGGCACTTGAGGTTCTACGTGTACCGTCTTCGAAGAAGGAGACGATATATTCAGGTACTGATGACCCCGTCATTAAAAACATCTTAATAAAATAATATCGTAAATTTACATCTACACAAAAATAACTAATTACTCTTTGTGTAATGCAAAAACATCCATGGTTTGGAATGGTGATTATATATTATATGAAAATTAGTTTAAAATATCACCACAAAACACGACAAACTAATTACTCTTTGTGTAATGCAAAAACATCCATAGTTTGGAAATGGTGATTATATATTATATGAAAATTAGTTTAAAATATCACCACAAAACACGACAAACTCCCTAACTCTATGAGGCGTAACACACGAGTGATTTAGTAAACATGATTGATATTTTTTTCTCTCCAGAACTGAATGCAGAGGATGCAAATAGTAGAATATCCACACCCCAGCTTACTAACAGTCATACACTGCCCCATGTATATATTAATATACAAATATTAATGACTCCTGTTGAAATATATTTACCTACATGTTTTCATACAAATATTTCTTTCGAGGGGAGCGGGTAAGTAATTTTGAATGGCATTAAGACAGACCAATTTACCTGTAGTGTAAAGGCCTATAGGCGTGAAACAAACAGCCTGTTGTCGGATATAACTGATTGTTACGGAAGGCAAATGAATCGATGTGTCCGACCACACATGAAGTGTGAAGGACGGCTTGTTAGAAGATGAACACAGCAGTAAGAATGATCAAGATGTCCTTAATATCAAGCTAATGGAATTAAACTTTTTGCAATCTAATATTGCTAAGGATGGAGGAAACTGATCTTAGGTGAAGACTATTTGTCAAGTTATTGATCACCAGGCGTCTGAATGAACAACAGTTATTTCCCGATTTGGTCTTTGCATTCAGAGCTCTGACCTTCATTGATTTCCGATTTTTAATTTTGTCTGGTACATGATTACGGTTCTGCTTGTGGAAAATTATGTTATCACTAGATGACGTCAGGCACTGGTGTTTGACGTCACGATGGCGTTCTGATCTTGTTCATTAATCACACACTGCAGATACGTTTTTATCCATACCGACGGTGTACGTGGTGAGACTGAGAATATTTTCTTGGAACTCTGGTAAAACTATTTGAGAAAAGTATCAATGATTAATTAAAAACATCAGTCTAAATATTAGGGAAGTTTGTTGAAAAAAGATGTAATGATAATATAAAAGGTAATGTATTAACGAGAATGCATGTTGATTTTATTGCGAAGCATCTCACAGTTGTCCGCTGATGAAATCTTATTTGTGCAGTGTGCTCAGTATTTAGTTAATCAGATAGACAGAAAAATAGCCATGTATGTTGATGTTGCAGTGGTTAGCAACATGTTAATTATGTAATAATGAAAGAGAAATAGTACTGACCCGTGTAAATTGATGATGCTAGAATGATTATGCGGTGTCAGAAAAACTGGCTGTGTTCAACTGATTACTATTGCATAAGAATGACCAAGTTTACTCTGCGTTGAAAAAGATAATAAGAATGTAAAGGTGATGTTGCTAATCTAGTTTTATTTTATTTTACTTTTTTATCTGAGGAATGCATTTGTATTTTATTTTGCCAGGCCAAAAGACAGAGATTTTTAGGCGAGGATGAGATGATTCCATTGGTAATGTACGATTTGTACGTAGCACATTGTACAGAGGACACACCTTGGATTATGGAGGAGTTACTTCCCTTGCTAGAGGGCGTGCATGGGCTGCGCGTGTTTCTGGAAGAACGAGACTCGAAGGCCGGTGGACGGCGCGATTATAACGTCATATCGTACGTTATTAATCTTAACTTTTTAAAATTAGAGTTGTTGTTTTTTTAATTTAAAAAAATCAATTTGTCTACGTTTTGTTAAAATTGTGCTGAAATGACACAGAAGTATCCACTGAAATGATCGTAGTTTATACGGCTGATGCATACTACCATCGAAGAAACCAGTTTGTTTACAGTTTCTCCAAATGTTTGATCAGTTCGCGATTGTAAAAAATAAGCAAAACAATAAAAACATTAAAACATGTTTGTAATAAGGAACAGTATCTTTCTCGACATACAGTTCTAGTGTCCGGAGAAAACCACTCCATCTGAGATATCTAAGGACGCTCTTAATATATTCATATAGCAATAGGTAATGCATATAGTTCTACCGTCCGAGAAAACCCACTGCACTGCAGATATCAAAAGAAGCTATTGTTATATAGCAACTGCACATATATACTCATACACATGTATATACACATTTCCATAAGTACAAACACAAAGCAAGGCAATCAGCTGTAATAATTCATTAACCCACCCTCTCTAGTTGACACAGATTATCTCCCGTTCCACCGCAAAGGTAAAGCATTTGGGCTATCTCAGTGAATCCTTTGAAGGTTCTATCAAAATAACTCAATATCAGTCCTTTAAATGATTGACTGACTGATTGATATTTGATTAACTTACACTTCAATTCTGGTTAATTCCTTTTATATTCTTTTAAATTACCCTCTATCTTGACTGACCGAAATTATGGAAAACATTTCTGGCAGAAACTGATCTCGTGCTATTATTTAATTTAAAATATGTTTCTGTAGTGTTGTTTTATCTCCAAGACCTGCAAGGACTGTTTTGTAACTTAGAGGTTCTCACCTGTGCGTTGTCTTCGGAGGCACTTCGTTCCCCTCACTGCATTCTGCAGAACCGACCTCACAGTGAGGACTTTTCAATACCGAAGTTCCCATTTCCACACCACCACCACAAAGAGGAGTACATGAAATATTTTTGCCCTAATGAAAATTTAAAATAAATATAATAAATACATCGCCTACCCATCCTAAATTATTTCTTTCTTTGGGATGATGGCAGCTTCTGGCCTGAGCCATATTTCGCTGCTTGGTGCAAGGTACGCCACTGGAGTGAGGTCTCGGATGTGGATGTGCAGAGTGGAACGGAGCATTGATAATAGAAAGTTGATAGGGTGATGATGGTGGATGTGAATCGACTAAGTCTACTGTTCTGCTTGTTTTAATTTTGTGTCAGGCTATCGAAAGTACCCATCCCAGATAGTTTCGTTATTTAGGGGTGAGAGCAACTTCCGGCTTTTGCCGATTTCGTTGCTTGGCAGGAGGTGTGCCGCTGTTGTTAGAGTTGATGATGTTGAGGAAAGACAGAGTGGAGACTATTGGACAGGAAAGTGGTAGAGTGGTGATGATGAATTGCCGCCTGTTGTCCGTTGCACGTATGTCTGGCCGATAGAGGTATCCATTGGTTCGGTATTCCGTGAGCCAGTGTTGTTGGTGTTGTTGCAGTCATCCCCGAAGGTGAAGGAGGTGGGTGGGCGGGGCGTCTTACATAGCTCAGGCAATTAACACACGAAGTCTCTACCTATTGAGTACATATACCCAGTATGTTCAACCCCGTGTTCACCTCGCTGGTGGTGTCGTCGTCGTTGTTGTTGGTTGCGACTGTCCCTGGTGTCCGTTGAGATGCGCGTAGATGGGCCCTGGCGGCCAGTACAGACGAACAAATAGCAGCTGTATCATGTCCGCAATGGGTGGTTAAAATATCCCTTCAGGGGATGTTGCTGCTCACTGTACTGTCATTGTTGTTGGCTGTTTTGTCGGCGTTATTGGGGCCGTTGTTGTTTTGGCTATTGTTGTTGCTATTCTCTCACATGCTGTGGCGGGCGCCGACTTTTCTGTCCACCCTGTTTTGTTGCTGGCTGGATTTCTGGTGTTGTTGTTGTTCTTGGCGTCTCTGGAAAGGGTGAGAGGGTGGACCTCAAGCACCCTTGCGAACTCTCCCTCAATTTCGTTCTGTTTGTCCGATTTCATAGTGTTAACCTTTTCCGTCTGTACCTTTGTCCTCCATTTCGATTCTGCTCGTTTGTGTGTTGGCAATTTTGTGTTGTTTCTTATTTTCCTCCTTTTTTGTTGTGGTTGATGTTGTAGTCTGTATTTTTAAAATCTTCTTCCACAGCGGTTGGTGTTTGTTATTTTTCCTCAGTCATAGTGGTGGGAGTTTGTAAAAAGGCATGTTTCTTTTCTTCTTTTTAAGAGTCTGGGTGGAGCTGATTTTTGTTCGATGGGATTTTCCATATGATGTTTGTTTGGGTCTCGCTCTCTGTCAATTTTGGTGTGTTTGAAGTTGTGAGGTGGTTTTGGAGAGCCTTGAATAGTAATAACTCTTGGTCAATAGCTACACCATTTTTTTTGTGATCAAGTTGTGAGGTGGTTTGGAGAACCTTAAATAGTAATAACTCTTGGTCAATAACTACACCATTTTGTTGATCAAGTTGTGAGGTGGTTTGGAGAGCCTTAAATAGTAATAAGTCTTGGTCAATAGCTAGACCATTTCATTGATCAAGTTGGTCTTCTCTCTAGACATTTTTGAAAAAAGCTCAGAGTAGGTCCGAGAAATGTTTGTCAGTTTCTTGAATGCTCGTCTTGAGTATGAAGACGAGAGGTGTTACTTCCGGTCCCGTCTTATGTCAGAATGACTGCGTACTTGTCGAATCGTGTTCTTCCTTTTCCCGCCCTGACAAGGGTGGGAGTGTAACTGGCTGTAGTTGATGGTTCCTCTTTCTGTTGTTCATCTTGCCCTAAAAGGGTCAAAGTGTGGTGATGGCTGAACGCTCTTGTAATTCGCCTTTCCATTACTGTTTTTCTCGGCAATCTGAAGGATAAAAAGCTGGTTGCGTCTTGACTCAGGGTCGAATGGTCACGACCCATCCCAAATAAAAACATCCCAATGTCTGTGTGTTTTCTCCTACATTATAAACAACAAACAATTTGAAAGGAATTTAGTAGAAACAGTATCATTTAAAAAAAAACCAAATTATAATATACATTATTAAATATTGTAAAATAATTTAATGTCTCTTTCATAAGTTTTGAATAAAATATTTTAATATACACATTATTATATGTTGCCGTGTTTTATAATTTGTGGTCTTGATGCTAGATGGAACAGAATAGAAGAGTGGAATTTTCTCACAAAATATTGGAATAATAACTCAGGGTTTGCATTACAGAAACATGGACAAGAGTGCCCGAGTGATGCTGGTATTGAGCAACAACTTCATGACGAAAAACGAAAGCAATGGAAGAAATGAGTATGAATGGCGCCAGTTTGAGTTGAAGGAGGTCTTGACCGTCGCCATCGAGGAAGATAAAGACGTCATCGTGCTTTTGTTAGGGGACATAACTCCTGCTAATATGACGAAAGAAGTGCGCAGTCTGCTGACTCGCGGCAGTTACTTGCAGTGGAGTCCAGGGGACAAAACCCAGAATAAACTATTCCGAGATGGTCTGCGCGTGGCGTTGCGTACGCAGTGCGATCTACGGTCAATGTGTTAGCAAGATAATTTATGAGCCTTATGCTATCTGACGTAATATTGCTAATCGAATAAATACTTAGAAAACTCCAAACAGATTCTAATTATTTACAATATTATAATATTTACACTTAAATTAAAATGTCAAGCCATTTCTTAGCACTAATTGTATTTTTTAGCAATACAGTTAGAGCTGGTCTGAATAGCCTGTTTATACCTAAGATGCTGGCTTCTCACAGAAACTTTGCATGATTTTTCAAGAAATGAGCTAAATTTAAATAACAATCACATGTGTCAATGCAGTTCACATTGTGCAAGGGAAAAATGAAATGAGATTGATTTCAATAGCAATCATATTTAATTTCTAATCTTTGGTTAAGATGAATTCCGTAATAATTCTTAAAATATAGATGTGTCTTACTTGTATAAGTAGAGAAGCCATCAAAGAGTGTAAAAGACCATCTTGTTTGCTCTGTCTTGAACAGCAAAAAAACCATTTTGTTTGCTTTGTCTTGAACAGCTATCGATACAACTTTTATATCTATTTACTCGTGTTTCCTTACTATGTCTAGCTATAGTACGACTGTTGTATCTTGTATATATATTAGTATGACTCATGTCTCGCTATCATGTCTTGCTATCAGTACGACTGTTGTATCTAGTTAACGTTGTACATATATTAGTATGACTCATGTCTCGCTATCATGTCTTGCTATCAGTACGACTGTTATATCTCCTAACTTATACATATATTAGCATGATTCGTGTCTAGCTATCCTTTCTAGCTGTCAGTCGACTGTTGTATCTAGTTGTCAAGTACAGCTGTTGGTTCGAGTGTCCTGTCTGGGTGACGGGTGCAGTACCGATAGATCTCACATGGACACCTATCTGTACGATTATAGTGTCTAGTTATTGTACAGTTATGTATGACAGTCGTGTGGGGTTACCGTGACCAGCCATCGTTGTGACTGTCATATCTAGTGTGTCTGTCGATCTATCGTTAAGACTTTCACGAAAGATCAGACTGTATTTCACCGTGATAAACTGTTCCTGACTGTCAGCACGACAAGAGATATTAGCCAAGTCCGTAAAAGCTGCTGCAAATCATATCTAAGAGAAATCTCAGTAGTGCCAACATATCTTGAATAATGCCTTTAGTCAGTTTAGTGAATTGCAAATGAGTATTGTTCAACAAAATGTTTCAATTTTTTGTAGCCCAACAAACTCGCAAGATCTGTGAAATGTGATGGATGTTTCAACAAAGCTGATCGTTTTGACACAGCCTTCAGAATGAGCTGTGTGGACAAATTATGCACAGACGAGATTCAAAACCGTTCTATGTGGTTAAAGGATCGCTCCTTGTAGAACGCAACTGCTGACTTGAGTCTAAGACTTTCAGAGTAAAATGTTTTGTTGTTTTAGTGTATCACATTTTTGGCTCACAGCTTCAATGTTTATTTGTCGTTTTACAGTCTCACATATTTAGCTCACAATTCCAATATTTATTTGTTGTTTTACAGTATTACATTCTTAGCTCATAATTCCAGTGTTTATTTGTTGCATTACAGTATCACATTCTTAGCTCACAATTCCAAGTTTATTTGTTGGTTTACACTTTACAATATCACATTTTTAGCTCACAATTCTAAATTTATTTGTTGTTTTACATTATCACACTTTTAGCTCTCAATTCCAATGTGTTGTTTTAGATTATCACGTTCATATTTACAATTCCAATATTTATTTGTTGTCTTACAATGTCAATGTTTATTTTTTGTTTTAGAGTGTTACATTTTTATCGCACAATTCCAATATTTATTTATTGTTTTAGAGTGTCACATTTTAGCTCACAATCTTTCTGTACGAAAAATATTTCCATCTTTCAGCAAAGTTATGTAATGTTGTAAAAAAAAACTTAAAGAATGACTTCAACCAATAATTTCCATATGTGACAGAGAGAGATGAAAGGGTGTCTATCTATCTATCTATCTATCTATCTATCTATCTATCTATCTATCTATCTATCTATCTATCTATCTATCTATCTATCTATCTATCTATCTATCTATCTATCTATCCAGCCAGCCAGCCATCCATATAATCTAATCTATCTATCTATCTATCTATCTGTTACGTTTCCAGTATTTCTTTATAGACCCTGCCTAGGATAATTAAGGACTTTAAAGATAATAGATTAAATTAATTCCTTCTCTCTATCCTATACAGACTGGTTGCTCAACTTATCATTTGACTAACTTAAAAATGTGTCTTGTAGTGCAGACAGCAGATTTACAAACTGATAAATTGCGTACGTTAGCTGGGTTGGAGTCGTTAAATTCCTCTAAATTAATATGCATTCATTACGTCATTCAGCTCAACCACCCCCATCCAATCCATGAAATAATCATTAGGTCTAGTATGCATATTAATTAACTACGAAGAGGTTTAACAATTAAAAATAAGATTTAATAAAGTTTAACAATTTAACAATAATCAAATACGAGCGCGAAAGTCTATTTCTTAATTCCGCACGTACGTGCTTAATGTTCTTTGAGAAAAAGTGCCCAATCGTATCTTATGAATTTTAGTTCTCTGAGTAGTACTCAGCTTTGTGTCTCTGTGTCGCCTGGTCTGTTCTAGTCCGAACCGGTCTATCCCACTGTAGTTGCACCAGCGGAAATGCACGTGGCATACAAGGAAAACTGTCTTTTAGTTCGCCACTAGTGTACTTGAGATTAGACCAGCATACGCCTACACGTTGACGTTGCTTTAATGGTGGTGGACTTTCTGGAAGAGATGAACTCTCTCAACAGAGTTCAAACCGGCTTGTACAGGATTTCAAGGACGAAGACAAAGACAACTTGTCCAAGCTCAAACACCGGGTTATGGAAACAAATGTGTCCCATAATCGTCTGCTAGCACGTTTCGCTACTTAAGCACGATTAGTTCAAATGCACGAATTAGAAAGTCGACTAACGCGTCGTTCACAATTTAGATTAGAAAATATAATCTTCTCAGCATGTTACATTTAACAGTGCATGACGTATGAATTATCAAATATTTACAATGTTAAAATTAGACTTCATACAAAGGGGTAATTCAAATCAAGCAAAGCGCTTCACAATTTACAATTAAATTACACGCAATAATTTGAATTACATGTGGAATTCATATCGAGCGCAGGCATTTCTGGCTCTAGTGAATTTAAAGTCAATATAAATTAAAGTTACAATGGAAAAGAGTTACAATGATTTATATTCTATAACTTATAGGTTTTCAGTCATTTCAATGAACCGTGCTCAAGTTATATAGCAATACATAGTAATATATAACACAAGTACATACATAGCTTAAATATACAGAATACAATCAAATAAAAGTGATACCTTATGAGAAGTTGAAGCGTTTATCTCATCTATCGCGCCGGTCTGTCTGTTCCTATATGACTCGCGAGTAGCTGACGTGGCTGTCGCGTAGCTAGTTGTATCTCTGAGTGCCGGACGGGTGCGTTTTACCAATATTTATAAGAAAGCATAGAGCATATCACGTGACGGATCACGTGGCATGTAGTTGGTTCTAGAACCTAGACAATGGGCCTAAAGTTACATAACATCCTGACCTCTTTGTTGGAAGCTTCTCGATATGAGTATCACGAGAGAGCTCCAAACAAAGGAATTTCAAATCTCGATATTTGAAAAATAAACAAGTGGGTCAAACAGTCAAGACATTTTAATCAGACTGTGACACTATCTATCTATCTATCTATCTATCTATCTATCTATCTATCTATCTATCTATCTATCTATCTATCTATCTATCTATCTATCTATCTATCTATCTATATACAAAGTAGCGCATAAGGACGACCATTTTCATATTCTCATAACTATTTATGTACAATCAAGTGCTTTGTGTTCGATTAAGTGCGTATCGCTATGAGCTATAAGCAGCATTTACGTCATTGCTAGAATTAAAAAGAATTGTTTGCTTCCTTGTTTATCTTATTGTCTTGATTAGTAAACTTATTGTACAATTAATCTATTAATGCAGTAAACTTATTGTACAATTCTTCTATTAATGCTATACGATACAAATGTTTTACAGTACTCTAATGCAGAACGACGAAATAACATATTTCCCCATGTTTTTTTTCAGACGATGCAAATGCTCCTATTTTATTATTGCCCTTAATTGCTTATTTCCTAAGAATAGTCTATATTTGTTGAAGTTAAAATGAGTACACTAAAGAGAGTGAAAAGTTTATTGTTTGTGATTGAGTAATGTTTCCTACAATGACTTGTGATTGAGTAATGTTTCCTACAATGACTTGTGATTGAGTAATGTTTCCTACAATGACTTGTGATTGAGTAATGTTTCCTACAATGACTTGTGATTGAGTAATGTTTCCTACAATGACTTGTGATTGAGTAATGTTTCCTACAATGACTTGTGATTGAGGAGTTTATTGCCTGAGATGTGTTAGTATACCATGTATGGCGACTGAAGAGTTTATTGTTTTTAAATATATTATACACTACTCTTATGATTGCGAAGTTTATTTTATGAACACACACACACACACACACACATACTATGTGAGTCTTCACATTTGCATAAGAACCGTTTCACGTCGAATCAAATATAAAAATCAAGTGCCCAATGGTTGTTACTCAATTCACTTCGCTAAGGACTATTGATACACATATATTGACTCAAGCATCCACACAAGCGTGCACACACGTATAATTACATAGAGATATACATACAAACACTCTATACGCATACGCATGAGTGTACAAACACCCGTACTCATATATACACAACGCACGTGCGCAAAGTCCTCCTGCCTCTTTCAACAACATAGATCAATCACATACACATACATACACACGTACACTAACACACATTACACAACCGACATTTCTTTGAAAAGCAAACATCAATTGGTGTGCGTGCAATAAACAATCAGATCAGACACATTATACGGTGGTGGTGGTGGTAGTGGTGGTGGTGGGAATGAAGTGGGGAGGCCTAGAGGGGAGAGGAAGAGGATACGATTACTAAAGATTACAGAAATATCTCTATCCTTTTTGTCCGTGCTGGTAAAACCCAAATGGGGCAGACCATTACAGATTTGCTCTCACCTTTCGATTTGGGATTTTGATACTACTGTCTACAATCATGTTGTTTTTTTTGCTTTTGTTCACAAATCTAACTATGTGGGAATCTTGAGCAATATGCACTTCCTCTTGCATTAGAAGTAAATCTACCTTCATTCTTATGAGCCTTGATACCACTCGATCTAGGCCACGATGGCGCAATAAACACAACTTTCGGTATGATGCTGCATGTGCAACGTCATTACTTATGACGTCAAACCTGGATGTGGAGTCACGTTCAGTTGTTTATTTGTTTGTTTCCCCTTTAGCCTTAAATTATTGCTAAGGTAACAATGTACTCTCTTTAAAAAAATGTGGTTATAAACAAAAAAATTATCCACCAGAATAATTAAAAGTATTCATTTCTGGCAAGACAAGGAACGATGTGAGTGTATTTTTGTCGCTCAGTACCTGTTTCGGCGTCAACATGCAAATGTGCGGACTCTAGTGACTACTAGCAATAACGACCTTCCAGTCGCCTCTTAGTAAATAAATACCGGTGAAAGCTATCGAAAACGAATGAATAATTCTTCTAACGGTATTTGCATTTGGTTGTTTAAAAACAGGCGACCTCCATTTAATTTATTTCTTTAACAAGGATGTGTGACCTCTCCTTTGCAATTGCTCCAGTCTACCTGAATTTCATATTCACGTCTGTTGGTAAATAAAGTTTGCTGGTCTAGCTCAGATAATTCATATCTGTCGGTAAATAAAGTTTGCTAGTCTAGCTCTGGTACTTCTTTTTTGTCGGTAAATAAAGTTTGCTAGTCTAGCTCTGGTACTTCACGTCTGTCGGTATATTAATTTACTAGTCTAGCTCTTGTGCTTCATATTTGTCGGTAAATATGTTTACTGGTATAGCTCTGGTACTTCTTGTCTGTCAGCAATTTAAAAGTTTGTTGGTACATCTCTGCAACTTTTTGTCTGGCATTAAATAAAAGTTTGTTGGTACATCTCTGCAAATTCTTGTTTGTCAGTAAATAAAAGTTTGAAAGTATAGCTCTTGTACTTCACGCCTGTCGGTAAATAAAAGTTTTCTGGTATAGCTCTGGCACTTCACGTCTATTAGTAACTATAAGTTTGCTCCCATAGCTGTGTTACTTCATGTCTATTGGTAAATATAAGTTTGCCCACATAGCTGTGTTACTTCACGTCTATCGGTAATTAAGAGTTTGTTAGTACAGCTCTGGTACATCATGTCTAATTAATTAAAACTGAATAGAAAAAGAGAAGCAAAAGCTACAACACTTTCAGTTAAATGATGAGAAAAGCATGAACCAGGAGAAATAATTCAATAATCGCAGCCAGGTTTAAATGACTAGATAATAAAAGCCATAATTGTAAAAACAGGAAATGTCTCCCGTTTATAACTGAAAGTTACTTTTGTACAGGCGGCTAACTTTAATCTACAACCATAGCACAAAAATTAAAAATCTTTCCTTATTTGTTTCAGCAATATGCATCTTATCTAAAAATGATAAAAAAAATGAACAAAAACTAAGCAAACTTCTTTTAACAGTTAAATCCATTGACCTTTAAACCTTACCTTTCTTCTCTTCTTTTCAAAGACGTTCACATGACAAAATCCCACAGATTTATTATGAAACAAATCACAACGATTTTTTTAAATAAAAGACTAACACACAAAAACTGAAAAATAAAAAAACTGATTCTTATCGACTTTCCCACTCAGCCTCAAAGTCATTCCTGCAAAATAAAACGAAAAGAAAGAGATAAAAAGAGACCTTGAATCTGAGGTCATGTCAACAGTCGTGATGGATTACAAGGAGTGGGTGTGCAGTCTTGGCGAAATTCGTTCGTTGCCATGTGCGATATTCTTGATGTCATGCATTTCTTTCTTTTTGTTTACGAAACTGTTACCAGATGAAAAGTATACTGCATTAAGGAGCACGGATAGGACATACGAAGGATACAAAATGTCCTTGATATCCGAGGTTCAATTCGGACCGAGAAACGCCACTGTCAGATGGGTATTTCACCCCAAAGAAATAATTTAAATAAGCGGTCATATGGACCGGAACCCATCACGAGTACTTCGCCCCAAAGAAATAATCTATATAAGAGTTCATATGGACCGGACCCCATCATGGGTATTTCGCCCCAATGAAATTATATAAAAGTTCATATGCACTGGAACATATCAGTTTACACTTTGCCTTTTTTTTTTTTTTTGCGAAGAGTACTTTGTTTTTTTTTACAAAGAAACAATAATAAGTTGTAAACAACTTCCTATTCATAAATTACATAATATACGTATCAATGACTTTCATTGTTTTGTTTCAAAAAAATAATAAAGATGTGTGTATGACTGGATGGGTGTGTTTCCATATTTTCAATTACGTCATCGCTTTGTCGCGTAATTTTCATGTCTCAGTGCTAGAGTAAGTTAAACATTGTTTGAATGGCCTGTGTAGTCTTCAAAACTAAATATAATGTGTAGACATTCCAGGAAGGTGGAGAGCACTTGCTGTGGCTGTCGCACGCCAACAGTCATCACTTTGCTTGCTCCAAATTTCATATCAAGGTCACGACTCGCAAGCTTCCTGTTCATATACATTGCTGCTTCGACCTCGTGTCATTTCTATCTCCGACAAGGGTAGGACCTAATGTCCTAATCTAATGCATTTCCACAAATCTACTGAATCATCATCAACAACAACAACAAGATACCCCCCTCCCCACACACACACACCAGAAAGAAAAGATAAAGAATACCCAATGCATTGTACAGCGGACAGGAAGTGTTTGCTTGGCGGGTGATGCAGTGCGGGATGTGGAGCGCGAGAATGGAAGAAAATGGCGAGTGCATGTCAAGTGCGAACCGTTTTCCAAATCCATTAACTGAGTCATTGTGTTGAGGAAATAGACTAGTAATAGGCTAAACGAGACCACAAATGAGCCATTCTGTTGAAATAGGCTAAATGAGACCATAAATGAGCCATTCTTCTGATGAAATAGGCTAAACAAGACCACAATTGAGCCATTTTGTTGAAACAGGCTAAACAAGATCATAAATGAGCCATTTTGTTGAAATAGGCTAAACAAGACCACAAATGAGCCATTCTGTTGAAATAGGCTAAACAAGACCACAAATGAGCCATTCTGTTGAAATAGGCTAAACAAGACCACAAATGAGCCATTTTGTTGAAACAGGCTAAACAAGATCATAAATGAGCCATTTTGTTGAAATAGGCTAAACGAGACCACAAATGAGCCATTCTGTTGAAATAGGCTAAATGAGACCATAAATGAGCCATTCTTCTGATGAAATAGGCTAAACAAGACCACAATTGAGCCATTTTGTTGAAACAGGCTAAACAAGATCATAAATGAGCCATTTTGTTGAAATAGGCTAAACAAGACCACAAATGAGCCATTCTGTTGAAATAGGCTAAACAAGACCACAAATGAGCCATTCTGTTGAAATAGGCTAAACAAGACCACAAATGAGCCATTTTGTTGAAATAGGCTAAACAAGACCACAAATGAGCCATTCTGTTGAGGAAATACTCTAGTAATAGGCTAAACAAGACTATAAATAAGCCATTCTGTTGAGGAAATAGGCTAACGAAGATTGTTTCCAAAATTATTACTCTGTGAGATAAAAGTTTTCTCGTTTCATCTATGTAATCCCTTTTTTTTCGTATTTTGTGAACTACGCGTTTAACGCAAGACAATATGTCCGACAGCGCATGCGGATTGTAGTTCCCACGTCGTGACGTCAAATGTTATAATGCTATTGTGAGAAGTCAGTCTCACTAATGAAGGAGAGCTCTGATTTCTTTCAGAAATAGTGATTTTTCGATACCAAAATAAATGCGTTTTTACAAATCTCTGAAAGTTTAAATTTTACCCTCTTGATTTTAAGAATGTGAATTACTCATTTCACAGGGATTTATTCTTATCTGTGGCTGACCTATATTCCATTTCACTTGATCTTTAAGTAGTTTGTTTGCTAGGTGAGACATGCACACATTTGTTGCTGGTTAATTATTATTAATCAATGATGGAGAAATCGTAATTTATGTTTATTAATAATTCTCACTGGCGACACCACTCGTTTCCCACTTGGCGGATTAGATTGGTGTAGCCTACTCTTTTCCACAGCAATAAGACAGACGTTTACTGTCATATAATATTTTTGTAGGTGGAAATTTCTTACTAAAGGAGTAACAAAAGTCTGCCTTTATTAATATTTATTGAGCCCCCATCCACCCACTATTAATCCAACAATTAGTTTAAAAATATGTGCAAGAAGGTTATTAAATTTAACAATAAATTTAACAATTAATTTAACAATAAATCAACAATCAATATACATATGATACACAAAATGAGAAGGTTAATTTACATCAATGTTCTTTGAAACAACTTCAAATAATTCCAATACTTATTCAAACTTATATCCTAACACATGATTCAGCAGTCAGTTTAGTATAAAAAAATAAATCACATGACTATGCCTTTCATAGAAGAAATGAAGTTATAGTGTGATATGATAATAGTTTGTACATAACCTGTTCAATGACGTAAGCTGCAACAGTCCTTCACTGCTTTCATAACAATGTCACAAGATTATTGTTCAGAATAAAATAGTCAATCTTTCACATTCTCTCCTAAGCATGTTGGAGAATGTTCCAACTGAAGATTCCTCAGACTAATCTAGGTACACGTTTACCGTATTAGCTTCTTGAGTTGTCTGTCACAGTAACGAACTTCTAGCACTCCTTTTGCTGGAAAGTTCCACAGTGGAGTTGGACACACTTGCCAATGCACACAAGCAGGGTGCAGTAAATCAACACAAAAATTTCCTGCCCACTAGAATGGATACTTCTGTAATCAAACACAAGCATTCAAAGAAACCATGGGGAGGAGTAAGAAGGAAGAAGAAACGCTTGCTTCTTTCTTGAAAACATAATCAGGGAACAGTGCTAAGTTCCAAATCTACCATGTCTAAACCCCATTCTTTTTTTACAATCATTCTCAACTTACAATTCCTGTAACAGTAATTATTAGGCCAATACGCACATACAACATAATAGGAATGACATAATCAATTATGAATGTTTCTACTAGAAGGAATGTCATGTGTTTAATGTATTGCATACAAGTAATATAATTCACAGTTGTAGAAATAATAGCTATTCACATAGTACATCTTTACATCAAATTAACAAGTATTATATATTAATAGCAAAGTGTACGAAATATTTCTAAGTCCATTCTCTCTCAATCAGTCACATAACTCACCATAAGATAACGATCACATTATCATGACTGGACTTGAGTTATGACTGGACTTGAGTTACATAAAAATCAAAGTGGTTAGAATATAGAACTTTCTTCAACATGTAAGTTTCAGTCTCTACCCATTGGCTAGTTCATTATTTGTAAACCTTAAACTATTGGATAACAAAAGTTACTCATCCACTCTGGATGTGTTTGAATGACATCAGCAAGTTACAGCTTATTCTTTACCTGAGTTCATATTTTAACTCTGGTACTTAGCAACAATATCGTCAGGTTGACATTTAACAAACTATATACAAATTACATTTAAAAATACTGACATGCAAATTTACTCTGCCACCCCACAGGGCATTGTTAATATTTAGTGACCTGACCAGAGTGCTAAGTAGTTTGGTTGCCAAAGCATTGCTAATATTTAGTGACCTGACCTGAGTGCTAAGTAGTTTATCTGAGTAGGCATTCCTAATATTTAAAAGTAAAGCTGACGTAAAGACATGATATTGGTTTAGCATAGCTGCCTCCCCAGGTAGGTTTACTGACTGCACATAGCTGAAAGTAAGGCATATATTAAAGAAATTGTATAGGGAGATTGGAGGTGAGAGATTAGAGTGGGTTGGGAGGGTAGGAATGAGTTGTGAAATATCGAAAGTTACTAAAATATGCAGTTGGAAAAAAACATGTCAATTTTAGTGTTAACAGAAATAGGCAGTTGTCAAGGTATCAACATAAAACATACAAAGATACATTTATGCTGATCTGCACAATTTGTCCCGGTCTTGCTGGTTGTCATTATCAATCAACTCTTACAATGATCATCTACATAAGGGAACTCTATTTTGTTTAGTTTCTGTTATTAAAACTTAAATTAACTCGAACAGACATGAATATTATGCGTTCCTTGCTTTTGATTCGTGTTTCGATTATGCTAGTATTTACTAAAACAGTGTGTGCATGTGTACAGGTTGACGTATTTAGCTAAACAGTGTGTGCTTGTGTACAGGTTGACGTATTTCGCTAAAACAGTGTGTGCTTGTGTAGAAGTTGACGTGTTTCGCTAAAACAGTGTGTGCTTGTGTAGAAGTTGACGTATTTCGCTAAAACAGTGTGTGCTTGTGTACAGGTTGACGTATTTCGCTAAAACAGTGTGTGCTTGTGTACAGGTTGACGTATTTCGCTAAAACAGTGTGTGCTTGTGTACAGGTTGACGTATTTCGCTAAAACAGTGTGTGCTTGTGTACAGGTTGACGTATTTCGCTAAAACACTGTGTGCTTGTGTACGGGTTGACGTATTTTGTTAGTCTTATTTACTTCTGATAAAGTGGTCAGTCAGTGTGTGCTTGTGTAGAGGTTTACGTATTTTGTCAGTCTTCTGATAAAATGGCTAGTCGGTCTCATATAAAACCTTTGTACAAGTTTTTGAATTTGTCAGTCTAATTATCCTCGGATAAAGTGTCCAGAAAATCTCAGAAGAAACAATATGTGCCTTTGTACAAGTTTATCAGTTTTGTCAATCATACTTACCTCGGACAAAGTGTCCAGAAAATCTCAGAAGAAACAATATGTGCCTTTGTACAAGTTTATCAGTTTTGTCAATCATACTTACCTCGGACAAAGTAGTCCACTGATCTCGGATAAACAGTGTACGCGTTTGTACACATTTATGAATTTGGTACGTTACTTACCTCGGACAAAGTAGTCCACTGATCTCGGATAAACAGTGTACGCGTTTGTACACATTTATGAATTTGGTTCGTTACTTACCTCGGAAAAATGGTCAAAACTCTCAATATGGCAACATCTTGCTACAACTAGAGGGTGCGCGCGTGCGAGTGTCTCTGTGTGTACTTTAATATTTCAATGTAGTCATTTTTATTTTTATCGATACGATATTTAGGTAATTCTTGTGAAACGCTCTCGAAAGACTATCAGTAACATCTGTAATCTGAAGACGTTTAGCTTTGTTTCAAAGGCTATCACTAACAGCTACAGTCTGCAGATGTTTTAAGGGTCAGCTATGTTTGAAAGAATTTTAAATTTGAAAATAACAAGAAGTAGATGGGGACCTAGAGTGGTAGTACCTGGGTCATAAACATGAGGACAATAATGATAAATGATGATGATGGATGGTGGTCACTGCAATAGAAATGACAACACACTTGGTTGTTGTTACATTGTCTTTATTATTAGGTAGACACACATTTATTCAAGCCAAACACACTCATTAAATTCTAAAGGGGCGACCTTCCCCGAAGACCACATTACACACACATAAATTATAAAATACACGAAAACAATAATACTATTCATCACATAAAAGTACATCAATTTAAAATATAAACTATATCCTTTTTGAATATATAAATGTCAATTTTAATTACTAACTACCTAAAACAGTACAACAATAAAGGCACGCACTCTAACACAGCTCTATAAATCAGCATTGACACGTTTATACGCTAATACAATGCACGATTTAAAACAAAGGGAGTGGTCATGACCTAATTTGCAGACATCCATAGTTCTACTTGTAAAACAAAACCATAAATGCTGCACACACACACACACACACACACACACGCATACACACACACGCACACACACACACACACACACACAAACAAACACATATGCATCTGCACACACTATGATATACACACAGAAATACCTGCACACAAAACATTAACTAAATATCTAGGGCTATGCATGTTGGCAAAACACAAAATAATACATTGAACTCATGGGCATTACAGCTGTCATTAATAACTCTAGTGGGACAACATTTTGTGTGTGTGTGTGTGTGTGTGTGTGTGTGTGTGTGTGTGTGTGTGTGTGTGTTTGTGTGTGTGTGTGTGTGTGTGTGTGTGTGTGTGTGTGTGTGTGTGTATGTGAAACGTAATAATTAGCACTCTACTTCGAAGACATGTTGTTTTGGAAATGCCAAGAATTCAGTACATGTGACGCCATATCATGCGAGGTTGGAGAACTAGGATCCATGAAATAATTATAAAAGAATCATCATTAAAAAGAATGGTGACAATTCAGTGGCTACAAGCTTCCTTTTTTGTAAAGTGTATATTTTATTTTATGCTGTTTAAGTGTATATTTTATTTTATGCTGTTTAAGTGTATATTTTATTTTATGCTGTTTAAGTTATAACATATTGAATTTTGTGCTTACAAATGAATTGAATCTGCAGTAAAATGGTTAATTACTGATTTCGAATAATTGTTGCATTAAAATCAAAGAAGTTGTCTTGTATACATGAACTGCATAGGGTCTCGTTAGAATAAAAGTATTTATTTATAAGATGAACGCATAATAGAAACAAGGGCCACAACTGTGTACATGGTTTTGCTATATCTTTTGCCTTATTTACTTTTTTTTAATGATTGTCTATTGAACATTTGTGCTGACCTACTGACGACCTGACGATAAGTTAATTGTGCAAATATAATTTTATTGATTTATTACTTTATACCCGTTGCACAGGAGAAAGAACCCAGACCACAGGTGTTCCCACAAGATGAAATTTATTAGGCCATAACCTAAGCCTTGCAATATCATGAGAGTTGTTTTGGTCATAATAAAACAATCTGCATATTTCTCTGCAAATTGTATGGCGTGCTTGAGCCACAGTTAGAATTAATTTGTGTCAGAAAGGTTTCTGGGTCATGTGACGGAGTAAATTTGCCTATCTCTGTTTCTAAACTTAATTGTTATATAAATTATTAAATGCCAAAGTGATACGACCTTGGGCACTGCTAATGCTGATATTTTTAAGTATCAAAGTTGAAGTAAACAACTCAGGTGGAGAATATGCTAGAAATTTTTTTGCTGATGCAATCCAAACCAGTTCCAACTGGATTACCTTTTCTGACTCTCACACCTGTTCATAACAATTTCATCCCACGGTGATGGACTGAAAGTTACTTTGTTGAAGAAAATCTATATTCTGATCACTTTGATTTGAATATAACTCGAGTATGGTCATAAAGACGATCGTTAGCTTATGGTAGGTTAACTATTGCATATTTGCGAGAGGACTAGGTAGGGTTTGCTTTATTAAAACAACGCAGTGTGTCTGCCTTCTTTGTCTTTCTCAACACACTGAGAACGTTGCAATTTGACTTTTGTTTGGTGATGTTCGATATCTTCTTTCAATATGATGACTTCAGTACGATGACTGACTTCAATACGACGACCAATTTACTTTGACTTCGCTGATGTTTAGTAAACGTTTAGAAAGTTAAAGAATTACGTATTATTGACTGTGGCAAGCGCACGTCTGACTTTCGTTGGGAGTGTTTTCCGCACGAGTTATGACGGCGTACGTATTCAATGCAAAACGACTTTCTGGATTTTAAAAAAATTATTAGTGTCAAAGTCGAGAGATCGTGTGTGAATGTGTATGCCTGAGAGAGAGGGGAAAGAGAGGAGAGAGAGGGGAGAGAGAGAGGAGAAAGAGGAGAGAGAGGAGAGAGAGGGGAGAGAGGAGAGAGGGGGGAGAGAGGAGAGAGGGGGGAGAGAGAGAGGAGAGAGGGGAGAGAGAGAGAGGAGAGGGGAGAGAGAGAGCGTGCGTGAATGTGTATGCCTGAGAAAAAGTGAGAGAGAGAGAGAGAGAGAGAGAGAGAGACAGACAGACAGACAGAGAAACAGAAAAAGAGAGAAATGAAGAGGCTGGGTGATTCATGTGACTGGTAAGTAAGCGACTTAGCTTGTAAAAAATTAATTAACGAGAATCAGAGTAACAACAGATATTCAAGTGTTCTATTATTAACAAATCGTCACCACCCTACAATGCTGACCGTGATAATGGTGACTATAACAAATTAAACTTTTCTTCTACTTCTTCTGAAAGAAGAACAGTAAGAAAAATAATACTCGATATAAGTGACAGTTTGATTTGGCAGCACACGACACTGTTCTGCCACACAAGTCTTCTTGCGACATCAGGTCTCGCAGAGATCTGAACAGACGTTTCCTACTGCACTTTTTGTGGTCTTGTTGGGTTTAAGCTGTTTGTGTGACATTGATCTGACCTTTGTATCATTAGGAGTAACTACCACTTCAAAATTTAACCCTCTGCCCCTCCTTTCCTTCCTCACCAGCTAATTTCGTCAAGTACACTCATCCATTGCATAATAAACAACACCTAAACCCACCTCTTTTGCTTTCTCGTCACGAGTAAATCTTCATGAGATTGAGTAGAGAGAATGCTTTGTTAATTGTCAAACAAAAACTTAAATGCTGGTGAGAGTTATTCTTTAGTTGGCGCTATGCTGACTTCTTTGTGCGTTCTGTATGAGTCACACTGTTAATATCTATATATATTTAATGTCAATTTCTGCAGTCAGTAATGGTAATATAATAATTATCTTATATAAGATGAGCTTCTTTTTTCTATAAGTCACAGACCAAAAAATAATCAAACATAAGAAATCTTGTTTGTAACAAAGATCCAATCCCGACGTTATAAGAAATCTTGGTTGTAACAAAGATACACTCACGACGTAATGAGAAATCTTGGTTGTAACAAAGATCCACTCACGACGTAATAAGAAATCTTACTTGTAACAAACATCCACTCACGACGTAATAAGAAATATTGGTTGTAACAAAGATCCAATCACGACGTAATCTTGCTTGTAATAAAGATCCAATCCCGACGTAATAAGAAATCTTACTTGTAACAAATATCCACTCACGACGTAATAAGAAATCTTGCTTGTAACAAAGATCCAATCCCGACGTAATAAGAAATAATGGTTGTAACAAAGATCCACTCACGACGTAATAAGAAATCTTACTTGTAACAAACATCCACTCACGACGTAATAAGAAATATTGGTTGTAACAAAGATCCAATCACGGCTTAATAAGAAATCTTGCTTGTAACAAAGATCCACTCACGACGTAATAAGAAATCTTGCTTGTAACAAAGATCCCATCACAACGTAATACGAAATCTTGCTTGTAACAAAGATCCACTCACGGCGTAATAAGAAATTTTGCTTGTAACAAAGATTCTAACATAAACGAGAAGCCTTGCTTGAAATCCTACCTTGAAGTCACGAGATTGATCATAGCTTTATGTCGTCATGAGCCTTACTTGTAAAAGGGATTGAGCTTGTCCTAATAAACAACTTACGGTAAGACCCTAGTCTGACGTGCCCAGAAACACTGCTTGTGACAAAACTTGGAGTAAGACCCTAGTCTGACGTGCCCAGAAACACTGCTTGTGACAAAACTTGGAGTAGCAAAGACCCTAGTCTGACGTGCCCAGAAACACTGCTTGTGACAAAACTTGGAGTAACAAAGAACCTAGCTCGTGGAGAAATTTGGCTTGTGACAAAAACTTGGAGTAACAAAGTATGATGCCAACGCCACTTAGTTAATGAGTATGATTATTATTGTTCATGAATCTTTCATAACTAATTACAAGTGATGAGAATCTTAATTTATGTTATTAATAATACTCCAGCAGACACCACTCGTCTCTCTCACTTGGTGGATATGCGGGCGCTGTAAACGTTTTCTTTCTTTCTCCACATTAAAGACAAACATTTACCGTCACGGTATTTCTATAGGTGGAAAACGTCTTACTAAAGGAGAAGGCAAATCCGTCCACCAACTTTCTTCTCGAACATAAAGTTATCAATATGTGTAAGAAGGTCAATAAATTTAACAATAAATTTATTAAATCAATAACCAAATATACATATAACAAATACAATGAAAAAGATTACTTGACAATAATATTTTCATGAAACCACATTTGAATAATTTTATGTCTACCCAGTTTTATATCCTAAAATATAATTCAGCAATAGTTTCAATACAAATCACAGGATAGTTCTTATAAAAAAACTGAAATGGAGTTATTAGAGGTAAGTGATAATAGCTTCTATGTAACCTAGATAGATGTTTAGTGTCCACCATTATTACGTCAGTTCCAGGTGTTTTTCTCGCACATTGAAAACACTATTTTGCTGCTATTCTTTGAAGCTCACCTGGGCATTCATTCACCCTTCCGGCTCCTTCAAGCAGAATAACAATTGTAGCAATTTCTAGTAACTTTTGCTAGATATTGCTCATGTAGTCAGCATGTCTCAGCGCCAAACATCAATGGAGTTAAGTGTATTCTTATACACTGCAGTAGAGGCTCCCTGAGTCTATCACAGTCGTAGATGTTTATAACCAGTAAACCAGGAGGTTTAAATCATATACAAAAGGAAATGCTGCTTTACCCTGACAAATATAATTAGAGATCAAACACTAATTTTATCACTTTTTATCACAGTTTATCACTTTTTAAAACTCCATTCTTTCATACAATCAAATCTCAACTTACAGTTTCCTGCAATAAGTATTTGTTAGTCCGATACATGCATATAGCATTATAGTTTCATCAGTCATTTCACTAGAACAATGTCAAGTTGTTAGCACACTACATATAAACATCACAATTCACAGTTTGTAGAAATAATAGTCTACTCACATAATTCATCTCTACATACAACGCAAGTATAACATATCAATAGCAAAATATATGAAATATTTCTAAGTCCATTCTCTCTCAATTAGTTAACTCACCATTAAGCCATGGCCACCTTTCAAGACCAGACTTCTTGCCACACCAAATTCATGTGATCAGACAATAGAATTTTCTACAGCAGGTAAACGTTTTAATCTCAGCCCATTGGCTGGTCTCATTCTTGTAAATCATAACCATTGGATAATAAAATCTACTCACCCAGTTGGGATTAGTTTGCGTTACATCAGCCAATTTCTAGCATATTCTCAATTCGAGTGTTGACTTCAACTCTGACACTTAGAAAAATACCATCATAAGGAGTGCCCAAGGTCGGGTTACTTTGACAATTTAACAATTTATATAACAATTCCCAGGGATAGGCAAATATACTTTGCCACTAACAGAACTTTACTTGTGGAGAATTTTGGCTTGTAACGAAACTTGGAGTAATAAAGAACCTAGCCTGTGGAGAAATTTGGCTTGTAACAAAACTTGGAGTAACAAAGAACCTAGCCTGTGGAGAAATTTGGGCTTGTAATAAAACTTGGAGTAACAAAGAACCTAGCCTATGGAGAAATTTGGCTTGTAACAAAACTTGGAGTAACAAAGAACCTAGCCTGTGGAGAAATTTGGGCTTGTAACAAAACTTGGAGTAACAAAGAACCTAGCCTGTGGAGAAATTTGGCTTGTTACAAAACTTGGAGTAACAAAGAACCTAGCTTGTGGAGAAATTTGGGCTTGTAAATAAACGATGAACCTTACTTGCATAAATGAATCATAGCTTGACGTAATTAGAAACCTTCCTTTTAAGAATGTTCGTAACTAGGAATAGCGCAGATCATAGTCTACTATAACGAGAAGTTTTGCTCGTAAGAAAAAGTCTTTCATGACCTACTGATGAAAGTATCACTTTGCACAAAGATCCTAAAATTATGGAACAAAGAGCCTTGTTTGTAACAAATGTCACAGCTCGTGTAACAAGGATTCTAGCAAGTAACAAAGATCCATATTTGTCATAATGAGGAACTTTGCTTGTAACCTCCGAAGATGTATCCTAGCTTTTAACAAGGATTCTAACATGATACAATGAGACTTGTTTGTAACCATAGCTTAGTCGCCTTAATACAAGGATGCGTCTAGCTTGTAACTCTTGCTTGACGTAAGGAGGAGCTTAGTTTGACGTAAGAAGGAGCTTAGTTTGACGTAAGAAGGAGCTGAGTTTGACGTAACGAAGAACCTACAATAGTATAATAAACAACGTAGCAAAATTTGACATAAAATAACCTTGAGCAAACTTGCTGTATTAAACCTAGCTTGGTCTAATAACAAGGCGCTTGTCGAGCGTATTATCAGTGACTAGTCAGTCGACAATCGCCGCAACATAATGAAGAGATCCGGAAGTCGGTTGTTCTACTCATTCTTAACTAGCTAGTAGTAACTTTAGCATCCTAATCGACAAGAAACTCATTTCCGAGGAATGACAGGCAATAAAGTGTCGTATTACTTGCAATGCTCGGGGGCCGGACAGACACACGAACAATATTTCATGCTGCGAACATATTACACTCGTGATCACAGATGTGTTGTTACGTTTGAGTAAGGAATGCCGTTTGTATTTCACTTTTTTTCTTACGTTTAATTCGCGTAATGTTTATTCGGGACTGCATGCATACCCCCCCCCTCATGTGTTAGTCTCTAATGATTGATAAGCAGTGACAGACATTTCGGAGGGTTGAGGAGTAGAGGGGGGGAGGGACATGAAAAGTCATGTTAAATGAGTCAAATGTATTAATAGAAGCACTGGACTTTTGCTTGCTAGAGAAGCGTTTGAACGGCAATGATATGCGTGGCTCTGCAGCAGGTGTCAGTCTACAACAGACAACAACAAGTGCAGTAGGTGTCAGTCTACAACAGACAACAAGTGCAGTAGGTGTCAGTCTACAACAGGTGTCAGTCTACAATAGGTGTCAGGGTATAATAGGTGTCAGTCTATAACAGGTGTCAGAGTACATTAGGTGTCAGTCTACAACAGGTGTCAGTGAACGGTAAGTTTCAGTCTACAACAGGTGTCAGTGCACAGTAGTAGGTGTCAGTCTACAACAGGTGTGTCAGTCCACAGTAGGTGTCAGTATACAGTGGGGGTATTAGCACGACGAAAGAGCAGAATTAGCGTACTGACGAGAGGCACCCACTAATCTACCTCAGCACACCTGCATTGCTGAGAGCACAGGTGTGGACGTTTTATATTCACTTGAAGCATTCCATGCAATGGAGTGTCAAAGACTTTTTCTCTTCCATTAAAAAGTTTCATAGGATGGCATTTATGTAGGGTGCGATGTGCTCCATATCCGGAAGATCACGAGGTGAGTGTTTGTATGCATTTGAATATATATAAATAAAGTGTGCGATCTAGAGAGAGAGAGAGAGAGAGAGAGAGTAAGAGAGATAAAGAGAGAGATCACATATGTGATTATGTGTGAGTAGTTGTCTTGTATGCCAATTAACGATAATTTGCCAATTATACGATAATCAAATCTAAGCCAAAGTACAAACCGTTAAACTCACATGAAACCGTTTAAATGAGAATATAATTTTTTGTCATTAAAGCCTTTATATGAATAAGCAATGTCGCAGTAAAAATTAAATTTATATATGTCATTTTATTTGATTAATTTTCCAGCCACTGTACGATATATATATATACATAAATGATATACATGCATGGATGTGCATTTGCACATGCATACATCTATGACTATATTCCACTTGTGTTAGAATTGTGTGTAGAAAATAATAATGTCAGTCAATCAAAATATCTGTTTGAAAAATATAAGAAAATAAATCAAAATGAAAGTACATACTGTGCCTTCGTCCAAGTAGTGTCAAACCCCTAACTTTAATAATTCTCAATAATTCTTGAATACTTAGCCACATCGTTAATTTTAGTTAACAACTGGATGACAAAACTATTTGGTTAGAGGGAGCATTTCTCAAGACCCATACTGTTATGTCGTTTATAACTATTTCTTTGGGGGTTAAGGTGCATGGGGCTGCGCGGCCGTTCAGCTTGCTAGAAAATGTGCAGCAGTTTAAAAATTCCGCGCACAAGTTTTGGTTGCAAGCTCAAACAACCGCCAGTTCTGCACACACAGGAAAAATATTAGATAAAAAGCTGGTCATGGGGAAGTAATGCAAAGTCATGTGCAGTCGTAGATACTGATATTCTGACATACACATTAACCTATGCATTTGTCATTATGTCAGAACCAGACGGAACCCGATATTTTGTGAACCAGCACATTTTCAGCAGGCCTCCGTGTGTAAGAGGGCTTGAAGCAAAACATTTTCGCACCTCAGCAGACAAAATAAATACCATGGATCGAATTCATTTTAATGCATGTCCACCTATACAGTCAAAGATTTCGGTCATTTTTGTTTTTATATTTTTTCCAAACCACGTGACTCCTCGTTGCCACTTGAAATTAAATCGTTCACCTTGAAAGTGATCATAACTACACTGTCCAACAGAATTATTTCCTTTCCATTAAAAAAAAAGAAACATATTATTATGACTTAGACATTCATCAGGTAAACAAAAGTGATGTGTCTTCAGTTTGCTATATTGCACATTGTCTTAGTTATCAAATCCTGCTACATAATTAAATTTTGATAATATTAATATATTCTTTTCTGATCTCTCGTGCATCCTTATTAGAAGAAAGAAGAATATACTAGAACAAAACAGTTTTATTGCAGTAAAATGTGTGAGATTTCTCGCAGGTTACAAAGTAAGTTTCAATGGAGGTAGTTAAGAAACTGTAGTAAATTCTGACACACCAAGAAGCAACTGTTTGTGGTAAAATGATTTTGCGTAACAAAAAGAGTTCTTATGTGTTATGAGCGGTCATAGGGTGTACCATTTGCATTTAAAGAATTTTCTGGCAGCTAAATACCGCTGTGTTGTTGCCAAGAAATACTTGCCATTTTGCTTAAAAACTATTCACACCACTAATAATAGTTATCTTAAAATAGATTTTGGGTATACCCGATTCTGTTTCTATCTATCTATCTATCTATCTATCTATCTATCTATCTATCTATCTATCTATCTATCTATCTATCTATCTATCTATCTATCTATCTATCTATCTATCTATCTATCTATGTCTGTCTGTCTATTTATCTATCAATAGGCTATAATGAAACATAAACAGCACATTTTTCCAACCGTAATAAGACTTAGTGTTCGATGAATGATAAATTGAGCTTTGTGTACTTTTGTGTGTTTGTGTGAATTTATATGTGTATGTGTGTATGATTGTGTTATTGTGTATGTATTGTGAGAGCATGAGTATGTCTCTCTCTCTCTTTCACACACACACACATCGGGAGTGAAAGAAAGAGAGAGAGAGAGAGAGAGAGAGAGAGAGAGAGAGAGAGAGAGAGAGAGAGAGAGATGTGCTGATCATGTATGTGGGTTTGTAGTTTTGGTTAGTGAGTGAGAATATGTTGTGTTCTTGAGTGTGTGTGTGTGAAGGTGATTGGAGAGGTACTGTTAGGTTGAGAGGTATAGGGACTTTGTTAAGGTGAAAGATAGGCCAATAGGGGCTTTGTTAAATATTTGTTACTATAATTTTGTACGGCAATGTGAGTGCAATTGTATAAAATGTGTGTCACAACACTAATGTACGAAAAAAAAAAGGGCTTAAAGTTAGGCTTCCTGCGATAAGGTGAAGATTGCGTCACTTACAAACTAAATCTTCCTAGCAGGTCTCAGCAAGTCGGCACAAAGTCATAAGGCTGACGACGCCAGAGGCAAAACCTCATAAATCTAACGGACATACATGCATGCATTCTTAAACACAATCAGTCAGATGGACACTGCAGGATAATTTTGTCGAGTGCAAACTTTTATTCTGACACAGGAAGCAACCGAGTCAAGGTCAAGGATCTGAACTCGTTACTGGGGTGAGTAAGAAATGATTAACGTCAAGAGCTTTCCAAAAATTTAATAACAGTCCAGAGCAATGTGATCTGTAATCTTTATTGTTTGGTACTCGTCCTTCTAATTATTATTATTAGAACCTACTATATAGTCGTCTTTCTTCCTCCTACTATATAATTGACTATCCTCTTACTCTTTCTGCTATACTCTTATTTTCTCCATTTCTTCGGTACACTCGTCTTTCCTCTTCTTACTATATTCTGACTTTTCTCTTGCTCTTTTTACTATACACTCGTCTTTCCTACATTCTGACTTTTTTCTTGCTTTACTATATACACTCATATTTTCTCTTTCTATTTTACTCGTTCATTTTTCTACTATATGCTCGTCTTTTCATATTTCCTATTACTTTTTAAATACGAAATCATCCACTACTATTTCAGACATATCATTGAGAACGTAGGTCTTGAATCTTACTGGTAGAGTGCTCACGGGAAACACAGGTCATTATGTTTTGACTGTTATTTTATTATCGCCTTCGTAGTTCGCAAGTTTCGTATCCAGAAGTTATATGTACCCGTATCAATGGCTTAGATAACGAAATTGTGGAACACCAGAGTGTTTAGACTGTGGAGCACCATAGTGTGTAGAGTCTGTAGATTATGCGACACCACTGTGTAGCCTGTGGAACGTTAGTGTATAGACGGGAAAACCATTTTTTTCTGTGGAACGCATTTATGTTCACTTGTGTGCAACTCTTAAAATGGTGTTGGAATTTGCCAAGTCCGCCTAGACCCCGATGCGTAAGGATTATTCTAATTGTTAAATCATCACATTCCCGAGTTACAGAGTAACATATTGTAGGGGCTTAGCTTCCTCTCCATCAGTACCTATACTTCATAATCCTACATCTCCCGCTTTGGCATGGCCTATTGATGTACATCACCTTGAGACAGATGGTGTCGCGGGAAGACAATACAATATAACATCACGTCCAGGATTCAACGCAGCATGTCATTTACGAGTAATGGACCCAATGGTTATTCAGAAAATCACAAACCAATTTAATGAAGTTTAAAATACTAACTATTAATCAAATATCAAAGAAAGAAATCCAGAGATAAGCCAAGTATTCAGAAGAGAAAACGGCTCCAAAGTCAATTCTGCTGAGAAGTCCAGGAATAAGTTGCCTGAAGTTCCAAAGGGGTTATGCACTTAATATTGTTCAATTTTCATATCTAAGAAAAGTGTACACTTTTCACTTAGTCACTGTACTATTGCTATCATCGGTAATTTAATAATAGCACTCAAGTAAAGATTAAAAGGTACGATGAAAAAAGCAACATCAATATTTAACTATAATACATAACAATATTACACAGGACAAGGCAAAGCCTGCAGACATGTATCTTTCTCGATTAAAACATTTTCATTACTCTCTCCAGCAAGCAGGAAGATTACATTAACTACCTGATACATGAATTAGGATTTCCTTATTTCTATCGAAAACTCTCTGGCTAGCAACCAGGATATATTTCCATCATCTATTGAAATCACAATACAATACAGATTACCAAATGATACCCCCACTATCCAGACTAAACTTCGCTACATCTGTAACAATATTACTCACACTCAATACTACTTCCTTGTAAAAGGGCATTGTAAAAGGAAGTGTTCCATGGCGTTGTTGTTCTTCAGGGGGTGTATGTTTTAGGTTGATGGTTTGTCTTATTGGTGTATAGTGTTGAGTTTAGTCTTAGTCTGGTGGGTGTTCGGGCATGAGTGATGCGTTTGATTTCATGTGTGTGTGTGTGTGTGTGTGTGTGTGTGAGTGTGTATGTGTTTGTGTGTGTGCTCTTTCTTGAATATGCTGGTAATTTTTGAGTGTATTTCTATTTTGTGGAGTGGTGTTTTTAGATGCTTGCCATGTTTTGCTCCAAATTTTTCTCTCCTGTCTGCATTTTTGTTTCCTACTATATTGCAGTAGCTGGAGATCCACTTTAGTGTAGTTTTAATGCTCTTTGCTTGACGCTTGGAGAGTTCGGTGTTTATTTGGGTCGTGATACACACTCTGGTTGAGAGGAAGGGCTATCTAAAGCATTCTAGTGATGTTAGTGAGTCAGTGTGAGGATTTGTTTCCGTGTGTTTGGGGTTGTGACTTGTGCGAGCGCGAGTGCATTTTTGATGGCAATTAGCCATGCTGTTAAAATCGAGTGGGCTTTGTTTAGTTTGATGGCAATTAGCCATGCTGTTAAAATCGAGTGTGCTTTGTTTAGTTTGATGACAATTAGCCATGCTGTTAAAATCGAGTGTGCTTTGTTTACTTTGAAGGTGTATGTACCTGTTTGGGTTGTACGGCTGCTCCTATCCATACACTTTGTTTGGAGTCATTTGTGTATATCTGATAGTGTCGATCTGCTATGTACTCCAGATCTTTTTATTTGACTGAGATGGGGTATGCCTTATTATTTTTTTGAGGGCAGGGCTTGAAGAATTGTAAAGTCTAGGTGAGGGAGGTAATTATCCACGGTTGGTGGTGGGGGTTCAGTCTTAAGTTTGTCTAGGTTGTGTGTTGTTACCAGTCGTTTCATAAGTTGGTAGGGTGGTTGTCTGCTGTCATTCCATTTCTTCTGCTGTCTGGGGTTTGGTGTACGGTGAGTCTGCTGTCTCAGGTTTAGTTGTTTGGCGAGTCTGCAGTATCATTTTTTGTGTGTCCCATTTAGTGGTTTTTTTAAAAATGTGAATTGGTGGGGAGGGAGTCTCCATGCAAGGCTCTGCTTGGCCATAGTTTGAGTATTTGCTGTTGCATCTTTCTGTTAGTATGAGGTGTGGCCTGTTTATATAGGTCTGTTAATTTTCTGTTTGGTACTTCATGCATACATGTATATAGTACTTTATTTTGTATTGTTTGTAGGGTTTTAATTCATAGGTTATCTGTGGCTTTTGCTTCTATAGTTCCTCATTGGACAGACTATGGATTGGACGGCTATCAGGAATGTTGATGTGTCAGCTCCCCAATTCCTGCCTTTGCTGAAGCAGAGCTTTGTGTAGAGTTTTGTTCGGTCTTAGTATTGTTGATGTGTTGGTGGAAATTAATGTTTTTATCGAAAGTAATTTGTGTGCCATGGTGTAATTCATGAGAGTGCTTTAATGTATACCTTTGAATACATATTTTTCTTCTGAGAGGAAAAGTCCATAACTTTTCTTTTTTCCGGGGCTATGTATAGGCCTCGTGTTTTGTCAATGTTACGAGATTTTCTAGTGTTCGTTTGAGGCGTTGTGTGATTTGTGCTGGGTTCTTGAGGGAGCAGTATTATAAGGAATCGTCTGCAAATTGTGTAAAGAGTATTTGGGTTCCTGATTTGTTACTTGTATAGCAATTGACCTCTGACTGTAAACAGATCCAATAATTATACGCATTTTAAAACTGACATAGAATACAAGTTAGATCTTTGTACTATAAAAAGAATCAATAATTTATTTGCTATTGGTATAATAGTTTTTCTTCCAACAACTTCTTCCCCCAAATTCTTGCTTAATTGATGTTTGCAATAGTATTATTTTTAAGGATATAAGACTATTTTAAAAATACTGCCTATCGTTTAATATTTTTTTGTATTCAACTTAGAACTATGGGGCGATCACTTATAGCGTGTCTTCAGCTCCTCTTCTGTCTTGTTGTTCTTCACTATTCAAGAGCAAGTACTTGGCGACCCTCATCTTCCACCACTAGCAAATCAATCCTAATCTCTGTCAAATTTCAAAACATCGCAGTTCAATGTGACACATACTGCTGCAATTGCAATGGCGACCATGCCGAATGCACCGGAGAGAACCGGAAGCTTACTTACCTTCCTCGTGTGCCTGCTAATATACGTCATTTCCGCATGTGGAAGGCAATCTATCACAACCTCACGCGCCAAATGCTGGCCAACATTTCGAATTTCAACATTGTCACTCTCAACCTGGCCCAGAACAGCATAGTCTACTTAGATCATAATGCCTTTGCAGACTTTGAGAAGTTGACGTCACTTACACTCAGCGGAAACCACATCATCATTGCGGACTTGCAAGCATCGTTCAAGAGTCTCTACAAGAGTCCCTTGGACCGACTAGAATTGAGCGGCATGAAATTAACCTCGATACCAGAAGATTTCTTTGACGCGTTCTCTAATCGATCATTTAACAAAATTGAACTGCAAAACAACGAGTTTTCGTCGTACAACAACTCTGCTTTCGTTAAATTCTGGGTCGTTCTTAATGTGGACATGTCTGGAAATACTATCGACAAGCTGAATTTGGACGTTCTTGTGAGCGTCACTAGTTTGAAACTGGAATGGAATCGCCTGGATATGAATGCAGACTTTTGCCTGCGCCAGTCCAAAGACAAGAACGGAACAGGCGGGGAGGCCCTAAGCGCATTCCGTAACCTCCAATCTCTGTACCTTGCTGGAAACTATTTCCAGCGGATCCCAAAGGGTTTGTTTCAAGGAGCATGTCTACCGAGCTTGTTGAAGCTGGACATAAGTCAGGCAAAATTCCTGGTCCGGATGGAGGACAACTTCATCGCAGACCTGCCCAAACTCCAAACCTTACAGATCATTAAAGCTACTGAACTGAAAAGCTACGACAAATATGCTTTTAACAGCTCTTCCCTGGTATCTCTTACGCTTAAATCACTGGCACCTTTTCAAAGCCGAAACACTACCAACATGTTCAAATACTGTCCACAGCTACAATCTTTAGTAATTACCCAAATCAGGCTTCCGTTTCGATCTGAGGACGATGCTCGTCAATTTCTGCTGTCCCTGCAGTCTATCGAGACGCTAAACATGGAGTCAAACAACCTTGGCTTCTTACCTGAGGATACCTTGTGGCGTTTGACAAAATTAAAGGTAAAATACCAGGGATACGTAACGTAGAAATATGAAAAGTCATTTCTTGACAGAGTAAAGCAAAATGTATTTCGAACAAATACTCAACTTTTATCGTTAACTAGCACACCAACTGAAATCATCTATCTATCTATCTATCTATCTATCTATCTATCTATCTATCTATCTATCTATCTATCTATCTATCTATCTATCTATCTATCTATCTATCTATCTATCTATCTATCTATCTATCTATCTATCCATCCATCCATCCGTCTATCTATCTATCTATCTATCTATCTATCTATCTATCTATCTATCTATCTATCTATTGTCATTTAAAATTTTCTAACTTTCAGTAATCCTATGATTAAAAAAGTATGTGTATTGCGCACTTAAAATAATTAAATAAATATATACTCAAAGGATATTATTAAGAGCACTCTTATTCAATTAGAAGAATTTTACTCAATTTCCTTTGTTAGACTCTGCATTTTGTGGACAACCGCCTGAACACTTACAGCTTGGGTCGCGCTCTCATCAATGTCACGAGCATTGTCAGGCTCCAAATACAAAGCAACGGGATCACGGTGGTGAACGAGACCACGCTGCCCTGGGAATTCCGACAAAATGTGAAGGAAATAAACTTGGCTCAGAACCCGTTTTCTTGCACCTGTGAGCTGCTCTGGTTTCGCACGTACGTAAGGCAATGATCTTTACTTGTGTTTGGTCTTTACAGAATGTTTAGTTCTAGTTCCTCTACTATCTGCTACTGATCCATCCCCCCCCCCCCCAGTAATGTTCTGTGGTGGAGTAAATTTGCCGGTACCTATTTCTAAACTTAATTGTTTAATATAATTTGATAAATGTCAGCTGACATGCTCTTTGTGTAGTGTGCATGATGATATTTTTGTAACCAACAGAGTTAAAAATAATCACTCAGGTAAAGAATTTGCTGTTGTAATCCAAACCAGTTCCAAATGGATGAGTAGTTTTTCTGACTAATAGTCTCACACTTGCTCATAACAATTTCGTCAATGGGGATAAACTGAAAGTTACTTTGTTGAAGAAATTTCTATATTCTAATCCCTTTTATGTTGACGTAACTCGAGTCTGGTCATAAAGGCGATCATTTGCTCATGGTAAATTAACTGACTGGATAAATTAAGAATGGACTTAGAAATATTTCGTACATGTTTGCTTGTGATCTATGATTTGAATTGGAGAATGCTTTATGTAAATGAACCATTATTTTTATGTTCACTAATTTGATTACGATGTACATTATACTTGTGAATTTTGATCGATGCTATATTTCTTATGCTGCATGTGTATTGGGTAATGCATATATTTTGCAGAATTTGTAAGCTGAGATTGTGTATAAGTGAGAAAGGAGTTTAGAGATGAAATATGCCTGAAATCTGCACTTGATTTGAGTTTTGAGCATGCCTTTTGAAGCTTTTGATGTTTTGTAATCTTGCATCCATTTCAGACTGCAGTGATTACTGTACTCTACCAGATCACCTTATCCAGCGTTGTTGTTAAACGTTTCAGTAAATGTGTTGTCAAACGTTTCAGTAAATGTGTTGTTGTCAAACGTTTCAGTAAATGTGTTGTTGTCAAACGTTTCAGTAAATGTGTTGTTGTCAAACGTTTCAGTAAATGTGTTGTTGTAAGCTGATTCTTGTTAATTCTGTTCGAGAGCAAATATGATGGAAACTGAGGCTTGAGTTTGGTCTCAAGAAGATTCACGAAGATTTTTGAACACTAATGGTTTGCTTGGGTAGCGCAAATGAAGATTTTAAAACAGTCCTCGTAATGTTTATTGATAGCGCATACAAAGTTCTGGACGATTCTCCACTATGTGCTTTGTGAGCACATCAAAGATTCCGGTTGTGTAATGTGCCTAGAAGGGGTACGTTGGACCATCAAATGAGAACTCAGTCACAGGGAGCCGAGTTTCTGTCGTGAGATCTAGGTGTCGGACTTTCACATAAGAGGCTGTGCAATTGTGGGTTCAAAACTTTACCTGGACTTTCTAATCCTCTCTCTCTCTTTTAGAAGCATGAGGTTATCGCAATAGTGAGCTAACAAGTGCTTCAAGATCATAGGAAATAAAAAAAAATATTATAATTGTTACTGCTACTGTTGTAGTAAGACAACACGCATGCAGGAGCTCAAACAAATTTTCGTTAGACTGGTAGTTCGAGTCCTCCACATCTGCGTCAAATTCAATAAACTGCTTTACTGTCATACTGATATGATATGCACAGCGATATGTCATCTGCTGCCCTAACGTCCGGTCAACACTGTCAAAGGTTTCACCGATAACGTTGTGTGCGTTGCAGGTGGCTGGATGACGTCACCAAGAATAAGAGCGTCAATGTGACGCTCTTTCCGTCCAAGCAGTACCGGTGCCACACTCCTGCTGCAATGAAAGAAACGCTTCTGGTTAACTTCCGGCCGACGCGCGAGTCGTGTGCTGTGAAGAACCCCTACATCGTCGTCGGCATTATCGCTGGCTGTTTTCTGGCAGTCACCATCATCAGTGGGTCTTTGTCGTACCGCTACCGGTGGTATCTCCGGTTCTACCTGTACCGCCTGAAACGTAGGCGGCGATATGATCACGTGAGTATTTTTTTTTAAGCAGGACCTTCAACTTTCATTTGCTGTTCACGTTTTCAGAGTTGATTGTACTAAATAATGTCTTGTTCAATTAAATGCTGCGTAATTAGTCAAATAATTGAACTTCTGAATCCAAGGGTTAGTTTCGTCATGGACAGCTTGTACAAAGAATCTTTAAAGCATCGTCTACACAAGTTTGCAGGAGGTATCTGTACAACTAATTGTGTCATATGACAGCCAGTTCCAAGTTAGATTAAAAGCATCATCTACACACGATTGCGGGTTTGATCTGTCGGATAGTTTTGCTCTAAGGCGGTGCCAAAGATACATTAATGCATCGATTCTACAGGCTTGCGGATTGTATTGTATCTGTAGGATTAGTCTTTCTCAGAACTCAGGTTATGGTGAATTTTCTAGTACATCATGACGTCATTTGAGTTCAGAATGTACCGAATCCCACCGAGTGTACAATCTGCAGGCTAATGCAAATGAAAATTATTTCGCTGATTGTTTAGTTAGTCGTTTTCACCGGATATATGTCTATCTTTCTATTTAAGAGAGTAATTGTTTTCAACGAGACTTTGTTAGTTTGCTTCCGTATTTATTGTAAGTTTAATAACAGTTTAAATAACAGTTTTATTATTTTTCTTGCTTGACAATGTTAACCTGATCTTATGAAAACGGAAAAGAAATCAAAAATACAAAATTCTCACTGAATTTCTCCTATGTGTTTTGCTTTATAATTGTCTGAATGCATCGTATCTTTCTTTCTTTCTTTCTTTCTTTCTTTCTTTCTTTCTTTCTTTCTTTCTTTCTTTCTTTCTTTCTTTCTTTCTTTCTTTCTTTCTTTCTTCTTTCTTCTTTCTTTCTTTCTTTCTTTTGCACTTTCTTTCTTTCTTTTGCACTTTATTTCTTTTTTTGTGTGTGCACTTTCTTTGTTTTGCACTCTTTCTTTCTTTTGCACTTTCTTTCTTTCTTTTGCAATTTATTTCTTTTTTTGTGCGTGCACTTTCTTTGTTTTGCACTCTTTCTTTCTTTTGCACTTTCTTTCTTTGTTTTGAACTTTCTTTCTCAAAAGTCTATTTCGATTTTTGCCTCATTATGTATGATATAATATGTGTGTACAGTTTTACTGGATTCAGTGTACCGCCATTACAACTTCGACGTACTCTTCAGTTACGTGCACACATGCACACACACACACACACACACACACACACACACACACACACACACACACAACACACACACACATACACACACACATACACATACACACACACACACACACACACACACACACATGTATATATATTGTAGTTGAGGGGTTAACCTCGCGAGCCATTCATTTTTAATTGGGTATTTTATTGTGAAAAGATAAAGTTTATATTTGAAGACGTTTCATTTAGATTTTATCATCTGTTAAAAATAATTTAGCTTCATTTGATTTGCGTCAATTGTCAAATTTAGTTTTCTTTAAAATAGATATGGATACAAATTTTGCAACAATTTCGCGAGAATTTTCTGTTTTTAACAGCTTTGTTGTCTACTATTTATGATCATCCAGCCGGCTTACCATTTTAAATAATTTTAAATTCATAATTCCTAGAGCACAGAGAAGTACTATTTTAAGCATTTTCTGGTTGAAAATCTTTACATCAAGATTGGAAACATTCATCCAGCTCTAGGAAGCAATATGGAAAACGAAATCAAACTATCAGTGTGTTCAACCTTAAAATAGTTCTAATATATATTTGGATTTTATGTCCACAAAAATGAGCCCATGATCGAGATGCTGGGAAAAAATGGATATCGGGGGCTGCAGAAAAAGCAAAAACGCAAACAAAATTCAGCAGATTTAATTTAATGAAGAAAATTAAACCAGTTGACAAACTTTCTGTTGCTTCCCGGTTGCTGGAAACTCCAACAGAAAATTTGTCTGATCCTGATCTAAAGTATCTAGAGCTTCTGCATCTTCACTGACTTTGCAGTTGAGTCAAATCCAGAACCTACCATTGAGCAAGAGGAAGTGTAAAGTGATTATGTTGCTTTAATTTGGGACGATCCAACGTTATGACCAATCATTGAGAGAGAAAGAAATGTGAAATTGGTTTTTACAAAGGGACCGACTCTGGTTAAAGAATTTGATTCTTCTGCAGATATAACTGGCCGCCAGTCTAATGCCGGTTACTGTTTTAGATATTCTCGGTATTTTCAAAAAGATTCCCGATACTTAGCTTGTTTATTCTATTAAAAATAATTCAGCGTTTTGCTTTCGTTTTAAATTTCTATTTTCCGATTAAAAATTTCTGCTATCATATATTGATGGATTGCGCAGATAAGAAAAAGATAAGCCCCAAATTTAAAAAGCATGACTTGTCTCCAGATCGTGCAGAAATGGAAGACTCTTGCAGTCACTTCGAATGCAAGTGTTACTGTCGATAGTTGTTACTAGAGGTTGATTGAAAGCTCGGAAGCAAATTTTAAAAAGAATTCAGAAATAAACGATGAGTCACCATGTCAGCTGAAGAAATTGTAAGCTTTACTGGGCACCAAACCAATTTTCTTCAAATACAACCATAACAATAAAAAGGATTGTTCGACTGTGGAGGTGTTGCTACACCTTTGAGCAAAGAAGCAAAAAATTCAAAATCGAAATTTGTTTTTTGCTTCTGCATCTCTAATGAAAGATGCCAAATTTGAAATTCTTACAATAAAATATTTTGTTTTTGATTAGCACAGAAAATGTACTTAGTCTGGATGCGAGTGAACTGCTAATTTTCTTTGTGTAAAATCGTAGAGACTGCTCTAATGCATTCATATACGAAATCAAATGTGAACCATGAATAAATAAACTAAAAAATAAAAATTAAACACTTTTTCTTAGATTGAAGATGAAAAGTCAAAGACTGTATTTGAAATTTTGCAATAAATTACTACACATTCTTAATATACCTTAGAAAAATGTTGCGGAGTTTATTCACTTTTCAAGTTTCAGTAGCAAGTGTAAAAAGTTCATTTTTCAAACTGAAGCTTGTAAAAAAATATTTATATTCAAAAATCGGTCAGGTTCGATTCTCTGGTTAACTATAATTTCTATTGAAAGTGAACTCAGTCTATCCTTGGACTATATGAATTAATTTTCTATTGAAAGTGAACTCACTTTATCCTTGGACTATATGATTTAATTTTCTATTGAAAGTGAACTCGGTCTATCCTTGGACTATATTGATTTATTTTCTGTTGAAAATGAACGTAGGCGATCCTGAGATCCTATTCTGATTTAATTGACGAGTTCGCCACCGTGAAAGCTCGAAAAGTTAACTTATGAACGTTTTTCCTTGCACCTAAAACTTTTGCTGTGATGCAACTTTTTATACCACGACTTACGTCATATAAACTTATATAAAAGAGGCCTCGCATTTCCACGCTTGCCTCGGGACTCGCAGGTGCTTAATCTGTCATTGCACTTGCGCATGCGCCAGAATCATTATTAGATAATTATCTATACAACGATTGCCTTAAACTGATCATTTATATTGTGATTGTGACTTTTATTGTCAAGGTCAAAGGTGATGGCGTAGACGGGGAGACGACTCCACTCTTACCGTACGATGCCTACTTGGCTCACTGTATTAAAGACATAGATTGGATAATGGAAGAGTTACATCCCTTATTAACAGAAGAACACGGATTGAAAGTGTTTCTGGAAGAGCGTGACACGACAGGTGGCGCTCTTGGTGATAACATTCCCAAGTATGTTTTAAGTGAACAGAAGAAAGCATGAGTGCTTGTGTGTGTGTGTGTGTGTGTGTGTGTGTGTGTGTGTGTGTGTGTGTGTGTGTGTGTGTGTGTGTGTGTGTATGCAACAGAATAGAAAGCGTGTGTATTGTAACATAACTGTCAAACAAATAGAAATATTGATGTATTGGCAAAATGTGCTATGAAAGTTTGTGTTAAAGTGCTTTATATATTTCAACCTGAATACTGTGCATAATAAGCAAATAAGATATCTGCTTAAACACATTCTGATTGCCTAATAAATGATTTTTAAAGTTTCAGTGCTTGTGAATTTGAAACTTCCAGTAATTTCTTTTCGTTATGAGTAACTTTTCACTCTCTTTTAAAATGGAGCTGAAAAGCTATTCTCGTGGAGAAACGACTCAAGGGCAAAGGTTGAAATTAATTACTCTAGTTTTCTAGATCTTTGACTGTAAATGTAAGCGTTAAAAGGGCAAAGGTTAAAATTAATTACTCTAATTTTCTAGATCTTTGACTGTAAAGAATGTAAAATGTAAGCGTAAAATGAGACGAGTATATTCGAAGTGAAATGACAAGAGGGGAAAAAATGAGCGATATAAAAAGTGGGATTTTTAGCCTTTATCAAGATAATTTTTTTACAAATATTTTTAAAATCTTAATTTAAATTGAAACACTTACTGAAATATTAATATTGAAATATGTTAGTTTTAGTACATTTACAAAATAGTCCCATTTCAAGAAAATCTCGACTAGTACAGTAGAGTTAATTGGACAGTGTTTTATTTAAAATCTAACGTAATGACAAACTTGACAGTTCTAACCCCAGTTTTAAATATTTTAGCTTTTCTTGTCAAATTTCTTAATGATGAAGGAATGAGAAGGATATTCATGAGATAATTCCTTACACCATTAGAATTATTTAGTACAAACATTTTTCTTTGTTGGATAGACAGTACAAACATAATAAAATTCATACAGTATAAAATATATTTTAATAATTTTCATTTAAATACCAGAAGGAGAGATAAATTCCATTTCAGTAGAAATGTCATGAGTATTACAAGAACACGGGTGCGAAGGTGTCCAATAAGATCATGATATAAAGTGGTGATATAAAGACATGGTGTGAATGGCGATGTCAAGAGCGATGAACAACGAGCGGTATCAAACAGAATTAAATGTTTGGATTTTCATTTCTCTGCTGAAACATCAGGCTTCAAAACTCCTTCCAGGCACACCAATCTTAGGAATGTATAGTACTAAGTCTGCCAGGCACACCAATATTAGGAATGTATAGTACTAAGTCTGCCAGGCACACCAGTCTTAGGAATGTATAGTACTAAGTCTGCCAGGCAAACCAGTCTTAGGAATATATAGTACTAAATCTGCCAGGCACACCAATCTTAGGAATGTATAGTACTAAATCTGCCAGGCACACCAGTCTTAGGAATGTATAGTACTAAGTCTGCCAGGCACACCAGTCTTAGGAATGTATAGTACTAAATCTGCCAGGCACACCAGTCTTAGGGACGTACTGTATAGTACTATATCTGCCAGGCACACCAGTCTTAGGGACGTACTGTATAGTACTAAATCTGCCAGGCACACCAGTCTTAGGGACGTACTGTATAGTACTAAATCTGCCAGGCACACCAGTCTTAGGGACGTACTGTATAGTACTAAATCTGCCAGGCACACCAGTCTTAGGAATGTATAGTACTAAATCTGCCAGGCACACCAGTCTTAGGGATGTATAGTACTAAATCTGCCAGGCACACCAGTCTTAGGGATGTACTGTATAGTACTAAATCTGCCAGGCACACCAGTCTTAGGGATGTACTGTATAGTACTAAATCTGCCAGGCACCAACGTTCCTTCTCAACGTTTACCTGTGTGCGCGAAACTGGCGGTTGTTTGAGCTTGCTACCAAGACTTGTGCGAGGAATTTTGAAACTGCTGCTCGGCATTTTCTAATGAGCTGCGCGGCCTGGAACATTGCCACTCAAGCTTAGAAATGTATAGTATTAAATTTGCCAGGCACACCAAGCTTAGAAATATATATTACTGACAGTTTTAATAGAATCCAGGAACATAGTCCTGCACTTCCTTGGATTTTTATCACGCCAGCTCAGACCAGTTTAAATTTTAATCACGCCAATGCAGACCAGTTTAAATTTTTATCACCCAGCTCAGACCAGTTTAAATTATTATCACCCCAGCTCAGATCAGTTTAAAATTTTAATCACGCCAGCGATGACCAGTTTAAAATTTTATCCATTAACAACTTTATCTTTCCTTCGCAGATACATGGACAAAAGTGCCCGCATCATTCTGGTGCTGAGCGACAACTACAACCGCGACGGATGGCGGCAGTACGAGTTTGAACACATCCTCTACGCAGCCTTCGAGCAGAAGAAGGACGTCATCGTGTTGCTGCTAGGAGACGTCGAGGCCGGAAGAATGACGAAAGTCATGCGCAGAATGCTGACTCAGGGGAGCTATCTGCAGTGGGGTTCCAGCGAAGAGGCAAGAAAGAATTTTCGCGAAGGTTTACGAGTTGCCATCAAAACACGAAATACAACAATGCGCCTGTTAAAGCCATGAATGCCAACATGAGTGCTTCTTGGTAAAATGTTTAACTTTAAGTGATGCAGGCTTGTACTGTGATTGACCTTATTTGCTGTAGCTTGGTCATCATGGGAACCATGTATTCCTTGAAAGTGTGATTCACCATACTTAAGAAAGCCTTAGTTCGATTCCGCGGCACTTGACAATTAAAAACATACCGATATTTATTATTTACGTTTAATGTTGCAATGCATGCTAAAAGTGACGAAAACATCTCCAACAAAAATTATTCTGCTTCAAACAGTGTTGCGGTTCGATTCACGTTTCGGGTGTGAAACGTCACTACTATGTTGATTGTGTGTGGAAAACAGAACATGAACAATTCGTCAGTATTAGAAATATCAAACTTGGATTTTGTAGAGTACCTTATGCATTAGAGTGTGTTAATCTCATTTATCATCATCATCTTTATCACCAATATCATAATTATTAAAGACATATCATGAAGAGACCATTTGCTACAGAACTAGATTCATTAACTTTACAATTCTTGGATTGAACTTTCGACATGTGTAGATCAGTATCACTCAGTCATTAGAAGAGATCTGTTGGATGTGATCTGTAAGGGTCACTCAGTCATTAGAAGAGATCTGTTGGATGTGATCTGTAAGGGTCACTCAGTCATTAGAAGCGATCTGTTGGATGTGATCTGTAAGGGTCACTCAGTCATTAGAAGCGATCTGTTGGATGTAATTTGTAAGGGTCACCCAATTATAAGAATTGGATGTGATCTGTAAGGGTCATCCAAATCATAAGAATGGATCTGTTGGATGTGATATGTAAACAGGGTTACACAATCATAAGAATGGATCTGTTGGATGTGATCTGTAGACAGGGTTACACAATCATAAGAATGGATCTGTTGGCTGTGATCTGTAAACAGGGTTACACAATCATAAGAATGGATCTGTTGGATGTGATCTGTAGACAGGGTTACACAATCATAAGAATGGATCTGTTGGATGTGATCTGTAGACAGGGTTACACAATCATAGGAATGGATCTGATGGAAATGGTTTGTAGACAGGGTGATTAATTTGGGAAGTGACAAGAAGTGATGTGTAAACATGGCTAAACAAGCTTTGAGAAGCATTTCATATACCAAATTAACTCAATGTCACACTAAGGGGAGGGCTTTGAACAAAGAAAGTGAACAGTGGGGAAACATCGTTGTAGCATACCGTTATCATCTACTCCCACGTCTCCGCTGTCACAACTTTATTCAGTAGCTTGGTGATTTGTTCGTTACAGTGCCTGACACGCATACCATGGATGTTTGTCTGGCTCTTTTATTACGTCTGTAAAATTTATGTATGCTTACGTGATTGTATGTGAGACTGTATGTGGAGTAGAGAATGTCAACAATAAAGGACAGTACAATGCAGACAACGCACTCACCATTTCAAAACAATAGTAGATAAGTTACTATTATTTTTTATGAATATGACTGAACTTTATTGTCCTATGGATTCTCTTTCATGTGGTGGATAAAAGAAAAACTTAATTGGTCATTTTGCAAACTATTCAGTCATAAAACATATTCTCTGGGAATAAAGAAGTAATTTTCTAAATGATAAATTATGAAAATAATAAGAACGAAAGAGAAGCAAAAGCAACAAATTAACAACATTCAAACAGGCAGCAATTTCTGCTATAAAAACAGCTGTAGCAAAAGTACTATCTATATATCTACCTACTTATCTACCTACCTACCTACCTACCTACCTATCTATCTATCTATCTATCTATCTATCTATCTATCTATCTATCTATCTATCTATCTGCCTACCTATCTATCTATCTATCTATCTATCTACCTACCTACCTATCTATCTATCTATCTATCTATCTATCTGTCTGTCTGTCTGTCTATCTATCTATCTATCTATCTATCTATGACACTAAGCGATTGAAGTAAAAATCTGGAGCTTTATGATCACTACGACAACAGTCAGCAATACTAGTATCCCAGTCTTATATCCTATGTGAAAACTCCCACATTAATGAGATCCTGGTATTAACGCAATCAAATTTTATGGACCCAAATTATTGCATTTTAGCAAGGTTTCACTGTATTTGACACTTTCTACCTTTAGTCCACCAGTTCATTATAAGATGCAATGAGCTTAGTTACATGCACAAAATTATTAATAAGTTGAAGCACTTTTATGCTTCTAAGTACAGTTGTATAAATCAATAAGAATTATAATAGCAGAGAAAATATCTAAGGCAAAACTTGTGTTTTCCCACATCAGACTTATGATGAGACAACTCTAAATCAAATATCATTTGGCGCAAATTAAAAGTCAACAGAGGCTTTGATAAAGACATGTGAGTGGTAAAAATTTAGGAAATGTGACCTATTGTGTTCCACAAGAAGTAACAATATGTTCGATTTAATTATAGCAACGCCCCCCCCCCCTACTCATTGTTAAACTGATGAGTAGTTTGACATTCTTCCTACATTCCGGTGCACGATGTCTGCTTCCTGTAGTACGAGTATGCGCTCCCCACTTTACAAAGAACATTTTATAACAAATATGGTCATTGGGAAAATATGGATTATAAGTGGCAAAAATAAAAGAGGGTGGAAATATTTGTCAGTCTACTATGTGATCTTGTTTATAACTGAGTAAAAAAACGGAGGGTTTAATTACATGGCTCTATCAGTGTAACAGATTCAGACAAAAATTCTGTGTCCTGAACTCTTGCCCCAGTTCTGCAAGTTTCAAATTTGAATTCAAATATAGTTCCTTTGTTAGGACATTTTCCCACACGCACCTGTGTTGAAATAACAGAGAGACTCATTCTGTGTTATTGTAACCCTTAGGTCAACAGGCAGAGAGAGACTCATCCCATGTTATTGTTATTTTTGGGACCCTAGCCGACCGTACATCAAACCCATAGCGTCACTTCACGACTAGTCACGTGACGAATTCATGCATCTTCATAAATAACTGACACGCGCAAAATACTTTACTTACACGAGGGACCACGGCCGATTGAACTTACAAGCTTCGTGCCTCCGATAATTCCGTGTAAGTCGTTACGAAAAGTATAATAGAAGACCCGCTGTCTTTGTTTGAAGTTATCTACTGAGAAGGTAAACACATCGATTTCTTAAATTAATACTTACATTTTATTTACATTGTGTGAATGTGCGAAATTGGTAATGTAGAAATTATATCCTTACTGCAACCTTCTCTAGACACGTGGCTTGGTAACAGTACGGCTAAGCTAGAATCATTACATTCTTTACACATTAATTGTCGAATTGTGAGACAATGGTTTATAATGCTAAATTGATGGGATTGTAATCACAGAACGTTGATGCACTTTCATAGGATTCTTTTATGTAAAGATCCTTTTGATATAAACAATGTATAATCGCGTCTATGCTTGTAACGCGTATGTGCGTGATTTTAATTCATATTTACTTCCATTGAAAAATCTAAATGATCTTTGAACGATTAAATTTTCTTGTGTGTGTAAACGTCGCATTTTAATTGTAACACGCATGAGCGTGATGCTGATTGTATTTTCACTATTATATTCAAACTATTGAATGTGAAGATACAGAACGGTCCTTTGTAAGACAAGCTACGCTATTATCAAAAGCCACTTGTGTAGATTGCGAATCAGTAGGAACTGTCGCTCATAAGAATTATTGTATTTTCAGAGCGGGTTCGAGTTTGTATCGTTGGGTTTGAGATTTCATAATCTCTGCGTCCTGAGATTTCTAGAGGAGTCCGGGACTGGTCCGTTTAAGTTCTGCTGAACTTGATGTGAGGATCGGGCACTGATGTTATGGATCGTCGCTGAAGCCACAACTCATACTAGTTGGGTGCGAGTGTTGCTATAGCTGATGATAGAGTGTCGTCATAGCAGTGGGAAGTTGCAAGTTGAGTAATGACAATAAACTGGAATCACTAATCAGTATTTGACATTGAAACTATTCGCTGAGCTGATAATACGTAGTCTTGTTAGACCGAGCATTTGATTCAATTTTTGTTATTTGTAAATCTTTTATTAAATCTTATATTTGTTGATCAATTACGTAGTCGACTAAATCATTTGCGAGAAAGACCAAATTAGGGCTGGGTGGGGGCGAGCATTAAGAGTGTGATGTATGCAAGTATGATTAGTCGTAATTGATTAATGTGTCCCAGTCCGTGCAATTGTCACACAGGTTTATCTGTCTCTAAATTTCGTGTCTTACTACGAGATTAAATTTAGTCAGACTGAAGGGTAGATCTGGGCAGCCAGTCTGTTTTCAGAATAAATGAAGAGATTTAATTAATCTAATCCTGGAATTTAATTAATCTAAATCTTAATTCTGGAGCAGGGTCTCTAAATAAATACTGGCATGTAACAATCAGTCTTCTTCATTTGAATTTGTGTATGACTGAACGAGAAAACAATGTATTATTACACGGTTCTAGAGAGTCTTCTCCATTTGAACTTGTGTATGACTGAACCAGAAAACAATGTATTATTGCACGGTTCTAGACAGTCTTCTCCTTATGAAGTTGTGTATGATTGACCTAAAACAGTGTGTTAATACACGGTTCTAGACAATTTCATCTATGTAAACCTGCGTATGATTAATAAATAAAAGTGCTGTTTTACAAAGTTCTATATAATCTTCTCCATTTGATCTTGCGTTTGTCTTCCTGTCGAACTAATAACAATATTAGAATCCGTATTCAGCGAGTATCAGTACACAAGAGATGTAGGAAATTATGTTGTTTTATTTGGGCATGATACAATACAGAGGCAGGTGTAAGATGTGACAAGAGTGTTTCTATAAACATGACGCGAACAGATCAGTTCGCATGCACTTTTATTACCTACCCTTTGGAACAGGTCGGAGATAACGCACAGGGACCCGATGTTGTTATCTACCCTTTGAAACGGGTCGGAGATAACGCCACAGAGACCCGGTGAATTATTCGTGAAAATATCAAGCGAAAATTTGGGATTTCAAAAATCCTTTCCAATGACCCGCCGAGGTCAGTGCCGTCTTAACGCATGGGCACGCTGGGCAGTTGACCGGGACCCCCATGCTAATCTATGTATGCTGTGACTTACTATCAATTTTTATTCCTGTGAGTGGTTGTGTAGGCTGGGCCCCAGTGCACTGCTTTGCCCGTGGGCCTATAATGCTGTTAAGACGGCCTTGGCCGAGTCATTAATAAGCACTAAATTAACCTTTTGTTTTAGAGGATGGCATCCTCTTTGTGACAGAAACAGGAAATAATCTTCATCTGAGTTTTTTAAGCAGCGAATAATGTCCCCTTATGTCCCCTGATACTTCCATACAGCGACACCAAACATGTACGTATAAACGAATTTCCCGAACATGTAGGTCACAAGCATACACGCAGCCTTAACTATTTATAAAAAAATAGCTTTTGTGGTCAACTCCCGGTTTTCATTGCTCAAGGTATAGTCTTAAAACGAATCGCAAAATTTTAAATATTTTATATAATTTAATATTTTAAGCTACAAACCACAGCAGTAGAAGCACTTGAATGCACCGTGCAGTGCGATAATGTACTTAGAAGAAAATTTAAAGAGGCATTAAATCTTTTTCGTATTGAACATTTGAGCAAGAGGAAAAGCCATTTAGGATGCGACTATACGACTTGACGGTGACCTTTCGAGGTTGACCTAGTGTCAGAGTCAAATTTGGGTGTTGACATGTTTCAAGCGTAGAAACGGTGACAGGGGATTTTCACATAACTGTCAGGTCGGTAGTGCCTCAGTTGGGGGTGGGGGTGAGGGAAGTAAATTTCATACTAAAGTTAGGAAGTGCTGTCATTATAACAGTTATCTACGAAGAAAACAAACGGAATTAATTGGAAATTTCGGCGACGATGGGATAATTATTTGTCCGAAACCGTAGACATGACACTGAAAACCAAAGCCAGTTAACTAAGGGGTGGTGTGAGCTTTATTCTATAAAGGTCAGATCAGACTTTTCTCCTTAGCCCAATGTACTAGCAGTGATTTGAAATGGGGGCCTGTATCGCTTCTGACTTCACCCAAAGAGCGAGCCCATGGTGAATTTTGTCTTCGTAAACAAAGAAAGCAAGCTCGTAAAGCGACAATTTTAGAGAGTAATACACCCAGGAACACCAGACCTATCTGATTAATTAGCAGCAAAGTAAGTGTATTTAAGTACGAGCTTCCACCCACAAATGCCATCACTTGAAAGATTTTCTTATCCGTGTTAAACGTTACGGTCAGTATTCCGGGTAAGTGATCTAACGATGTTTGGCTGAAGAATTGAGCTAGAAATCATTGAACTGTAGCTGAAATATTCTGACACAAGAATTTTGTTTTTTATTCTAAACCGTGTATTAAATAATTACGCATTTTATTTATATCCTTGTGTAAATGAGAGCCAACATTACTTTGCAAATTGGAAGTAAGTTTGGGGAAAGGAGAGAGTGCGCGCGCGCGAGAGAGCATTGCGGAAGCGTAATATTTTTAATATATTTCATCGCCGAATTCTGACTTTCTGTTTCAGGAGTGTTAATTTCTTCTTGTTCCTTCATTCTGTCGCTTTCTAGTTTAGATTTTGATTGGTAACTCGACATCTTCGAGGTGAGTTTTGTGTTGACTGTTAAAGTTTGCTATGGATAGTTGATCAGTGATGTCCCTGTTTGTAGCTGCTCTTTCATCTTCTTGGCCAACGAAAGAATTTAGCCGAAATGTTTGAATGTTAGTCATCCAAGCAGGTGGTAATCAAAAATCTTGTATCAACTAGAGAAGCTGATGTGTAGTGTTGTTTGATTATTGTGTAAGTCAAAGCAGTAAATTTTATATCCATTTGGGAGAAGTATTTGTACCGTTTTGCGCATGTTTCAAGGACGATAATTTATTTATTTACTCGGGTGAAGTGCCTCCAGTAAAATTATTTGTAAGAACTCTGTGTAAGTCGATAAAAGAATTCTAATAGAATGAAAATATGAAGTGGATTACTCTATGATTCTACATTGTGAAGAAGAAATTGCGGCTGTGGTGTGTTAATCTTCATTGCGAGACTTATGAACATTGTCGCTTTATACTATGAACAGTGGAACATTCATTAACAATGCTTGGATCCAGGCTACACGCAGTGACACCGAATCAAATGAACACAGACTAGCACGAAACTCTACAGTATTGTAATATGTACACACTTTCTGTAGGAATTTTTCTTCCTCTATCTTTTCTTTCCGTGATAGGACCATGATCATAATTGATAGCATATTATAGTCAATCTTCATTGGTTTTGGTAGCGTTTTAGATAAATATTCATGTAAAATTGTCACTCTAGATTGTATTTTGTATAACGCATTGTATAACAATTTAGCGGTTAATAAATATTGTCATTTTCTTTGCATATGCTTTCTTAAGCATATTTATTTTGTATGCAAACGAATGAAGTAGGGTGGGGATTTAATGCATATGCAAATTAGAGGATCTTCTTTGAAGTAAGTAGTTCCCATCCATGGAGATTGTTTGACAGATGAATAAGTGCTTTGGTGAGAGACACATCTACACAGAATATCCACCAATTTAAGAAGAATATGATTATTTTCATCATCCAATTGAGATTTGAGCAATCGAATATATGTATACTGATTAATCAGTTATTAATTTATCTATCTATCTATCTATCTATCTATCTATCTATCTATCTATCTATCTATCTATCTATCTATCTATCTATCTATCTATCTATCTATCTATCTATCTATCTATCTATCAGTATTCCTTATATTAAAAAGGATTATAGAAAAAGGATTCTTTGGTCTACCATACATTAGACCTTAAAACACATAGCACATATACGCGGTAAAGTATCTATTATATGCATTGCCATGCAATGATAATACTTGTAAATTATCATGAAAATAACATTATAAATTATACTCCTACTTAAAAATCGTCATTTAACAAATACTTTATGGCACCAAGACAACCATTCACCCTGATATGATCCATCTTGTTTTAGAATGCTATGCAGAATTCAGTCAGAATATTTTGGTGGGTTCTTAGTGTTCTTAAATGATTTTAAGAGATGGATTTGGCTGCTAAGAGAACATAATATTTTAAAATGTAGAAGTTATATTCATATTTTCTATTTAATTTACAGGTCAGAACAATGGGACCACAAGACGTTTGGTGCCATGTACTATTTCTTGCTATTGTTTGGGGCTCTGGACTTGAAGCTACCAATGAGTCATCCATATTCATCCTGCAGACTTCTCAGTCGGCTCTACTTCTAGCCAGTTCAACACACTCTCCAGGTAAGTGGACAGTCTACCCTGGCAAACCTCCTTCTGGTGGGGTCCAGTGCGACAAATACTGCTGCAATTGTGTTAAGGACTGGGCATATTGCTCTGGCGGGCAACAACGAAAGACTGTGAATTATCTCCCTCGTGTGCCAGCAAATGTTCGTCATTTTCGTATGTGGTGGGCCTACTATCCTAATCTCACACGGACCATGATGGCAAACATATCAAACTTCAACATCGTCACAATAGATCTTGCAGAAAATAAGATAACCAGGTTAGCCCCTGACGCGTTTACAGATTTCGTCAATCTCACGAAGTTAATTCTCAGCAAAAATGTCATAGCAGCGACTGACCTGCAGGCAGCATTCGTCAGCCTTAGCAACGGTCCTTTAAATGCGTTGGCACTAGATGGAATGGGTCTTAGGTCTGTTCCACATAACTTCTTCCAAGCGTTTACAAATAGAACCTTTCAATCCATCAACCTACAGAACAACAGTTTTTCGTTTTACAACAATTCTGTTTTTTCTCCCTTTTGGCACGTGGATACTGTGAACATGTCTGATAATGTACTGACCAGGATGAATCTGGACGTTCGTGTGAACATTAAAAAACTGATTCTGGTATCAAACCACCTGGACAGAATGCCAGACTTTTGTCTACAGGCGCCTAAAACTGGTGGAGACCAGCACCATGTTGGAGACCAAGATGTAAGCGCTTTCTACTATCTCCAATATCTGGAACTCGCTCAAAATGTTTTTGAGGGGATTCCAGGCAACTTTTTTCGCCGTGTCTGTTTACCCGACCTTGTGAAGTTGGATGTCAGTGGCGCTAGCAAGCTCGAACTGTTAGAGAACAATTTTATTGCTGATCTCCCAAAGCTGCAAGTCTTGATGATCAACGAAGTGAAACTAGTCCGTGGTTTTGAACCTTTTGCTTTCAACAGTTCCTCTCTTCGCAGACTGACGCTGGACCACCATTACAGAAAAATAGACAAATCCAGCGTCGACTTGGGCAACATGTTTCGTCATTGTCCAAACCTGAGAGAGCTATACATCAGAGGGACTAAAATAGATCTGCAAGAAAACGAAGATTTGGTCAGGCTTCTGAGGCCGCTGACATCCATAGAAACCATTGGCTTGGTTCATACTACACTCGGATTCCTGCCCGAAGACACTTTATGGCGTTTACCGAAACTCAAGGTACGTCACACGGAATTCGTAAGTACCATTGCATGCGACATCTAGCAGTGCGTTATCCACAGAATTCGTCATCTAATGACGCTGCAGACACAAGCCTGTGTTGTAGCTGACTGTTATCGCAGCCGTAAAATCTCTTATTGATGAACCTTAGCGTTTCACGACTTTATTTAAAAAAAAAAAATTTTAGTGTTCTCTTTCACTGAGGGAGGTAATAAGATTTTGCAAAGCTATACAATAATTACTACTTCTTATTAGAATATTTAATTCCATTAATAATAATTTGACTATAAGCAATTTTAGAACACTGGCAAATACGTTGGCCGGTTTGGGTAACAATGCACGCGCATTACGCATGTGTGTTTTATGTGTTTTGTGTGTGCATATATATGTATGTGTGTCAGAGAGGGAGAGAAAAGGAGAGAAAAGGAGAGAAAAGAAGGGATAGCAAGAAAAAGACCCGATGAGTCATTTGACTGAAATTAGCAAAGAGGGTATAGTTTGTTATACCTCAACATGACCCTACCTATGGGTACTAGGTATGATGATATTTGTAAGTACCAGAGTAAAGAATATGCTAGAACTTGCTGATGTAATCCAAAACAGTCAAGAGTGAATGTGTAATTTTTTTTATCCAATAGTGTAAGGTTTATAAATAATGAACTAGCCAATGGTATTAACCGACATTTACCTGTTAAATAAGGTTCTATATTCTAATCACTTTGATTTTGATGTAACTCAAGTCCAGTCATGAAAAGGTGATCGTTAGCTTTTGGTGAATTAAGTGATTGATTGAGAGAGTATGGACTTTTTATTTCATGCACTTCGATATTCATATATTATACTTGTTAATTTGACGTAAAGATGTATTATGTGAATAGACTATTATTTCTACAATTGTCAATTATGATACTTTTATGTAATATGTTAAACACGCTACATTGTTTCTACTAAAAACACGTTCATAACTGGATTTGCCGTATCTATTATAGTGTACGGGTGTATTGGGAAAATAAATACTTTACAGGAATTATAAGTTGATATAATTGTAAGAAAGAATGGAGTTCAGAGATGGTAGATTTGGAACTTAGCTTTGTTCCCTGATTATGTTTTCAAGAAAGAAGCAAGCCTTTCTTCTTCCCCGGTTGCTTTGTATGCTTGTGGTGGATTACATAAGTATTTATCCTAGTGGGCAGGAATTGTGTTGATTAATTGCACCCTGTCGTATGTACAGTGAAACCTCAATATAATGCATTAATTGGGGTCCATAAAATCAGATCGCGATAATAGCGGGTTGCGTTGATATTGCGTTTTACAATAGAATGCATTATTAAGATATATATTTCAAGAGCATTATATCCGAATTCGCGTTATCGCGGGGTTGCCACGACAACCGGGAAACAACAATAATTATCGAGGTTGACAGCAGTCAACTAAATATCAAATTACGATAATCTGAGTGGTGCCTAGATTCTGCAGAGTCTTCACCTACCAAGACGCTACGAGGCGTCTACATCTTCTCAACTAAGCATCCAAGTGCAGCGATGCGTCATCTTCTCTTCGGAGCACCTCTATGAGTGACACAACAGTGAAAGTCACCTCACCTCTTCAGAACATTCTTATGAACGACGCTACAAGGCGCCATCTATCATCACATCTTCTCAAGCATCCCTTGTGAGTGACGCGACAGATTACGTCATCTTCACTGAAGCACCATCTTCTCTCCAAAACATCTCTATGAATGACGTCAACTCTTCAAAACATCCCTTATTAGTGACACGTGAGATTACGTCACTGACCTTCGAACTTTGACAGTACTGTGAGTAGTTATTAAAATTAGAAGGCAAAAGCACACCTAAAACTGATAGGAATGAGAACATTTAAAATCTTAGCACACCTAGAACTGTTAGGAAATAAAAACTTTAAATTGTACTCTTTTTGATCGATCAGAAATTTATTATTATTGTTAGAATTTTTGTGAATAGAAATTCACTCTTGATTTTGGATATTTGTATACAATATGAATTTAATATGATGGCTATTGTAGGCCTATTTTTGTATACAATGTGAATTTAATATGATGGCTAATGTAGGCCTATTTTTGTATATGAATTGTAGATGATAGCGGTGGCATTTATCGCAAGGAGAATTGTATGATTAATTTTTGTTTTACATTTTTGGAACATTATCATTTTCATCTCCCCTTATTTCCCACAGAGTGTATGACATTGGAAAGTTGAATGTATGACTAATCACTGTGCGAAAGAGTAGTGCCCCTTTTAAATCGGGAAATAAATAACCTGATTTAACCATCTTTCAACTCTCTTGTTATTCATAGTTTTTGAGAGGGGCGAAAGAATTTGTATTTGTACTGTTTTGTACTGTTCGTCTGTTCGTCCATTTATACACTTTCATGATACTCGCTCACAACATACACAGCAATAAAACGTTCCTTGGCATGACATAATAAAACTGGGCCCCACCCAACCATCAATGGTGTATGTTATGTGTGTCTATGTAACAACCTGACACGACGTATTACTGGCACATGTCACACGGGCTTTTGTCGGAGTATGCACCGGAGTGGGCCAAAACAGGCCTCACCCCTTGTATCTCTAACTTCAGCTCGGGTCGACTTAACAGTCGGCAGTATTTTGTGACAGTATCTGACTCCACAGTTGAAACGTCTAGTAAAGGAAGGTGCTAGAAGTTTGCTATTGTGATGTTCTGTGAGTAGCTAATATCGAGAATGAGTTGCAAGATTGGTCTCTAGAGATCTACAGTATTTGGGAACATTCTACAATGTGCTTAGAGAAGTATTGAAGGATGGTTGCTGCTTACGTCATTCGAAAGGTTATGTACGAACTATTACCGTTTATTTCTCTATAAACTCAATTTCTATTCTGTGACGATAATAGTCCTGTGATTTATGTTGATACTAATGTGACTGCTGCATTGTGTGTTAGAATATAAGACTGAATATGTATCGAAATTATCTGAACGTTTTTTCATGGAACATTAATGTCAAATAATCTTTTCATTTTATTTCTCTTATGATTATTTGATTGTTCATTTAATAAATTTATTGTTAAATCTACCTGTAATTTTAATTAAAGCAGGGAGGGGTGCATTCACACTAACTAACATTTATTGTGACCACCCACTCCACCATACATCACACTTATAATAATAGACACCCCATCCATATATAATAAATACCCATGCATTGATACAAACCACTACTGGTTACAGAGTGGTCTTGCACTAATACAAAATGCTAGTGTTAAAAATTGTGTTTGCTTTGATGAAAAGTACTATTGTTACAGAAAGCCACTGTTTTAACACAAAAACTATTGTTACCAGAATTTCCTTGTTTTAACAAAAGAACTATTGTTACAGAATTTCCTTGTTTTAACAAAATAAGTATTGTTATAGAATTTCCTTGTTTTAACACAAAAACCATTGTTACACAATGCCCTTGTTGTAACAAAAAATAATATTATATACTCATAATGCTCTGACAACAAATGCTGGTATATTAAATGTACTTTGTGGTGTCCTCGCTTTGACACAAAACGATAGGTTATAGACCGTATTTGTTTTGACACAAAACATCAGTGTTACAGACTGTTTTTGCTTGACGCAAAACATCAGAAATACATTTTGATTACGCTTTGACACAAAACGTCAATTACAAGCTTATTCTTGCGGTGACATAAAACATCAGTGTTAGAGACAGTTCCTACTTTAACACAAAGCACCGGTGTTACAACCTGTTATTGCTTTTATACAAACATCGGTGTTAATGACAGTCCTTGCTTTGACACGAAACATCAGCATTACAGACGGTTCTTGCTTTGACACGAAACATCAGCGTTACAAATTATTACTTTCACGCAAACACCAGTGCTACAGACCGTTCTTCTTGTTACAAAAAACCCACCAGTATTACAGACTGTTCTTGCTTTGACAAAAACACCAGCGTTACAGACTGTTATTGCTTTCACACAAAACACCAATACCACAGACTGTTTTTGCTTTGACAAAAGCACCACTATTACAGACTGTCCTTGCTTAGCCCCAAAACACCAGCCTTTCAGGCTGCTCTTGCTTGACAGAAAACACCAGAGCTACATGCTGTTCTTGCTGTAACATAAACACCAGTGTTATAGACTTCCTATGCTTTGATACAAAACGCTGATGTTACAGACTTTGATATTTGCCGCGAACCACCTCAACTCTTACAACATGGCTCGAGCTCTCAAAAACGTCACCAGCATTGAGGTTCTGAACCTTGAGACAAACAGAATTACAGTGGTGAATGAGAACACTCTCCCGCCGGAACTACGACGAAATCTGAGAGAAATAAACCTCTCCTTCAATCTCTTTTCGTGCTCTTGTGAGTTGTTATGGTTTCGCACGTAAGCATTGCATTGTTGTCTTTTCTCTTATTACTGTGGTGATTGTGTTCGTGGATTATTGAAAGAATGTGATCTTGATCGTGTAGTTTACAATACAACGCTTGTCGCCATTTTTGATGAGTGGAGGTTTTTAACGATTTAAGGCAAGACAGCTGCTTTGTGATATGACTGACCTTTGTAGAAAGATTTTTTCTTTTAATAAATTATTACATAAATTTCTCTAACGTGTTTACTATATATATTTAACTGTTAATCCTAAAAAGATATATCATATTAAGTGTATAGAGATTATATTATAATTATAATAAATGTTGGTAATTAAGCAGGTCTCAGACAGCGTCATTCAAGATGACATAATTGACTCTAATTTAAATGCAGCGGACTCCATATTGGAATGTTGACGCATCGGATTAGGCGATTTATATTATTTAAAATTAACTTGAGAATATTTCAGTAGGAGGCACATTTTGCTATGATTATCTTGAAAATATCACTACAGGTATAGATAGATAGATAGATAGATAGATAGATAGATAGATAGATAGATAGATAGATAGGTAGGTAGGTAGATACGTAGATAGATAGGTAGTAGATAGGTAGATATGTAGATAGATAGATAGATAGATAGATAGATAAATAGATAGATAGATAGATAGATAGATAGATAGATAGATAGAATTTTGATAAATGAGTGCATAATTCCCATATCAAAAATCCAAATTCGAAATCTAAAATTTAGTATTATATGCTTGCATGCAATAACTAATAAATAAATAGCCTAAATTGTTAATTAATTTTCTTATCGATTGTCAACTTACTGTCATCTTGAATATTTGTACTTCTCTTTAGAAGCTATTACGATTGGAATTGTAAAAGAATAAAATGTAACTGTTTGTTGTGAGAGAAACATTTGTCTGAGAGGCTATAACTATAAAATTAAAACACTACTAAAATAACTACTACCTCTGATTACTCTTTGCGCGTCTTCTTAATCGATGCTTATATTGACATATTAATTGTTCTTGTAATTATTTATTTTTTATTTAAAATGTTAACATTTAACTGTTGCTTTCTTCTGGTAGATATATATTAAAAAAAACTGATGTCGCTGCATTCTATCAAAAGGAGTGCAGTACTGTCTCTACCTGAACTGAAAAATATAAATAAATTAATATCTTAAAGTAAGTGAGGAAGTAATTAAAGTGAGAAACAAAAGTTAGTCATAATTCCTATCAATAGGTGGCTGGATGACGTCATCAAAAATAAGACTGTCATAGTTCGCTCCTATCCAACCCATTACAAGTGCAACACACCAGACAACATGAAGGGGCAGTTACTGTCAGAGTACCACCCAACGCAAGAGTCATGTGCCGTGAAGAACCCGTATGTTCTCATTGCAATCGTTGCCGGATGTACCCTGATTGTTCTCGTCTTCGGTGGGACTTTGACCTACCGTTATAGATGGCACTTGAGGTTCTACGTGTACAGAATGACACGAAGAAAGAGATATATTCAGGTAAAGACTGTGCCTTCAGTAGAGATTGTAATTTATGTTCAGGTAGGGACTGTGCCTTCAGTAGAGATTGTAATTTATGTTCAAGCAGGGACTGTGCCTTCAGTAGAGATTGTAATTTATGTTCAGGTAGGGACTGTGCCTTCAGTAGAGATTGTAATTTATCTTCAGTGAGGAACTATATGTTCAGTAAAGATGTATTTTTAAGAGAGACACCGATACGTTCGTGTAGAGGTATTTTCACATATAGACCTAATGACTCAGACAAAATTGAAGACGAGCATAATTAAGATGATAATGAAAAGTTCAAGATTTCAATACATTGTGTACAAGCCTGAAGACAACACAAACTGAAAGACACCTAGCCAAATGTAAAGAACAATTTTACATGAAAGACAACATAAACTTAAAGGTTAAAAAAAAATACTTACAACAATAGTTCAAAGTAAAAGACACCAACTTTAGACAACTATACAAACTTTAAAAGAAATATAACGAATTGCAAAAACGTAAAGACAACTATACCGCACGAAAGAGATATTGTAAATTACGAATAATTATACATATTGATGCACATTATGATGAAATTGTAACGAACAGAAGTAAATCCTCACAAGACCATATTTGACTAACATATAGATAGTGGACGAGCACGATTGCCAGTAGAGTTGGTCTCAGAATTAAAAATCCATCTATAAGTATTTCTACGTCACGGCAAGGAATTCTCTTTCCGAGAGACGTGTAAATCGGTCATCTCTACATTTGTCATGGTGTTTACGTTTATAATATCGAAATCATCCTATATTTTGTACAAGGTATTTTAGTTTACGTTATTGTTTTATATTGTATAAATATTTACAACAATATCATTTTGTTATTTTATGCGTAATTTACATTAATAATAAGCCATTCATTACTTTATTTAGTGTTTACGCGCAAGGCATTTCGGTACTTTATTTGGTGTTTATTTTACATGCAATCCATTTCGGTTCTTTATTTCGTGTTTATTTTACTCACATGCCATTTATTTGGTGTTTACTTTACACTCAAGCCATTTCGGTATTTTATTTGGTGTTTACACTCAGGCCATTTCTTTACTTTATTTTGTGCTTACTTTATACTAAAGCCATTTCGGTACTTTATTTGGTGTTTACACTAAAGCCATTTCTTTACTTTATTTTGTGCTTACTTTATACTAAAGCCATTTCGGTACTTTATTTGGTGTTTACACTAAAGCCATTTCGATACTTTGTTTATCATTTACTTGACACATTTGTCATAGGGCTATGGATTAATAACGACCATTAATTAACAGTTGGGCGAGTAGTCACGTGTTGACTCGTTCAAAGTCTCCATGGCGATAATTAATCACTGAACAAATTCCACGGCAGCGCAAACATTACAGTGTGAATTTTACATAATGTGAAGACGACAAGGAATTAAACAAAGATGAATGATAAATTAATGAAGATTTATTTATGTAATAAAAGTTTAAATTATCATTCAAAAGTATTTCTTCAGCCCTTGACGTTCTCGCTTAGGTCAAATATAAATCCCATTTATTTAACCCAAGAATACAGTGCAACCTTAAAACCCTTCAATTAATTAATTATTCAGTTTAATATAATGTACTGATTTAATAAACTGAACTGTAGGACTAATTCCTATTAAAATGATGTACTTTATAACAATCTTTCATACAGCTGGTAAATAATCACACTTTTCTCCTAAAGGGTTCACACACTCTTTTGAAGACTTAGACTCCTCGCAGGGGACACACACACACACACACACACACACACACACACACACACACACACACACACACATCACACACACACACTACTCAAGCACTCTCACACTGTACACAAATATGTAATTACTTTCTATTTACTAACATTCAGTTATTTCTTCGATTACGGTAACTTAAATTGTAATCAATATTGATTTTGTTTTAAAAAAAAAAAAAAAGATTCTGGATGATGGTGACGAAGGAGACGGGAGAACCACTCCTTTATTCAAGTACGACGCTTACGTCGCTCACAGTTCCAAAGATTTAGACTGGATAATGGAAGAGTTAGTTCCCTTGCTTGAGGGAGACCACGGACTGAAAGTATTCATTGACGAGCGAGACGCGCACGGCGGAAGTCTCGGCGACAATATTGCAAAGTGCGTCAAGTTGTTGTTATTATTAAACTGTTTCTTTGTGTCATGCACTTATTATTGTTATCATCGTATATTATTATTGTCTCTTTTGTATAACTAAATATTGTTATTATAAGAAGAAATACCCTTTGTACAAGTAACGAAATAGTAGTAGTAGTATAAATGCCCCTTTCGGCTATCAGCTGGGACAATTTGCTTATGTATCATCTTTAAAGGGTTTTTTTTGCGTGGCGTACAGGCGTTGCAAATAGTGTGATGAGAAAACAAAGAAAACATTATAAAAATCGAAATGATTAATCAGTTAGCTGTGAGACTTTCCGCATTTTAATGTATACATACAATATTTTATCCACTCATTATATACAATAATTTATAATTATATCGCCAGAAATATACTTATATACCAGTCATATATAAACTGATTTATATTCCTGATGGCAGAACAAAACACGCAAAGTTATAGCTAGCCATGCAAAAACCAAATTTATAATGCTGGCGTCCAAAATCTCGACACAAATTTTTATACCAGATATACAAAAAGCATTTCCTTTGTTGTTGCTAAATATAGATACATGGACGACAGTGCCCGCATCATGCTGGTATTGAGCGACAACTACAACCGCGAGGGATGGCGGCAGTATGAGTTTGAACACATCCTTTACTCCGCCATTGAAAACAACAAAGACGTCATCGTGCTGTTGCTAGGAGACGTCGAGGCCGGAAGAATGACAAAAGACATGCGAAGAATGCTGACCAGAGGAAGTTATTTGCAGTGGGGTCGTAGTGAGGATGCCAAGAAACTTTTCCGCGAAGGTCTTCGAGTTGCCATTCGCACGGAAAGTAGCGACCTGCAGAACCTCTGCTAAAACGTCACGAATACCAGAAGAAATGCAATCCTCTTTAAATACAAAGGGGACGCAATCATCAAATATGAATATCAGGCACTGTACAGTTTAGCTGACGCTAATTATCTCGATATAATTTATTTATTCTCTCTCTCTCACACACACACACAACACACACACACACACACACACACACACACACACACACACACACACCCTCTCTCTCACTGCTTTTATTTAAGAAGAAAAATGACTTCTTAAATTTGCTTTTTTTTTGAGGATCTTTACTGCGTGAGAATAGTTTTATAATCTCTGGTCTGTGAGCGAATTAAAAAGTCTTTAGTAGTAGTAGTAGTAGTAGTCGTAGTAGTAATGTTATTATTATTAATGTTGCAATACTTGATTTGCGTCTGAAAGTATAAATACACGAGCAAAATGACAAATGGGGATAAAAAGAGAGTGAGAGTACACAATGAATGGCAGAAAGTGAAAGATTAAATTGATTACAAACAAGAACAAAAAGTTTCTCTGTGTGTGTGTGTTTGTTTGTTTGTTTGTTTGCACGCACGCGCGTGTGTATATTTATAGATATGTTTATAGTAGACTTAAGTACAAACGAGAATAAAAACTTTGCGTGTGTTTACAGTAGACATAAGTACAAATGAGTGATAAGGAATTCACTTTAGCGGTTTTCTCTCACATACTCGATTTAGCACCCGTTCACCACTCTTGAAAAAGCGGACAATAAAAGTCATGCATTTATTTCTAAGTACGGTATTGTATTAATATACTGCTTTAATTGTTTTGGAATTAAACTAATAATTTTAGTTTGCACTTACGCATTTTCTGTGTGCACTTACGTACTTTCATTTATGCATATATTTGTTATTTTAATTCATTCGTTTCTATTTCTTCTTTCACTCACCTATCATCCGTGCCCTCTTACTTTTACAGATGAATGACATGCTTCTGGTGCGTCAGCCATTATTTTAATGTCTACTGGATAGTTAGGAAAAGTGTATTCTATATTTTAGAATCGGCACTCTATTGGCACTCTGTTTGCCAAGTACCTGCCACTTCCTTGCGCCTAATGGAGATTTTTATTTCTTGTGTAATAAAGTATGCTTTAATATCTATCTATCTATCTATCTATCTATCTATCTATCTATCTATCTATCTATCTATCTATCTATCTATCTATCTATCTATCTATCTATCTATCTATCTATCTATCTATCTATCTATCTATCTATCTATCTATCTATCTATCTATCTATCTATCTATCTATCTGTCTGTCTGTCTATGTGTCTATCTATATATCTATATGTGTGTCTGCCTGTCAGTATGCTTCTCTTTAAATTTTTTAATGTTTTTAAATTTCATTTAATTAAATAATTTATTTCCGTGTTGTTTAACAAGTATCTATTAAAGCCATGGAATAGGAAATACTTCAGAGAGCCTGACGTAACGTTGCCTGATTAGCAGACACGTGTTGATTTCACGTTAAATGTTTTAAATGTTGAATGTAACATACAACGACAAAACACTTTTCCTCGTAATAAGACAGACTTTTAATTCTACAAGTGTTTGAACTAGTTTGCTCACAAGTAGTGTACTAATCCCTTGACATTGTTTTGATATGCTTTATTTATTACCATGTGCATGTACTGGCGTTAATAAATACCATTGCAGGAAACTAAGTTGAGACTGGAATGTAAGAAAGAATGGAGTTATAAAGTGATAAACTGGAAAACTTAGCGTTTGTCCCCTGAGTATGTTTTTCAGAGACAAAGCATGCCTTTCACATGTTTATTGAGTTTACTGGTTCAATGATTATAAACCACTTCAACTATGACGATGCCGGAATCATCTGCCGTGTTGTATGTAAGTGTAAAGAAGTACTATATACTCTTTTCATGTATCGTGACAAAGTATGCTGAGTACATCAGGAAATTTCTGATATAGTGAAGTTACTAGAATTACTGTAATTGTGTTCTGCTTGAAGGAACTGACATGGCAAAAAGGGTGCTCAAGTTGGTTTCAAGAGAATAATAGCACATCAGGGGTTTTTTTTCTCACGCGTATGGAGGGAGACATATGTTGATGAGGACATTGTGATATCGTGACATTGTGACGTTGTTGCAAAAGCAAGTGAAATACTGTTGAAGCAGTGCTTAATCCAGGTTATGTAAAAAACATCTATTATCAGTTATCGCTAATAACTGCATTTCTGCTCTCTAATAAAACTATCCCATGATTTGTATTGACAGAATTATTGTTAATAAAATAAATTAAGATTCTCATCACTTGTAATTAGTTCTGGGTAATTAATTAATCAATTATAATCATATCATACATAGTGGCATCGGCGTCACAATAATAATATTAACACAGACAGTAGTGTTACAATAAAATGACAATGCTATTTACTGTAGGCTGCACGATCTGGTTTAAGTAGGTAGACATTGCTTTATTTATTGTAGCAAAACAAAATATTTATCGTATAAAGACAATACTGTTTAAAACAATAAGTCAACACTATATCCAATAGATGACATCAGTATTTAAATCGTAATAAGACAGTGTTGTTTATTGTAGAAAAATGGCAATATCTATCTCAGTAAAAGAACACTGGTTATTGAAATACAGGAATGCTGTACAGTTATAAACAATCAACGTCCCCCCCACATCATCGGGCCGCGGTAAAATTATCAAGCGTTGACCGGTCCGCGGCGATGAAAAGGTTGGGGACCACTGCTGTACACCACTGCTTATTGCAGTAACACAGCATTTTCTATCGTAGTAGACATTTTCTACCGTAGTAAGACATTATTTTCTACCGTAGTAAAACAGCATTTTCTATCGTATTAAGACAGCATTTTCTATCGTATTAAGACAGCATTTTCTATCGTAGTAAGACATAATTTTCTACCATAGTAAGACAGTACTGAAAAGATATAGAGCGAAAAGCTAAAAAAAATAAGTGCCTGTATCTTTTCAATAAACATTCATTGTTGGTATTTATGATGGATCAAACTATGAAAGATTGTTATTTTTAAATCCTTAATTGCTTTAGCTAATGGTTGAGTATGGCTATGTTTTAATTATTTATTTTCTGTATTTATATTAGCTTAAAAAAGGAAGACTTTTACTTTAAAAGCTTATTAATCTTTAGTTTAAAAAAGTATTAAGTTTGAGTTTAAAAGCTTATTAATTTTGAATTTAAAAGCTTATTTATTTACAAGTATTGTGCAGTAATAGAAATATGCTTTCATTTTAAATTGTGTTTAATTGCTTGCAGTAAGACATTACTAATCTAATATAATTGTTATATCTATCAGTACTTATACTGCTTTCTACTTCTATTCTTACTCTCACTCACTAAAAATTAGTAGAATAAAAATATTATATAACAATACTAAAAATTAGTAGAATAAAAATATTATATAACAATACTAAAAGAATTTGCTAAAACCAATATTACCTATAAATAACAAGTGGTTTTAAACAAAATTATTACAAGTGCAATACAATAATTATTTAAATAAATTCTTTACTAATAATTATCAGAAATGAAAAATTGCTTACATAAAGTATTATAGCAATAATAAAATACTTTTCGCAGTTATATAATAATATTTGCAATAATAGTCATAACACAGTAATGTAATATAATTATCACGTCTTGTGACAATTTGTCAACGTAATGTCTAATAGAATTTAGAATTGATATCATCATGACAGGAAACTGAACAATCCGAACATGCAGCCGGAAAGAGTGAGTTTTGAAAAGCTCTGAGATGAGATCATTGTGAAGTGCTAATTTCAAGTGCCATTTATAGGTTAAAGGTAAACAGCGATACTGTTTAAAATACTTGAATATGTCGCTGGGGGTAGCTAGCTTGCGAACTTTAAAAGAAGCCATTTCCGTGATATGCTGTTTGCAGAAGAGTCCATATTGGAATGTTGACGCATCGGGTTAGGCGATTTATATTAATTAAAATTAACTTGAGAATATTTCAGTAGGAGGCACATTTTGCTATGATTATCTTAAAAATTATCTCACTACAGGGATAGATAGATAGATAGATAGATTTTGAGAACTGAAAAATGAATGCTAAAAAATCTAAATCGAAATCTAAAAATTAGTATTCTATGTGCGCGCGCGATAACTAATAAATACATAGTATAGATTATTAATTAATTCTTACCGATATGTGGCTGGATGACGTCATCAGAAATAAGAGTGTCATAGTTCGCGCCTATCCAACGCATTACAAGTGCAACCCTCCAGACAACATGAAGGGGCAGTTACTGTCAGAGTAACATCCAACGCAAGAGTTATGTGCCGTGAGATTCTACGTGTACAGAATGACACGAAGAAAGAGATATATTCAGGTAGAACTATGTTCCCCAAAGATCCTATCACTATAGGTATTACTTCTGCTTTTACATTCCACAGTCTCTGGATCTCTAATCTAATCAGGTATTTTTCTATTTTTTCTCTCTCTTTTGTTTTATGTTTCTATCACTTTAAAAAGAGAGAACGATGATTGTTGTTGTTCTATTGGACTTATTGACAACTACAATATCGGGTCTTCATGCAGGAATCACTGGATCCGGTTCAAAGTCCCACAGGATGTTGACTTCTGTTTCGATGACTGCTTCCATTTGGTGCATCCTTGCTTTTTCAGGGGTTTTTACTCCATAGTTCTCACATAGATGTCTACGTAGGATTTTTGCCACTTCATTGTGTCTTTTGGTGTATTCTGTTCCAGCCAAAAACTGATATCCAGATAGTATATGTTCTGCTGTTTCATCTATGTTTTTGCACAGTCTGCATTTTGAATCATTTGAGATTTTCATGACTTTGGTTTTGTGTGATTTCGTATTTATGGCTTGACTTTGTGCTGCTGTTATTAGTGCTCCTGTTTCTGCTTTCAAACCGGCTTCTTTTAATCACCTGTATGTTGATTGTTTTGTTGATAATTCTTCAGCTTGTTTCTATACATATTGATCATGGAGAGGTTTTTCTCTCCATCTATTTGTTAATGTCTGTTTTGCCGTTTTCTTCCATGTTTCTTTGTCTGTTTCTGGGGCTTGGTATAATCCACCCATCTTTAGTGCTTCTATCAAAACTAAGAGAGAGTATGAAAAGTTAGACAAGTTCTAAAGTCAAAGCTAAATATGGCTAACAAAATACAAGCCCTTAATGTTTACGCAATACCTGTAATTAGCTACACTAGAGCTATTATAAATTGGACAACAAATGAAATAAATGAACTAGACAGAAAAACAAGAAAACTACTCACAATTCATAAAGCCTTACATCCCAAAGCAGATGTAGATAGACTATATGTATCTCGAAAATGGCAGAGGACTTAAGAAAATCAAAGGTGTCATTGAAGTTACAAGCATGAGGGACATCTGGAATTTCTATTGTGGTCTTAATATTTCTAAAGTTAGATGGTATTTGTTTTTACTACTGCCTGTTTCAGTTTTCTATTGTTACAACTGGTGCTGTCATTTGTCTTATTTCTTTCCTAGTATATTCATTTTTATTTTCTATTCTTCTCTTTCATGGGGGTACTGATGGTTTCTTTGTTTGTACTTTGGCTGGTATTATATATTTTTCAATTATTTTTGCTGTAGTATATATTAGGCTATTGGTTTGTGTAATATCTTTTCTGGAGATGTATCTTACTACTTTATTTGTATTGAGAATTGCTATTGTTAAAGGTTTGTTATTTTGTAGTCTTCTTCCTCTGTGTGATTTATTGTTGTCCATGAAATCTTTTATTTCTTATAACATGTGTTCGTCAGTTAGTCCATTATTTATTTCTTCAGTGTGGTCTTGAGCCAAATTTATTTAATTAGTTTGTTGCTATTCAAATTTTAAAAAAATTCTATGATAGTAAGAGGCTTATTGTGTATGATTGATGTTTTCTGGTCCAGGAGTCCTGGATATTGTTTTTGCCAGAGTTCATGCGTCCTTTTTCTGTATCCTCTTATATATAATTGGATATTTTCCTCTTTAGTTCAATTCCTCAGAGGCTCTTTCTAGTGTTCCAGTAGCCCATTTTCCACAAGAACACCCTGAAACAACAGTGTCTGGTGCATGTATTTTTAATGTGGGCGAAATATGATCCGCGTTAGAATACTTTTTCCTTCTCCATCATAAATCAAATGGTTACAAATACGTAACAATAAAATGAAATGTTATTGATCTGCTAGTTATCAATAACTTTGCACAAAGAAATCAGTATAACTGGCAAATGAAAGATGAAAAGGAAGTTTTTTTATTTGAAGTAACATAGATGCATTGATGAAAAGACACTAAAAGTAGCGATGTGATGTAAGTATTCAATTTACGTCAAGGGAAGGTTGACGTCACAAAGTTAAATAAAGTCTTTTTGTGACGATTACACCTTGAACTTCTACTCAAGTGACGTAATTTTAGACGCCCTTCTATAGTTTGGATAGTTGTGCATTCTAAGGGACGTAACCACATCGGAATTGAATAGTGTAACGAGTTATCTTTTTTTTTAAAAATGGGAACTGACATCTATCATCGTAAACAGCAAGTGAAAATAATTTGATCTTCAAACAATATCCTTAACAAGCTTTACAAGACAATGAGTGAAAAATAGGCTTTTAGATTGCGTTGAAATGAATTCATTACTTTTATGCAGAGTGGCGTACAGCTTAACACGTAGGGGAACCTGATCGATACTCTAACATCAGCTTATTTGCTTTTCACAGATTGCCATCGGGTAAATAGCTAAATCCGACCTTCACTTGCACGGACCAGCGTTCATTGGCGTAGGCCAATTTATTTAAAACGATCAGGTAACCAAAGCGTTTCTAATTGTTCTATAATGGAAATAAGCTAACGCGAGTCATTGGTGCGCATAAATTTATATTTAGAACATTAATTAATAATATATTTTCACTGTTGTGTAATGAAATAAGATAACATAAATCATTGACTGTCTCTAAGGCACACAATGAAAAAGGAAATAACATTTCTTCAGGTCTGACTTTGGAAGACAAAGGCGAAATCCAACATTTTCTTGAAGCGAACTAAAAACGAACAAAAAACTACTGCGGAATGTCGGGAATTTTTGTTGCTGTTTTTTTTTGCTTTAAACAGTAAAAACAAATGGATTATGCTTTGTCCTTGACGCATTACTCTGCAAATAAAAATAAATAAATAAATCCTAACAAAACAAATAAACAGTATGTTTTGTTAGGATCCCATTTAACAGTAAAATAAAGTAATTTTAATAAATCACACGTGAATTAAGTTGTGTGAAAAGCAAAAAGATTCACACCGAAAACATTTTTATCAGAAATCGATAGTCTGTAATTTGAATATTCAGTTGCACATCAGTGAACATGCTTAGTCTGAATATTAATTATTTTCGTTCTGGAGCTGGTCATTGTCGTCTGCTTACAGAATACGGTTTCAAGCAACAATGAACAACTATTGTGTCTTTTGCAGAATACTGTTTCAAGCAACAATGAAAAGCTGTCGTTTGTTTACAGTATACGGTTTCAAGCAACAATAAACAAGGGAACTGTCTTTTGCAGTATGATGTTTCAAGCAACAATAGACAATTATTCTGTCTTTTGCAGAATTCTGTTTCAAGTGACAATGAAATGCAGTCGTATGCTTAAAGTATACTATTTCAAACAAGTGTAGCAATTTCGTTATCAACATTACACAATTTATTTATGAATACTATGGTGGAGTAAATTTACCTATCCCTATTTCTGAACTTAATTGTTAAACGTCTAAGTAATCCTACCTTGGGCACTGCTTATGCTGATATTTTTAAGTGTCAAAGTTGGAAATAAACAACTCAGGTAAAGAATACGCGAGAATTTGATGATGTAATCTAAACCAGTTCCAAAAGGATGAGTAGTTTTTCTGACTAATAGTCTCACACTTGTTCATAACAAATTCATCCAATGGGGACGGACCAAAGTGATTTTGTTGAAGAAAGTCTATATTCTTATTACTTTGATATGAATGAAACTCGAGTCTAGTCATAAAGGTGGTCGTTAACTTAGATCATTACCTGATTGATAAAGAAAGAATGGACTTCGAAGTATTTCGTACATGTTTGCTGTATATCTATGTTTTGAATTGGAGAATGCTTTAAATAATTAAACCATTATTTCTAATTATAATTCTAATTTGATTACTTTATACATTACACTTGTGAATTTTGATTGCTGCTATATTTCTTATGCTGTGTGTGTGTGTGTGTGTGTGTGTGTGTGTGTGTGTGTGTGTGTGTGTGTGTGTGTGTGTGTGTGTGTCGGGTTAACGAAAGTGTTGCAAGATTTGTAAGTTGAGAATGTTTGCAAGAGACAAATGGGTTATAGAGATGAAATATGCCTGAAATTTAGCACTGCCTTAATTTGACTTTCGTAGACAAAAGTGCACCTTTTTTTTGCTTCAGGCTACATTGACCTCTGTACCTGATCACACTGGGGTGTGCATCCAGTGTTATCTTCGAACTTATCAGTGTTGCTGCAAGCTGATTCCCCTGAACTCTATTCGAGAGCCAACACAGCAAAATGATGGCTTGAGTTTGGTCTCTAGAATTCATGAAGACTATTTGGAACATTCCTCATAGTGTGCTGAGTAGCATAGAGGAACAGTCGGGAACATTCCTGCTGATGTGCTTGATAGCTCAAGGGATACTCTATGGTGTGCTTGGAGAGTGCATCGAAGATTCTGGAACAGTTATATAATGTTCCTAGAAGGGGTACATGAGGCCAGCATCTAAATAAGAAGGACAATGACTTGTTGCAAGCCACGAGATTGTGAACGTGTGCTAGTGACAGGGGCCATCTTTGAAAATATTATGTATATTGACTTTAATTATTTCTCTTAAACTCCACATTCATGTCTATTATAAATTATGCCTATGAATCTGATTATGCATGTGTGTGTGTGTGTGTGTGTGTGTTTGTGTGTGTGTGTGTGTGTGTGTGTGTGTGTGTGTGTGTGTGTGTGTGTGTGTGTGTGTGAACATTTGACTGCTGATGTCTATGCTAGATAAATTGATTGATTGTTTAGCATTATCGAACAGTGGTTGTGAAGCGATGTGAATACCAATGATCATTTGATTATATTTGTTTTATGTACATTTAATTGTTGATTTAATAAATGATTATTTATTGATAAATTTATTGACCTTCTTCCACATATTGATAACATGTTGGAAAGATAGTGGATGGATAGGGGCTTGCTAAATATAGATTAAAATATAGAGTCATCTTCTCCTTTAGCAAGAAATTTACCACCCACGAAAATATTGTGTGACAGTGAATGTTTGTCTTTAATGTGTTGGAAGAGAGAAAACGTTTACAGCGCACGTATATCCGCCAAGTGAGAGAGAGAGACGCTACTGGAGAATTATTAATAACATAAATTAAGATTACCATCACTTGTAATTAGTCATGGATAATTAATAATAATAATTATTATTATCATAACCAATAACTGGAGTGGCATTGTGTCACAAATACCGTTAGAGTAGATCAGATCGTCTGTAACTGATTTATTCATGAGTATCTTTAGTGTGAATCAGCAGTCGTTTCAAACTATCGGTTCGTTTTTACTCGCTACGTTCATCATTTTCTAAAGACGCTATTCTCATACGTATGATTCTGGTGTGATCTTCTCGCAAGTCTCTATTGCCATCACTCTAGTCTGTCTAGAGTTGTCGGTCCATTATTGTGTATTTTCTATTTTCTCTCGTCTCTACAGCCATACATCGTCTCGTGGAATAACTCAGTGAGTGCCTTAGGACTTAGGGGTGGGCAATTTACGGCCGAGTCCCGCGGAAGCATTCAGCAAAAAAATCTGATCACGGTAAACTTCCAGTGCCGTGGCTAACTTGAACCGAGACTCAGTATCTATGGACTTGCTTCCCTTGTGTCAAAGAAAATGAGACCCTCATTTTAATAGCCGGATACGTACTACGCATGCGCAGTCGAAGACACAATTCTGTCTCATTTCAGTTTCATTTTTGCAACAGTAAAATCTGTAACGTTCCGACCTGAGTGAGCCATGAACCCTACTAAAAAGCGCAACATCGAAAAAGAATGCCGTGCGTTCAATAAAGACTGGACACACAAATATTTCTTTAGTAATTCAGAGAACAAGGCAGGACTTTATTGTGTCACGAGACAGTTGTCGTATTCAAGGAATACAATTTGTAACGACATGGCGAGTTTGGTAATAAAATGTCTGAGGAAGAAGGCAGGAAAAAAGCCGCAATGCCGAAGCAGACCATATTTACAAAGCAATCGACACTTCATGATAGCGCTACGGAGGCAAGCTTCATGGTAGCATTAAACCTCACCAAAAATAACAAGCCATTTTCTGATGGCGAGTTTGTTAAGCAGCGCTTGGTGGATTGCACAAGCATCCTATGCCCTGACGCGAGAAGCAAATTCGAAACCATTTCATTATCAAGAAGGACTAAAATGCGGTACATAGACTTAGTCAGTGATGAACTAACAGAAGAGATGAACACTGTGAGCAAAGATTTTGTTTGGATTTCTTTGGCACTGGATGAGAGCACTGATAGCCAAGACACTGCACAGTTACTTATCTTTATCCGTGAAATTGACGAAAATTTCGTCTTTGAAGAGGAAGTTTTTCTTTGCATGAAAATCAACAAGAGTAAAAATAGATCCTCTATGACTGACAGAAGCTTGCAGACAGTGATGAGGATCTCAAAAAGCAATCTCACTCCTGATTTCAAAAGAATTGAAGTGTGAGAGGTTACATTTGTCTCATTTAATTACTTGTGCTGGCTGATGTGTAATTTGGACATAAATAAATTTAATGAAAACTTCTCTATCTATCACTATTGTTTTAGTTTTATTTATTTATTATTTTGATGCAATTCACACATCGCATTAATTGAAATGTAATGTTAACTAATGAATACGACCAGTTTTAGGTGTGGCCCTCCGCTGACCACAGCCCTCTCAGCTCCTGAGCCCTCTGGCCCCTGAGCCAAAACAATTGCCCTCTCCAATCCCCGCCTTAGTTGATAACTTTAGTATGTCATTTTGACATTAAAATATCACAATATCTATAGTTAAAAAATGTATGAGAGATGTTAATTAAATATACGGATGGCAAATTGTTCCAACACACATACACAACCTTATACAATTTTACACATGAATACACAACCATGTACAATTTTACACACGAAAACGTTGACCTACGCTATTCAAGTGGTGATTTTCCATATTTCGCTGGCGTAGATAGCTGTTGGTTTGACGTCTTAATTTTGTCGCAATATCGAAGGGTAATCCAGCTGACAATACATTTCAATAATGATTTATTTTCGTTGAAATATTTTTTTGTTGAAAATTAAATGAATGCTATTGGTCGATGTGGCCGGTGTCACGTAGGGTCATCCACTGTAATCCCTGCTCTCTTGGACTTTCCCTCTCCATCCAAAAGTCTCCTCTCGATTCTTGTATTCTAGTCCTTCTTCGTCCACAATCTTGGTCTCGACCTTTATTTTGCAATAGTGTGGCGGGTGTGAGTGCACGTTGTAGCTAGGTCAAAATGCCTTTGTTAATGAGTGATTGTGAGTACATCAAGTGGTGCTTATGGGACGTCAGCTGGCAGCCGTGCGCAATACGTCAGAACTCATACACACGAACGTGTGCACACGTCATCATAGCGTGAAACCGCGTGCATACGTCATTCATTACTTGCGCGTACTTTGCGTGAACACGTGTGCATCCGTCAGCCTGTGACTTGCTGATGAACGAAAGACTGTAAGCACATGTATGCGCCTGAAACCGTTGTCACTAATTGTCAGCAGCGTTGTATTAGTGTGCATACGTCTGCACTTTAATACATTTGTCAGCGTTTGATATACGAGCATTTTGGGTAGCGAACGCGAAACGTGCCACCTTAATATAGTCGGGATTGTACATGGTGCAAGATTTCATGACAAAACGTCGAATGCAGCTTCTTGGTAATATTCGTCTAGCACAGTGGTCCCCAACCTTCTTAGTCATATTCGTCTAGCACAGTGGTCCCCAACCTTCTTAGTCATATTCGTCTAGCACAGTGGTCCCCAACCTTCCTAATCATGTTCGTCAAACAGTGGTCCCCAACCTTCCTAGTCATATTCATCTAGCACAGTGGTCCCAACCTTCTTGCGGCCAAGAGCACATTCAGACTTTCAGGAGAGTGTGGCGGGCGCCATTTTTCAAAGCTTATTTTGTACTGGACATTACATAATACTAAAGAAATCATATTTAGTAATATATAATATATGCATCTATAACATTAAAGAAGTAATTTTACAGTATAAAGTTTTCATTCAATTTTTCGGCAATTATTCTTTCACTCTTACTGTGTGAATTTTTTTTTTTTTAGAAACTAGCTGGCAGATAAAATGAGTAAACAAGCAGGAACTCACATCTTAGAGAAGTCCATAAGGATTCAATTCAACGTTTTACTTCTTCAATCAAACACGTTGTGTTTTCTTCTTCAGTCTTATTGTTTTTTTTAATCTGCAATGCTATTGATTTAGTAAAATATGCTAGAAATTAAGAAACAAAAGGGATGAGAGATATTTCAATTAAACGCGCCATCGTGTCAAATACACCTATTAACGAAGTGTAGCTTTAAACCAAAACTATTGCTTTAAATTCCTTTCCCCTCCACCTGAGGTGGAATGAAAAATATTTGGAAGTGACCATGAAAAAAAAATTATTTCAGAGTTCTCCTGTAAGTTTTATGTATGCTTGATTACGTACATATTGCAACCCACGGAATTCAGCCAACCTGGAAGTGCATGCTGGGTTGACTGATAAAACTCTACTACATCAAAATGAATAATGCCCTTGTAGAAAAATCGTGATATACATTTTAAAAAATTAAATAAAATCATGAAAAGCTCTGTGGGACCCCTTGAGTGCCTTTGAAGTCGGTCTTGATTCCCTCCGCCAGTCCCAGTGTCAGTCGTCTGCTCAAAGCCGATGCAACGCATCACCGGACTTGCGCAGAACTGAGCGCGCTCGCAATATGTTGTGCACATCAATTATTGAACGCAGCCATGCCACAACCTCTTGTTCCCTCCCACACACCCCCACACACCTCCTCGCTTACATACCCGCCTTAGTGCACAACAACAGACAATGTCTTAACAATTTGTTTCTTAGTAAAAAGAAATAATAAATGAATAAAATATGTAAATAATTTTCTTCGTCAAAATACAGCTCTCTTGTTTGTCGTCTACCTTCAGGGTTGTTAGAGTGTGTGGTTTGAATTAAGACAAACTAAATTTAATTCAATAGCGCCAAGTGTAGCTATTCATGTTTTATTAAATGAGCTAACTACAATTAGAAAATAAAACTATTTGTCTCAACATGCACACTAACAATGGAAACTTGAAGTGCTTAATTTCAGAATGATATATCAGATGACCACTATGCGATCACATTTTATAATATCAAGTCTGGAGATGACCATTCCAGAATTCTATGCCTGGTGAAGACATTATCAAGAGAAAAAAAATGGTTTACCCTAGAGAAACTCTATTTCAAAGTGAATGAATGAAAATTGGAGCTTCAGTGAAGTGTAAAATATAAATAATAGCTATAAATATTTTATTACGTTAAACGGACCTATTTCATTTTCTCTTCCTACAAATGGGATTAAGACTATATATTTCATAATGTTATATTTCGGAGAGATCATTACAAATTATTTTCAGGAATTGACGAAAACTGTATTCCACAGTGATTTATTGGGAATATATAATTAAACTATTTTAGTCCCAAGACTACGATAAAGCTTATATTTCAGAGTATTGTGATTTGCATAGAGAAAATATTCATAGTTCATGATGATGAATATAATTATTGTAAGTGGTTATTTTTTAAATGATACTTAATATATTGTAAGTGTCTGAAAATTAATAAAAATACCTTTTAAAGGGCATTGTTTGTTCAAGGTCATATTTCAAAATAATCTAGGTAAATGATGAAATCTAAACGTACTATACATGAAAAGTAGAGCTACAATATTTTCAGTACCAAAAGGACTGCATTTTACAGAGGTCCGATGATCGTTACAGTATTTTTAGTATCACAAAGATTTTTTTGCATTTTACAGAGGTCCGTTGATCGTTACATTATTTTTAGTAACACAAGGAGTTTTTGAATTTTAAAGAGGTCTGTTGGGGTGAAAGGTATACTAATATACTGAATACAAATTATGATTACATTTTAATATTTTTGTTCAAGACATCAAAGTTGTCTCTGATAAAGTTATTAGCTATGTAAAGGTTCCATTGTCTGAAGAAGTGTATACTTGAAAGCTAGTCTGTGATACAAAGATCATAATTAAAATGTTTAACTGGTTGGTTAGGAGTATATATTGCAGAGTCTTATTTTATTTTGAGCTGCAGTTAAAATAATGTAAAGAAAATTGAATCTTATCTGTTTAATAAGACTTTAGTATTTAGATTATCGAAGGAAAATTATATTCAAATAATAATACTAATGAAAACATCATTATCATCATCATCATCATCATCATCATCATCATCATCAAATGCATTTTTACACATTAAAAAATTCATTTTTATTTTGAAAAATAACTATTTTGCTGTAAGTTTGTTAGCGAGTGTATTTTTAGTGCAGAAGTCACCGCTACCATTCTCTCCTAAGAAAGGGGATGGGGTTAGTCGAAGCCACGTAGATGTTATTACAAATCCACACCCAGACTACCAAGATGGTTATTTGGCTCGAATTTTATTCTGCATGTAGGTTACTTATTGCCGAAGTGTTTGCAATGTGTGATTGCGAACGGGTAAGGTGAAGTGTAGACAGCATGGACGATACAAAGTGTAACGCACGGTTAGGGTTTAAAAAAATGACTCTTCATATTAAAGACTGATGAAGGTTGGACCCTAGTGCGTGCAACTCAGAGTCCATTTTATAACTTTATGTATTTTTATTTTCTCACTTAGCTATTTTTGGATCCAGCATAAATACTGTTATAACTACGACAGATAGTTTCATTATTTTTAAACTGTAGTGGAGACACATGTCTATTTTGTCACTTAAATGATATCTTTAAAAACAAATAAATCTTATCTATTATAAAAATGCAAGTTAATCGGTTTATATATTTAAAAAAAAACAGAACAGCAATATATATATATATAAATAAATAAATATTTACCTACCAATGATAAAAAATACAAAAAACTACATCTAACTATCAATGAAGAAAACCAAATATTTCTGTCCGTCTATAAAAGTACAAAATAAGATACAAATAAATCTATATAACAATTTTTCTGTAAAATACAAACTAATCTTTCTTCTAAGTCAAGACATTTCTCTCACTGTAGAGAACCTGTTCCAGCTAGCAAATGTCCGTTTTCAACGTCTATTACAGTGGGCGTGGCCAGAATTGATCCAATTTTATCGCACGGAACATTCAGTAGTATGGAGAAACGTCATTTCTGTTCTCATGTTAGTCTAACTTGCCGCCGTGACGTGTTGAAATTAAACTTACATATAAAACGTAAAATATTAACAACCCTTCTGATATATCTGGACATTTTCCATGCCGCCAATTCACTAGGTTTTGGCAGTTCCAACGCGCAGTTCTTTAGCCGCAGATCATGGATAATGTTGTATGTGTCTGTTTTCGAATGGATTTATTTTTTAAAGTGTAGATTGCATTTTGCAGAACTGATGAAATAGATTTTGATAGTACTAATTTTGCCTTAAAGAGGTAGTACGTGTTGTCTGGTTGTATTGTCTTCGCCAATCGTCTGATAAAGTGTATATCTAACTTTTGAAATATATTTGAGGAAGTTTGAGATGTCAAGTGAAGTTTTATAGTACATACGGGAATTCTGATGACGTCTGGTGAATATAGGCTGAAGTTTTAATATGACATCTGGTGAATATAGTCTGAAGTTTTAGTATGTCGTCTGGCGAATATTGTCTGACGTTTTAATACGTCTGGTGAATAAAGTCTGAAGTTTTAGTATGCCGTCTGGTGAATATGTTTTGAAGTTTTAATACGTCTGGTGAATATTGTCTGAAGTTTTAATACATCTGGTGAATATATTCTGTTAGCATGACGTGAAATACAAGAGAATCGGAAGAGAGAAAAGAGAAACTTAAAGCAGAAATGAGAGTTGTATTCATCGTACTTTAGCAGTATCGTAGGAATTCATATGATAAAATAAAATTAAATTGTTCTCTAGTAAACTTGAATGGCAGTGGGGTAAAAATGAAACAACTTCTGACAAATGTGGAGAAGCACAAATTCATTCAAGTAACCATGACACTGTAGTATTTGACGTTTAGATTATCTGGCTATTATTGCTATCTCAGTATTTGACGTTTAGATTATCTATGCTATTATTGATATCTCAGTATTTGACGTTTAGATTATCTATGCTATTATTGCTATCTTAGTATCTGACGCTTAGACTATATCTATTAGATTATATCTATGCTATTATTACTATCACAATATATCTGACGTTTAAATCTAATTCTATACTATGATACTAAGACCTAAGCCTTTACTATGATTAGTTTGTTAATATATGACATGTAGCCTTATTCTATATTTCGATTACATAGTTTGTGGTGTTTAGACCATTATTCTCTACTGCTAGTACGAAGTCAATGTCTGTTGTTAAGGCAAAGTTCTAATCTACTATTACTCTCTCATGTTCGAAAGTTCAGACCAAATTATGAACTACTATTACTATGTCAAATTCTGACGTTTAAATCTAATTATATGCTTCTATTACAATATCAGTGTCTGATGTATAAACTTTATTCTATAGTACTATAATTTTCTCAATATTAGACATTATCTTATTTAATAATTAATTAAGCGCTAGTATGTTTCTAAATTGAAAATGAATTCATTATTTTAAAACAATATGTATTCATACTATGCCATGAAAGGTTTATTTATTTAAATGGCTCAGGTACGTTTGGTTGCATCGTTGTTATTATTGTTCGTTTTCATTTAGTAGGTGTGTGCGTGTCCTGTTGTCTAGTAGGCGCCTGCGTAACCTGTTGTCTTCATAGTGGGAGCCTGCAAGTCTTGGTGTCTTACTTATTACGTGCCTGCCAGTCCTGTTGTCTAGTAGGTGCCTGCGTGGCCTGTTTTCTTCTTATTTAATAGGTGCCTGCGTGGCCTGTTGTCTTTATACCTAATAGTTGCCTGCATATCGTGCATCTTCTTACCTATAGGTTCCTGAGTGTCCTGTTGTCTTTTTACCTATTAGATGCCTGCGTGTCCTGTTGTCTTTTTACCTAATAGGTGCCTATATGTCCTGTATCTTCTTGCCTAGTAGGTGCATGCATGTCCTGTTTTCTTATCTAGGAGGTGCCTGCGAGTACTTTTGTTTTCTTATATAATAGGTACCTGCGTGTCCTGTTGTCCTTTTACCTAATAGGTGCCTGCGTGTCCTGTTGTCTTTTTACCTATAGGTGCCTGCGTGTCCTGTTGTCTTTTTACCTAATAGGTGCCTGCAGGGGGTCCTGTATCTTCTTACCTTGCAGGTGCCTAAGTGTCCTGTTGGGTTTTTGCCTAAATATGCCTGCGTGTACTATTGTAGTCTTTTTAACTAATAGGTGCATGCGTGTCCTGTTATTTTTTCACCTACTAGTTGTCTGCATGTCCTGTTCTTTTCTTGCCTAGTAGGTGCTGCATATCTGTTCTCTAGTAAGTGTCCGCCTGCAAAGTCCTATTGTCTTCTTATCTAGTAGGAGTCCGTGTGTCGTGTTGTCTTCTTACCTAGTAGGTGCCAGCATGCCCTGTTGTCTAGTAGGAGTCCGCGAGTCGTGTTGGCTTTTTACCTAGTAGGTGCCAGAATGTCCTGTTGTCTTCTTACCAGGTAGGTGCCTGCATATCCAGTTGTCTTCTTACCTAGAGGGTGTCTGCGTGTTACCTTCTTATATTCTTACCTAGTAGCTGCCTGCATGCCCAGTTGTCTTTTTACCTAATAGGTGCCTACGTGTACAGTTGTCTTTTTACCTACTAGCTGAGAGCGTGTCTTGTTGTCTTCTTACCTAGTAGGTGCCCTTGTGTCTTGTTGTCTTTTACCTAGTAGGTACCTGCGTGTCCTGTGTGCGTATACAAAATAAATCCATTAAATTTAAAGGTACAGTGTTGTTTCTTCAGGCTCGATGAAATAACTTCAGTCGAGTGCACACATTTCACTGTGCTCGTGCAGCCGACTGTCTGTTTTCGCAGTAGGAAAGTGTGTCAGAACCGTGTTAATCGATGCGATAAGATATGGCACTTGAACATAATAACGGTGTATATAAAAGCTTTTTTTTTTCGGTGGATTTATTTTACTATTTCCAGTCTTGAATCCGTGTGTCAGGACGGATTCAGATTGCAATCTGACACGTGAAGCTTTTCGCAATTGCATTTTCAGGACAGCATATGATTTGTTGTATTATGAACACTTACATCAAACTGTTTAGATAGATAGATAGATAGATAGATAGATAGATAGATAGATAGATAGATAGATAGATAGATAGATAGATGGATGGATGGATAGATAGATAGATAGATAGATAGATAGATAGATAGATGGATGGATGGATGGATTGACAGATAGATGGATGGATGGATGGATAGAGAGAGAGATAGATAGATAGATAGATAGATAGACAGATGGATGGATGGATGGGTAGATAGATAGATAGTTGGATGGATGGGTGGATGGATGGATGGATAGACAGAAGATAGATAGATGGATGGATGGATGGATGGAATGATGGATGGATAGAGAGATAGATAGATAGATAGATAGATGGATGGATGGATGGATAGATAGAGAGATAGATAGATGGATGGATGGGTGGATGGATGGATGGATAGACAGAAGATAGATAGATGGATGGATGGATGGATGGATGGAATGATGGATGGATAGATAGATAGATAGATAACAGGTAACATATAACGATTTGAATATTCCAATTTTTTTTCACTTTATATATTCAGGAACAAAAGCAACTTAGACTGAATATAACCAGCTACAACAACAACAAATTAACAACAAACTGTTTACTCTATTGAGCGGTCAGCAATTCGTTACCATGAATTTATCTATTGTCATGAAACGATTCTCTTAACTCTTTACTATTTCTATATATAACTCTTTCCTATTTCTTTTTTCACTATTTGAAATATTTTAAAAGCACACATTTCCTAATAATTTGTATGAAGTTAAATGTTTGCGCTTTGGTTTAGAAAAATCATGGAATAAAAAATATGTTCTTTTCTTGAGTTTTTCGTTCGAGTGATGCAAAGTTCAACTAAATGTAAAATGAAGTATTTGTGTTGGATAATGACTTGCTGGTCAAATCATTGTAGGTAAAAAATGTTTGGTTCATTTGCAGAGATTCCATTTGGCGAATGATAGCTTGGAAGTCTAGTTGTTCGGAAGTCAATCAATCTGATTGCTGGGAACTCTAGTTGTTAAAGCTTTAAGCCTCCCATTTCAGTCTCCCTCCGTCCCCCCTCTTCCTCTCTGCTTGACTCTCCACTTCTCTCTTTTCCCTTCCCTTCCCTTCACCTCTCTCTCTCCTTCTCATTTTGCCTCTCCCTCCATCCTCTACTATAGTTCCCTTTCTTTTGCCTCTTTCTATTTTCTCCCCTCTTTCTCTCACTTACTCTGCCTCTCTCTCGTTTTCTCCCAATCTTTTTCCAATTCCCCTCCCCCCTCTCTTCCTCTCTCTTTTCTACTCTCTTCCTCGCTCTCTCTTTCCTCTCTCACCTTCACCCTCCTCTCTTGTCCCCTCCCCCTCTCTTTTTCTTCTTCTTCTCCTCTTTTTTGCCTATACACTCCTCTTTCCTTCCTTCCCTCTGTCTTTCTCTCCTTTCTTTCGTCTTTTAACCTCTCCCTTTTGTTTACTTCTCATTGTTTATCTATCATCTCCACCCACCCCCATCTTTCTCCTCTTTCCCCTCCTTTCCACTAATTCCCCCTTCCTCCTTCTTTTCCCTTTTCCTCCTAGTTCTTTCCATTTCTGTCTTTCCATTCCCCTCTCTCCTTCCCTCCTCATTGCACTCTCTCCCTTCTCCCTCTTATTTTTATCTATCCCCTCCTCTCCCCCGCAGAAAGATACGGCTGCCTTTCAAGCTCTCCGCGTTTTTCATTATTTATGGATAATGTAGCAGTAAATATACATATGATTCACATGCATGGGGTTCAGATTTAATGTGGAGTATTGGAGTATTGGAGCTACTGATCGTTGTTGATTCTGACCACAGTGTGCTTGTATTTTCATGTGTGAGAAATTGCTTTGTAGAACCAATTTTGCTGCCTGAAGAAATCATGCGTTGTGCTACATTTAATATAAATATAGAGAAAACTACAGCTAGACTGTTAGAATGTGCCAGAAAAATTATTTGTATGCACGTATAAGAAATGGTTCTTAGATGAACATAATTGATATACATGAATGTGCGTAAGATTTCCTTTTATAACTAGAAACGGCTTAGACACTGGGGCAGACTGTCTTCCAAAAGAAAATCTGACGGCAGAATCGAATTATTTAAACCCTTATCAGTTTAAAACCTTGAACACATTCTAAAAATATTTCTGACGCGCAGATAAAACTTACTACGTTATGTTGTTATTATTAATATATGCATGTTATTACATGCATTTGATAACAGCATAGAGAGAGTACATACGTTTGCTTGTAGACGATATTTAAACGTGCCATCCGGACTTCAAATAAGCTGATAACAGAACGTTACCCACTTTATCACAACAGTAAGCTGTATTACAAAGGTACTGACAATGGAAGATTGCAAATCCCTAAGCAGGCTTTAAATGCATTTTAAATGTGTATATTGCTGAACAGAAGTGTTGGGTTACTAATATTAAGGTTAAATTAGGCAGACTTAGACATGCTCTTGCCTTCCTTAAGTAATCAAAGTGCCAGGACCGAAGGCTGGTTTGTAGGTACATGGCAACTGAGGTTGCTAGGCGAACTTTTGCTCGCTGATGAGTTTGACCTTGAACCAGAAAGATTTATTCATCATGTTACAATGAAACGTATTAGAAATGCAACAGACGATATTTCACCTATAAATGGCAGAATCACTAACTTGTAAAAAAAAATTAATGCCTGCTTGTATGGACCCCAGAACCATTGCGCCCAATACACATACAAAACTGTGTGCTTGTATGGACCCCAGAACCATTGCGCCCAATACACATACAAAACTGTGTGCTTGTATGGACCCCAGAACCATTGCACCCAATACACATACAAAACTGTGAGCTTGTATGGACCTCTGAGCCATCGCGCCCCTAACAAAACACATATGAGAAAGTATGCGTATAATTTAGACCTCTGAGCCATCGCGCCACTCTAATATGCATACAAGAAAGTGCACGTATACTATGGATATTGTATTACAAACACGTTAATGTGAAATAAACAATTTAAGAGCCTTAATTAAAACACATAACCTTTTAATTAATCGATAACACCAGTTTAATTTCTTAAGATTTTTAAAGTATTGATCAACGGTCTCGCAAAAGTTATTTCTTATTATTTTCACATTTTTAGGGAATCAAATGTAAAGTGCAGTTTATAGGAACATATACATTTTTGCCCAACACACTCATTTGCGTCCGAGATTATAATCCATTTAAACCTGGCTTTAGGGTGAGTTCTTTTGGCGTTGTTATGAGGGGTTTTGTGGAATGTTTAGATATGGATATTTGGTTGAATTATTATGTGGGGTTTTGTGAAGTTTTCATGTAGGGCTTCGTGAACTTTAATGAGGAGTTTTTGTCAACTTTTCATATGAGGTTTTGTGCATCTTTATGTAGGGATTTTCTGCTGATTAATTATATATTAAACCGAAATTGTGTCTGCATGATGCCTAACCCTTGGGACTTTTTTTCAAAGTTAAAATTAGAAAGCTAGGCATACAGCGGTTGACGCCACATTTATGACCTCGGTCAACGATATAATGCCTGTATGTTTGGGTAAATTCGTGTTGGAAGGACCAAGTACTTGAGGCTTTTTGACGGTCGAAGCAATTGTTTTGTGGAATTCAATAGCGGGCTGATAATGACAGGAACACTGGTAGCTTCCATTCCTGGTGCAAGATAAAGAGATTTCAGGTTGGTTGCCTTAACGTCCTCCTGGGAACTGATAATTTATGCATCACTGCTTTCATTTCATAGCATGCTACAAAATGTTTGGAATAACATGGAGCAAATTTTCACCATGATGACTGCACATGACAAGTTACTTGACTCCTGATTCTAGATTTGTCTCTTGAGTCAATATGGTGTCTACGAATGACTAGTTACCTGTCTCCTGATTCATGAATAGATATTTGTCCCCTCAGTCAAGTTTGTGTTTCATTGTTTCCTGATGCAATATAACATGTCTATGCAAAGTCCATTTATCTGGATTCAGCATGATATGTTGATAATAATATAATAGTTCCTTGTTTCCTGATTTAACAGGGTGTGTTGATGATAATATACTAGTCACGTGTCTGCTAATTCAGCACAATACGGGAATGTTGTTTATTTACATACACACATAGGCATACACTCTCTCTCACACATACACACATAGTCATACACTCTCTCTCACACATAGGCCTACACACATACGTACTCTCACTCATTCACACAAACACCCACACACGCACGAACACAAACAAGTGAGTGCAGATTCTCTTTTCAATATTTGAAGTTTCTTTCCTCTTTCCTCTTTGTATAATTAGTTCTTGATTTGTAGTAATTTCGCTTCAACGTAACACTAACTACCTATTCAGCTAATCGCTGTACAATTCAAATACGCGAATGCTCTTTTAATTTAAATGACGTCATTGATTGAGCCTAAGAGCTAAGTCCCCCAAAATGCGTTTCTATAGCAAATTAAAAAATAACGATGCTCTAGCAAATTCTTTTTGAAACAGGGATTCTATATCAAATTATAAATGGTGATTCTACAGTAAATTCCGAAATAGGTACGCTAAAGCAAATTATAAAATAATATCCCTCAAACAAAACAGAAATTGTGATCCTATAGCAGATTTCCGAAATAGTAATCCTATGATTGCTGAAATGACTTTAAACTGATCGGGTTTGATATGAACAGCTAATAGGACTATTCAGAATTTTTACACGTAATTAAAAAATTTTTTAAACTACTGACTAAGTATGGAAACATGACATATTTTTGCAAAATAGGCCACACGGACAAAAACACTGAAAACACGTTTAAAATCGACCTCACGAATATAAACGAGTTTACTAAATTAATGTCAATAATCATTTTCGAATTGTTCCAGCAAAGGGTTCACAAGTTGTTATTATCTGTCTGTTTAATTAGAACACACAATTCATACTCTCTCTACTCTCTCTCTCTCTCTCGCTCGCTCTCTCTCTCTCTCTCTCTCTCTCTCTCTCTCTCTCTCTCTCTCTCTCTCTCTCTCTCTCTCTCTCTCACACATGCTTTTTTTTTCTGTCTGAAATTTTGTATTTTTACTTATTATAGTTTGGTTAAGTAGTTGTAATAGTGATTACCTGTACACAGAGTTACGACACCGTATGTCTTACCTTGTAAAACACAAAATGTTCTTCGCACAGATAAATTTGAAGAGATTTCAGCGTAGATTCAGAATGAATCCGCAAAAGTTAACGCGAAATCGCGTATCTCGTCTGTACAATTAAACGGTCATGTCTCGTCTGTATAGTTACATGAAATTATGTGTCTCGTGCAACATACACTGCTTCGTGTATTGACATTTTAAGACACCAAAACAGAAAAAGTTCACTAGTGCTTGTGCTGTTCTCTACGATATGCAGTACTTTGAGAACAATGATATTGGGGTTTCAGTATTAGTGTGTCTTCTCAGTCACACATCATTTTATCTTTTCCTTTTATTGAGTATTGACCTTTCCATACATTTTATTACTTTCTTCACAGCCACAACAAGTGTTGACCTTTCCATACATTTTATTACTTTCTTCACAGCCACAAGTGTTGACCTTTCCATACATTTTATTACTTTCTTCACAGCCACAACAAGTGTTGACCTTTCCATACATTTTATTACTTTCTTCACAGCCACAACAAGTGTTGACCTTTCCATACATTTTATTACTTTCTTCACAGCCACAACAAGTGTTGACCTTTCCATACATTTTATTACTTTCTTCGTATTCACTCTGTTACATCTTAAATTTATTTTACGTCTTTCTTCAGAGTTACCCCAAACATTTCATATACTTTACAAGTTATTACATCTTTTATATTTCTCATTTATTTTATGCCTTTATTCATACTACCCCGCCTTCCAACCTTTTTATTTATATTATGCCTTTATTTATACTTCCTCATCTTTTTACCTTTCTCTTCCTTTCTTCACAATCACATCAGCTTAATTTTCCGCCCGTTCATTTAACTTTCCACTTATTTAATGACGCTCTTCACAATATTGCAGCATTTGTTTTGCTTTCCATTTATTTTATAATTTCATCCTTCTATCTATCTATCTATCTATCTATCTATCTATCTATCTATCTATCTATCTATCTATCTATCTATCTATCTATCTATCTATCTATCTATCTATCTATCTATCTATCTATCTATCTATCTGTCTGTCCATCTATCTGTCTGCCTATCTATCTATCTATCTATCTATCTATCTATCTATCTATCTATCTATCTATCTATCTATCTATCTATACATCTTATCTGCCTGTCTGTCTGTCTATGTGTGAGTATATGAGTGAGTGTGAGAGTTAGTATGATAGACTAGGAATAATGGGAAGAGAAATGGGAAGAGACAAGCAATTGTTTTCTATTATTTTGTAAAATAACATTTAGAATTTATTTAAAATTCAATTCTATTCAATTCAGTTTTGTTCATTTTATTTCTTTTTATCTCTCTCTCTCTCTCGTTTCTGTCGTTTTCTCTTTCTTTCTCTCTCCCATTTTTATAGCAAAGACTGATAGGAAAAGACAAGCTTTTTCATTTTATTTTATTACTTCCCTTGTCAAAATATATTCATTAAATTCAGTCCTCTCTCTCACTCAGCCTCACTTTTAAAGCTTAGAAATACAATTGCTAGACAAATATTTAAAAAATAAATAAACCAACTGATGTTTTTATGTTTCCCTTTCTGTTGGTCATTCTCAAAAGATACAAAGAGAGTATTTTCTCTTTCTCTTCAAGTTTTGAACTTCGGTGTCAACACAGTCTCATCCTAGTAAAGCTGGGACAAAAGTTTTCGCCATGTTTTTGTCCATACTCAGATTTCCATATACCCGGTGCTTGCTAGTTTCGTGAGCACTTAGTACCCGAGACTAAGTTACGGGCCCGTTAAACATAGTATGAGATCTAAATGAAAATAGCAAACGCCTAGTGTGATTTCTTTATTCTGTCCCGACAAAGGTCTGTTTTTGTCCTACAGCAGCCACGTAATGGTGGCATTGTCCGTTGCCCGCGGAGCGATGCGTCGCGAAAAACGTGCCCGAGAGAGCGTGGTTCGTTTCCCAAATACGCTTCTTAATGCAGGGCGTAAAAAATTCATAAGCGGCGTCGAGGCTTCTGCTGCTTCCAACCTGACAGAATCTAAAAATCTCCGAGAGACGACTCTGGAATCGTGGCAACGCTCTGCGGAAGACAGGGCTTGACTACAATCGTTTATGTATAATTCATCTACATTAACAATCGCACATCTCCCGGACAGAGTCACTCTGGCCTGCGCGCATGCACACGCGACCGAGGGGAATAGGCAGAACCTAACGCAGAGAGGATCGTTGGGAGGGCTGTAGTTGAATAAGAGTAAGAGGGAAGGGTATGAAAGAGGGTGCATGCGTGTGTGTTTGTGTGTATATGTGTGTGTATGTGTGTGTATATGTGTGTGCAAAATAGCGGAACTTGAAAAAGAGTGAGAGTATTTTCATTATGTGATCGTTTGTTTGGCTTAAATGCCAAGGTCACCCAATTACATGAAGACTACGTCCGAAAACTCAATTACGGTAGAGGGTGGGTAGGGGTGTCTTCGCTTATGGGAGTTACAGTTGACTGAGAGAAATAGGTGGTGTTAAGTTTTTTTTCCCGAAACGATTGATTCCAGGATTGGGTTTCTGTTAATACCGTTTTTTTTTCCAATTGTGAAAATGGATAAATGACTGAATGGCTACATGGCTGCATGGTTAAACTTGTGTATCCGGACAAAAGAACTGGACAGAAAGGTTTGCGCTTGTCAAAGACATAACAGATCAAATGATAGTGTCTGTGCGTGTGTGTGCGTGCGTGCATGCGCATTTGTGTTTTGTCTATGTGTATGAGAGAGTGTGGGGAAGAGAGAGAGAGAAAGAGAGAGGAAGAGAGAGAAAGAAAAAGAGAAAGAAGGAAAAGAGAGAAAATAAAGAAACAGTTTTGTGTTTTTAATTAAATAATTACTGATACAAATTCATTTACTATTATCCTTTTGTAATTACTTAATCGTGTGCACGCAAAACACATGCACGCACACATAATTACAAATATATATATATATATATATATACATATTTCAGAAGGGATGCTACTACATATATTTTTCTTGCAATTATTTATATATTATTCAAGAAAGGTTTCTGTATCCTAACACCTAAGCAGCCTGAAATCTTTCCGAAACTGGAGAAAACGACGGCCATAAGCAGCAAGCAACGTAGAAATCAAGCGTGTATAAATTAAAAAAATACTCGTCACCCTACAGAAAACGACCATACATAGATAACGACCATCGAGAGAAAATGACCGTAAGTCTACATAGATAACGACCATCGAGAGAAAATGACCGTAAGTCTACATAGATAACGACCATCGAGAGAAAATGACCGTAAGTCTTCGTAGAAAATGACTAGAGAGAGAAAGCGACTTTAATTTATGTAAGTTACTAGAGAGACAAAGCGACTTTAGTTTATGTAAACTACTAGAGAGACAAAGCGACTTTAGTTTATGTAAACTACTAGAGAGACAAAGCGACTTTAGTTTATGTAAGCTACTAGAGAGACAAAGCGACTTTAGTTTATGTAAGCTACTAGAGAGACAAAGCGACTTTAGTTTATGTAAACTACTAGAGAGAGAAAAATACCTAAGCATATGTAAGCTACTAGAAAGAGAAAACGACTTTAGCATATGTAACTGTGACGTTTTTCTGGAAGATGGGCAAGATGTTAATTCTCCACCACCCCGGACCGCCCTTAAACCGTAGGCTAATCCCCCAAAACACCTCTTGGCTGGCCACTCGTGTTAGAAAGAGGAATGATAGATAATGTAGAATAAAAGAATAATAGTTCTAGAAGATAGCTCGAGCCCCCTGATATATACAACCAGGATAGTAAGTAAATACAGGTGACAGACTATAACATAAAAAACGTAAGTGAGTTATGATAACCGAGTGGTCAATGTATCAACAATACATGAATTCAACAAGAAATAACATTAAGTCAGTGTGGTTACAAATAGCGAATAGGTCAACAGACACAAATATATATTATTTAAATTCATAATCATGACCATGTGGTGTCATAAGAGAATGTCCAGTTGAGTCTTATGGCACTCTAGTAGTTATTTGGTTTATTCGTATGAATGAACTATAAATGAGTTTATAAGAGAATGCCAAATGTTTCTGAGTGACCTCTAGAGTGCTGGTAGAGATTGTCTATAACTTGACTGTAGTTGTGTAGCTGTGACTTTCTAAACACATAATTTAGCTTGCCTGACATGTAGCCTAGAGTCTCAGTGAATGTTGCTAGCAGGCAAAAACGTGTCTGTTGAAATGGTCTTTGGCCCACGGGTAGCTCTGCTCTGATGTTGCTTGCGGCTCAGCACTCTTCAAACCAACATCCAAGATAAAGATGATCTGCCAGTAAAATACACAAGGGCTAAGAAATTGTCCTCATGTGTTCTCTCACAGAAAACGCTTACTTACATGGTCATCACACATTTAAATATCATAAGCGAAATATAACAATATATAATAAAGTTAATGTCAAGAGGTAAACATGATTATAATATTAGTTAGACAATCAGAACCACAAACCTTCAGCAGTAATAGATACAGAAGATTTCCTGCTGTGTTGATAACCAACAATAAGATTAGTAGTATGATTATACTTTGTTAACACTGAAAGCCAAAATACGTGTTGTCTCAATGGTCACCTGCATTTGACTAACGATTATCAGGTGAGTTTCTAGTATATTCGTTAAAATGGCTGAACTGCACTTTGATCATTTGGTTTAGTGAGTTGTCTTGAACATTCAGGTATATTTCCAGCTTGGGAATAAGGATCAGCCTTTCTAAAATGTAGGTTTACATGCCTATTTTTAGAGGATAGGTGGGTGTGGGCTACATAAGCCATTATATGACACCCCCCAACGAAGAATAAAATTGGGCTTCCAAGTTTATTAAAACACACTATCACTGATGATAAAAATAGTTATTCATATAGGATTAGCAATATATAAAAATTACGTTCAATCATTTCAAATAGAAGAGATATGGTAAGTGATCACAATTATTCCAATGTGACAATTTAATATGAAGTTAAGTAGAGTTAAAACATACTTTCAAAATGCAAAATAGTAATGATAATGATGAACTCGATTAAATAGGAAATATCAAGATAACAGCATGTAATTCTTATGTACATTCCTCTCACATGTGCGGTGAGTAAAATTATTCTTTAGAAAATATAGCATATACTTGAATACAGTTCTGTTACATAGCACAAATAAGCAAAGCATTCAGCTCCAAAGTCAAATAATTAACAACGTCAAGAGAGTTACAAACAATTAACATCCGGGCGACAGTGTGACTACGAACGAGATTCAAGTGCTGACCACTTGAGGAAAACAAGTTCAGTGGGTCAGCGGTATGAAGTCTAACGCATCTGGGCTTACCTGGGTAACTGGATGTAGTATATGAACATTACTGTGTGTGTCTGTTTCCTTCAACAGCCCATGGAGAAAGATTATCTGCATTATTCTTGCATTCCCGTGCAATGTACTCTACATGGAACAAATATTGCTGCATTAAGAGTGAACAATGCATCATAAATGCATTTGAGTATTTCAGTTCTGAATAAATAAATGAGTTTGGTGGTCTGTTTGCAGTATGAACGCATGACCATGCAAATAGGGTTGAAATTTCTCTATGTCGTAAACCGCTGCCAAGCATTCAATTTCTGATGTGTTGTAGCATGTTTCTGCATCCAAAAGTTTATGACTTGTGTACACTATCACTGTCAGGGTGTGCCTGCAACAAAACTACAAAGAAGGTTATCAACCGATGTTTTTATTTGCTGTAGTTACCTGTCAAATGATATGCACACAAATAAACACTGTAATAATGATTCAAGCATCATAGAGAACATTCTTACAATGGTAGGAATTAATTAAATTTAATTTGTTCCACGTCTTGTGAACATAGAAGAGTAATGAAAAAAAACAATAGCTAGCTTCAATTAAGGGCCAATGTAGCATAGGTGTAAGCATAAGTAACTAGAACAAAGTAGCTAGCTTCTATTAATAGCCAACATAGCAAAAGTGTAAACATAGAGAAATGACCGAGAAAACAAGTAGCAAATTTACTGACAGAAGTTTAAACTAAAGAAGAGAATTCATTGACAGAGAAAAAGTGCACTAGGAATCGGAAAAGTAAAGCTCTCGACAGAAAAGGTAAAGTAGCAAAATTATTGACAGAAAAACATGTATATTTCAGGTGCAAGCCGTCAAATTATTGAAAAATAAAAGAATGCTAATATCACAGGTAGCAATTTCTTTTACCAAATACGATTTTTACTTTTACCGTGCAGGTAGCGGAATTATTGACAGAGAAAATATACTTCCGGTGCTAGTAGAAAATAGCTCGACAGAAGAAATTGCAAGATTAAAAATTATGGACAGAGAAAATTTGTTAGAAAATATACTATTGGTGTAAGTAGGAAAATTATGGACAGAGAAAATATATTAGAAAATATACTATTGGTGCAAGTAGGAAAATTATGGACAGAGAAAATTTGTTAGAAAATATACTATTGGTGCAAGTAGAAAAATTATGGACAGAAAATTTGTTAGAAAATATACTATTGGCGTGTGTATAAAAATTATGGACAGAGAAAATATATTAGAAAATATACTATTGGTGCAGACAAATTATGGATAGAGAAAATATACTAGAAAATATACTATTGGTGCAAGTAGAAAAAAACTATAGACTTAGAAAATATATTACTGGTGCAAGTAGAAAAACTTATAGACATGCAAAATATACTGATGTAAGTAGAAAAACTTACAGACATACAAAATATACTACTGGTGCAGGTAGAATTATAGACATACAAAATACACTACTGGTGCAAGCATCAAAATTATTGACAGAGAAATATATACTACTGGTGCAAGCAGCAAAATTTGACAGAGGACACGTGCACGGAAAACACAAACGGGGTCCGCTATTTCTACACCGTACATTACACACAGCAAGTGTTCAAAGCATACTAGAGTTCAATTAACTTCCGGTCTTTTGCCGGTGTCATGCAGCAAAAATTATTTTTCACTATTTCCTCCACGCTCGTCCACCGTCATTGCCCTTGCAAATCTTTTTTTAACGAGCAGTTCCAGGACTAATGAGAGCTATAAAACTCGGGCTACCGTGACATATTGAAACTGACACGAGCACTCTCCCAGTAATTCAGGAATACAGACACCAAAACACAGAAACACATTCACACTGACACGAGCACTCTCACTAATTCAGGCATACAGACACCAAAACACAGAAACACATTCACACTGACACACGTACGCTAAGGTCGCATCCTGCTGTTGACTTCCTTCACATGTGTGATTGTAAATGTGTTGCCGTTGAGTGCGCTCATGCTTACACATTCATAAGATAAATCAAGACCCAAACTTAAATGTACCACACTCTTACAATCTCACAAACAGTAAAAAAAAATCTCACAAAAGGTTAAAAACAGAAGAACTATTTACAGCTGCTAAATGCGTGAAACGTGTGCCGAGTTACCGTTCGTGGCCTAAAACACTTTCGCAAATCGCTCGATTGTGCTCAGCAGGAACGTATGATAGTGGCGGTAACTTACAATAATTGCAGACGACCGTCTGTGGCTGACGAAAGGCTGGTCTGCAGCGGGGTGTATTTTATGGCATACAAAAGCCCCTTATAATGTTTCACACGGGCTGCGAGTGTTGATTTCAGAGCTGATCACTTAGATGTTTGCAGCAAAATGAAATGAATATTGCAGATTAACTGGCACAGTTTTCAGTACAATTTGCCTGTGGCGATATGCCCGAAATTAAAAATAAAATTGTCGTTTGTTCGGTAACCAATTAGAGGGGCAAAGATTTCTGACTCCAAGAGGTGTTCCTTCGCTTAATTTATCAAACTTTGAACAAAACTGTTAATCTGTTACGGTGGGATTAGTCGCTTAAAATTAAACTGTTTACCTTTAATGACTGTGCGAGTCCAGAACACAGTCGTTTGTTTATATTAAACGTTTTGATCCCTTGTCCAAAACAAAACTTTCTTTAGTGGTTTGAGTAGATGTTGTATAAAACAAACTATTTTTAGCAATGTGACAAATTGTTTATGTCAAAGCTATTTTCTTAGCAATTTGACTAGTTGTCAAAACTTTAACGATTTGAGTATTTGTCTTTATCAATTTTACAAACTGCTAATAGTAAAAGGCTATAGCAAAACTATTTGTCTTTATCAATTTTACAAACTGCTAATAGTAAAAGGCTATAGCAAAACTATTTGTCATTATCAATTTGACTTATTGTCGTAAACAAAACAGTCTGTCATTAAATAAAATGACTACTTTTCGTTTACAATTAAAACTGTCTGTTAGAACTTGACTAGATCGAAATGCAATGTTTGTCCTTATCGATTTAGCAAGTTTTTAAAAAAAATAACTGTCTATAATAATTTGACTAACTGTCGATAACAAAACTATTTCTCCTTAATAATATGAATAAATGCGAATACAAAAATTTGCTGTTTTAGATTATTCACTTAGAGTAATTTTGATTAGCAAAATTATTTGCTTTCAAGACCGTCTAGTAAAATATAAGTAGCTGTTTTTATTGATTTAACAAGTTGTCGAAAACAAATTTAGTGGACTACACAACAAATAAACTTCCTAATTGTGGGTAACAAAATTATTTGTTTTTAATAATTTAACTAATTATCATTATCGTTAATGATATAGTAGTTTTCCTTTAGCAAAACTCGATGACTGGAATCAATTGAAATATTATCGATTTTCTCTTAAAATAAATAAATACTTATTATAATAATTTCATTATATTAATTAAATCATTGTTATTACCATAACGATATATAGATGTTGTTAACAAAGACTGACTAGATGACTTTAATAAATTAGTCTGTCTTTAACGTTTGAAATAACAATGATTTCGAATTTCAAATCATTTCACTCCTACCACTGTAAATGAATTTACCTGTGAGAAAAATAGTTTGTTTTCAGATTTTCCCTTACTCAGCTCTGCAAATGAATTTTGAAGTGAGAAATTGGTCTGTGTTCAAGTTCTCTTTCTATTTTCAATATGTAAATGAATTTGTGTTTAAGAAAAAGAGGTTCTCAAAACCTCTTACTCTTAGGTTATCTGTCTGTCTATTTATCAATCTATCTATCTATCTGTCTGTCTATCTATCGATGAATCTATCTATCTATCTATCTATCTATCTCTGAGTTGTTTTAAAACTCTTTTAGCTGTGTTAAAGAACTCGTATCACAATTGTCTCATTTGTGATTTTGTTAACGGAATGGAGGAAATCGGTTGTCATTAATAAACAGGTTTATTCATAGTCCTTCGAAACTTCGCTTTGTAAATGAGCTTGTCATTAATAAACAGGTTTATTCATAGTCCTTCGAAACTTCGCTTTGTAAATGAGCTTGTCATTAATAAACATGTATTTTCATGCATTCTATGATATTTAACTTTGTAAATGACTTTAACAGACAGGTCTTTTCATGCATTCTATGATATTTAACTTTGTAAATGACTTTAACAGACAGGTATTTTCATGCATGCTATGATATTTAACTTTGTAAATGACTATCATTTACAGGCAGGTATTTTCATGCATTCCATGATATTTAACTTTGTGAATGAACTTGTCCTTAACAGAGAGTCTTTTCTTAACTCCTTTGATATTAACTTTGTAATTGAATTTGTCACAGAGCTATGTTTTTTTTTAAGCACTTCCGCTTTCGGGTGGCTCTCGAAATATGACAGAAATAGCTTAAAAATGTAAAATTACTGTTGACTATCATTTACGCTTGACATTGCCTTTATATTGATTAGAAAGTTATTATAATAAAATAATTAAATCTATGCACAAATACACACTTTTATTGTTGAAGATATTAAACACTTGCACTTACCTCAACATATGATTAGAATAAATTTAATTTAAGTGTTTGTATGTGAAACGTGTGTGTGTGTGTGTTTGTGTGTGTGTATGTGATTTGTTTGAACTAATTGAAAGACAGTTAATATTCTAAATCTTTAAAAGGGGGAGAAACATTTGATTAATAAAACAATTTCGCTATCTGAACGTTTAAACAACATTATTTTAAACGCTTGCATGTGTTTTGTTCTTCATCCCATGCTAACAGCACCACGTACCCTTACCCTAAGTTGGAAGATGATTGCTGATTAGGCATTGCTATTATGGAAAAATCAACATTTTCTTCAAAATTAAATGTAAGTGTGGGATTTTATTTTTTCAATATATATATCACAATTTTAAAATGAATTAAGATTAAATGAATTTAAGAGTAATTCTAAATCAGTGCTTGAGATTTGGAGGATGTATGTTTTCTTGTCCGAGTGTCGGTTCTGATCAGTTTGGCTGTGCAATAGATTCTTGTCTGGGTGTCAGTTTGATAGTTATGGAATGTTTCTGATTGTATTAGTTCTTATCTAAATGGTAGCAAATCTGTGCCAGTGTTTGATATTTTTTGGAGTACATTAGTTCTTGTCTGGGTAATGGTTTTAATCAGTGTTTGGGAGTGTATGAGTTCTTGTCTGGATAATGGTTTTGATCGGTGTTTGGGGGTGTATGGTTTCTTGTTTGGGTAATGGATTTGACCATTGCCTCGTTATTAAAATGTTAAAATTATCGATAAATTGTCTCGAACCGAGCGCCTCTTTCCATGTCACTGTTGTGTACAAAAGATATTTCTTTTAGATATGATAGTTTTACAAGAGGCTTTCTTTTTTAAACACGCCCACACACATACATAAGCCCATAGATATACACGCACACATATAATATGTACGCACGCACGCGCACATGTACACGCACGCACGCACACACACACACACACTATGAGGGAAACCATTTGTTATTGCACACAAATGGGCGGTATAAAAGCATTTATCTACAAACAAGGTTAAGTGCCCTGCCGATTCACACTCGAGTGCATTCCCCTTATGAATAATGTGTGGTCGCATTGACAAACACATCTGCTACCCACTAATCTTTTCGCTGTCTCGCCACCCAGTGACTGTTTCGCAACACACAAAGGGCGACTCTTTCTAGTCGTACATTTCTTAGACATTTGTAGGAAATCTGTATCGCTTTACGGCTCTTTGCCTTTGTCATATTCTCGCGTTTATCATGCTATGTGTCTATATCCCGTTACATTTTGCATTGTCGTGTAACGGTATCGCTTTACGGCTCTTGGTTATTGTCAACCTGTCAAGTTGCTTAGTGTATTATTTAAATGTATCGCTTTACGGCTATTGTCAACCTGTCAAGTTGCTTAGTGTGTTATTTAAATGTATCGCTTTACGGTTATTGGCTGTCATCCTTTCGCAAAGTTATAAAGTGTTTTTAATGAATAATTTTACATTTTATACAATTGTATAAGATAATTATATAATTATAATTGTATAGATAATTGAATTGGTTTACATTGTATAATGTCGTCTAACTGTACCGCTTTATGGCTCTTAACTTTTATCATTCTTTCATATTTTATAATGGCATCCCTTGACAGCTCTGAGCCTTTGCCATCCTGTCGCATTTGTAATGTTGTGTAGAAAAATCAGTAAAGCCGGCAACTGTCAACAGTCGCACAGAGTTAAACGCAAATTCCTCCCAAACTTACACAAAATATTGGCGGCTGGAGTACCTTTGCATAATGGCGCTCGTTCAAAGAATAAATACATTTTACAATCGGTAAATTAGATCAAGGGAAACAATTTACAGACTGTAAATGAGTTAAAATGCTTTATAAGTTTTGACCAGATGAGTTCGTATCGATGTAGACGTTTGGTAATATGTCTGACAAAGCAAACATAAATTTTAGCGTTCATACTTGCATTTAACGGATAATTAATAGAAAGCTGTTTTGAATAAAAATTTAAAAAGAAGGAAAAAGAAAAAGTAAAGAAAAACGCAAAAGTGATTTAATTTCTAAAGTTTATTTTGTCTTTGAAAATGAATGAAATAAAATGAATTCAAATATCTAGCTTGCTTGGGTGTAGTTTTCTCTCTTCGACTTTATTAAAACTGGCGTAATTGCTTGGCATCTTTCTCAAAGTTTATAAACACGAATCTGATAAAGCAAATTTTTCCTATAACAACGTGTACTGTACATACGTCATGTTTACAAACCTTATAATGACCGAATGATTAATTAATTGAACTAACGACGAGATCGCCTAAGTCCTTCGTAAATATGGTCTTTACCTTAGAAATGATTTTAATTGTGTAGTTTCCCTTGATAACACTGATTGCAAGCATTTAATCATCAAATAGCCAGATAGAGGAAGAGATGGATGGACGGACGGACGGACGGATGGATGGATGGGTGGATGGATGGATGGATGGATGGATGGATGGTTGGATAGATAGATAGATAGGTGAGTGGGATGGTAGATAGATAGATAGATAGATAGATAGATAGATAGATAGATAGATAGGTAGATAGATAGATAGATAGATAGATAGATAGATAGATAGATAGATAGATAGATAGATAGATAGATAGATAGATAGATAGATAGATAGATAGATAGATAGATAGATAGATAGATAGATAGATAGATAGATAGATAGATAGATAGTGTTTCTCATAATATTATATCAAAGCAATAAAGATTTGTTATACTCAGACGTGAGTCCTGTTCAAAGAAAATACAAGACAGTTGTCATGGGAATCTGTTTCATGTAAAACTGAATTATGTTGATAGTGATCGTCAAGATGCTGACGTTTTTTGCTTTGTTTTGTTTTTTATAACAGCAAGAGATATGTGAAGTGCGTTTCTTGGGATACTTATTACCGTCTCTGACTTCATCAGGGCCAGCGTCAATAATTGATCAAGTTGAAAATCTAGAAGCTGCATGATCGAATCGGAACCCGATGGCGGGACTCCATCTTCGTTCTAGCGTGTCGGTCTCTGCACGCGACCTTAGACATCAGTGAATTGTGCATTTCCATTGTAAGATACAAGTGTACAGTGTTCTGCGTTTTATTTTCCATTGCGAGATACGAGTGTACTGTGTTCTGTGTTTTATTTTCCAGTGTGCGATTACAGTGTATAGTGTTCTGTGTTTTATTTCCTATTGTGAGATTACAGCATATAGTGTTCTGTGTTTTATTTCCTATTGTGAGATTACAGTGTATAGAGTTCTGTGTTTTATTTCCTATTGTGAGATTACAGTGTTTAGTGTTCTGTGTTTTATTTCCTATTGTGAGATTACAGTGTATAGAGTTCTGTGTTTTATTTCCTATTGTGAGATTACAGTATATAGTATTCTGTGTTTTATTTCCTATTGTGAGATTACAGTGTTTAGTGTTCTGTGTTTTATTTCCTATTGTGAGATTACAGTTTATAGTGTTCTGTGTTTTATTTCCTAATGTGAGATTACAGTTTATAGTGTTCTGTATTTTATTTCCTATTGTGAGATGACAGTGTACAGTGTACAGTGTTCTGTGTTTCATTTCCTATTGTGAGATTACAGTGTACAGTGTTTTGTGTTTTATTTTCTATTTTAGCCCTTAGACAACAACTAAAAGTGCTTCATTTTCTATTATAGTAGTTAAACAATAGTTAAAAGTGTTCCGTTTTTTTTTTATTTTCTATTTTAATCATTTGACAAAAGCGTTCTGTGCTTTATTCTCTGTTCTAGTCGTTAAACAACAGCTAACAGTATTCTGTATTTTATTCTATAATATACTCAATAGTCAAAAACCAACATTTCCTGTGCTTTTTCCTTTCATTTCTTGTTGTTAGACAAGAGAGCACTTATTTGGTGTTATATTTCAATTACTAGTTATTAGACAATAATGCACTTATTGTGAGTTTTATTTCCATTACTAGTTATTAGACAATAATGCACTTATTGTGAGTTTTATTTCCATTACTAGTTATTAGACAATAATGCACTTATTGTGAGCTTTATTTCCATTACTAGTTATTAGACAATAATGCACTTATTGTGAGCTTTATTTCCATTTCCTTGTTTTAGACAAAAGTGCAGTGTATTCTCGATTTTTCATTTGCTATTGCTAAAATCATATTCAGTATTTTTTCAAAATTGCTTTTATTTCATTATGGTGCTTTGCTTTCTGCCTCCACAGTCGTTGCATTCTCTTGTTTTTCCTTTTTTTAGTTGTGTTCTAATGTTTATTTTTAGTTGTTAGATAGTATGTTTTAGTTTTCATTTTTAGTTGTTAGATAGTTAGTATGTTTTAGTTTTCATTTTTAGTTGTTAGATAGTCAGTATGTTCTAATGTTTATTTTTAGTTGTTAGATAGTATGTTTTAGTTTTCATTTTTAGTTGTTAGATAGTTAGTATGTTTTAGTTTTCATTTTTAGTTGTTAGATAGTCAGTATGTTCTAATGTTTATTTTTAGTTGTTAGATAGTATGTTTTAGTTTTCATTTTTAGTTGTTAGATAGTTAGTATGTTTTAGTTTTCATTTTTAGTTGTTAGATAGTCAGTATGTTCTAATGTTTATTTTTAGTTGTTAGATAGTATGTTTTAGTTTTCATTTTTAGTTGTTAGATAGTTAGTATGTTTTAGTTTTCATTTTTAGTTGTTAGATAGTCAGTATGTTTTAGTTTTCATTTTTAGTTGTTAGATAGTCAGTATGTTCTAATTTTCATTTTTAGTTGTTAGATAGTCGGTATGTTTTAGTTTTCATTTTTAGTTGTTAGATAGTCAGTATGTTCTAATTTTCATTTTTAGTTGTTAGATAGTCAGTATGTTTTAGTTTTCATTTTTAGTTGTTAGATAGTCAGTATGTTTTAGTTTTCATTTTTAGTTGTTAGTCAGTATGTTCTAATTTTCATTTTTAGTTGTTATATAGTATGTTTTAGTTTAAATTTTTAGTTGTTAGATAGTATGTTTTAGTTTTCCTTTTTAGTTGTTAGAAACTTATTTTATTTCGGTTTTGTATTTAGTTTTCATTGTTATTGTACTTGTTTAAAAATAAATTTTGTTATCTTTTAAATTTGATTTACATTTATTATATTTCTTTTAGTTTCATGTTGCATTTGAAAAATATCTTGCGTTTAATTTATTGTAATTTTTAACTATATAGTTTTTACATTTTTTTATAATTAATTTTATTATTATATCGTGTTAAACTCTTTTACACATTTTTAATTTGCCATTTTCTTCAATCGAAATTTGCGAAACAGTATTTTCCCAAATGAATTTTTAACATTTCCAGTTAATCTCTACAAAGCCACCTTGCTTTGAAAAGGAGGTTTGTGTGTCAAGGTTAACATTATACATTTTTCTTTTCAATTTCAAATACTCTGTATAAGCACTTCAGGCTCGGTCATTTTAATTAATCAATAAATCTTCTTGATCTGATCAAATCAGTCTTACATAAATTTCTTCTTTTCAAGGAATGTTTTCTGTGGGGCCTCGCTCACCCTCCACCAAGGCAGTTACATTAATGACACTCCAGTGTTTTGAATGAATATGTTCTCGTCGCGTGATAGATAATTACGAGAAAAATGTATAATCAGTTGAACCCTGCTGCGTGATTTGTAGGCCTAATTAGTGCTCTGGCTCATTTGGGGGAAAGAGGTGTTGTATGGGAGGGGGGCGGGGCAGGAACAATGATTGTTAAGCCTGGATTTTTGACTGGTACAAAGAAAATAAAACTGATTGAAGTGGGAGTCTGCACAGGTGTAAATGATCCAAGAAGAGAACTGGCAATGTACAGGTGTGAGAGTTGAAAGCAAATTTTAAAAGTGACGACCATTTATGCAGCATTGATTGTAAAACACATTAAACAAATTATAACGCTGTCACTATCATATACTTTCTGTTGACTGACTGACTGACTGACTGATTGACTGACTGAATATATAAATGTGTTTATATATTAGCATACATGAATTTATAAATGTGTTTGTGCATGAATGAAAATATAAAGATGACTATTAATATACAGCTTATGTGCCGATGAATAAATATATGTGAATGTGTATACTAATAATTCCAGGATCTATCTATCTATCTATCTATCTATCTATCTATCTATCTATCTATCTATCTATCTATCTATCTATCTATCTATCTATCTATCTATCTATCTATCTATCTGTCTGTCTGTCTGTCTGTCTGTCTGTCCGTCCGTTCGTCCGTCCGTCCGTCCGTCCGTCCGCCTGTCTGTCTGTCTGTCTCTCTGTCTACCTTCTGCTGTATGCATACCATTATCTACGATTTATAAGTTTATACTCTTCAGACTTCTTTGGTTATTGCAAATATTTGCTATTGATAATGATTTAATCTTTGTAAAAATAATATTGAGTTGACTTATTTCTTTAATCGGCCTAAGCACACTATTTTCCGAGGCAAGAAATACGTTGGAAATGCATTATACTCACATTAAGAACTTTTTTACATTTTGATGTAATTAAGATGTATATTTGGATTTTTGTGGTAGTGGGTAGAGGATAATGTTAATCTTTGTACTCTTTCGTGTTTGGTTTTGTAATTTAATATTTGAAGAGTGACGTCACAATGGCAAGTTAGAGAACTAATACTACAATAAACAAATTAAAACAGAGGTATCAGTTCTGTAAGTTAGATCCTTATTTACCCAATACTTCGTGTTGTACTCTCTCACACGTACACGCTCATACACACTCATGCACGCTTATAAACACAAAATGCGCACGCACGCACACACGCACGCACACACATACACACCTTGTGAAATCTAAATGCACTATCCTTGTAATATGAATTTCACTGTAAACAACTTATAACGCTGAAAATAGATGATAACATTTTAATTTATTTTAACCATCATTATTTTAAAGTAAGGTCTTCCTCATGGTATTATTTGCTTTAAAATATATTTCCAAATTTTGTTTATATGTTCGGGGCGGGGTGGTAGTGTCTTGATACCAATAATTTTCTTTAGAAAATTATTTTAATGTGTGTTAAATAATTAAATTAACAACAATGAAGTATAGTCAATCAGTGAGTTAAATAATTAAATTAACAACAATGAAGTATAGTCAATCAGTGAGTTAAATAATTAAATTAACAACAATGAAGTATAGTCAATCAGTGAGTAAAATAATTAAATTAACAACAATGAAGTATAGTCAATCAGTGAGTAAAATAATTAAATTAACAACAATGAAAGTATAGTCAATCAGTGAGTAAAATAAACTCTCTAGCATTGATTGCCAACGATTCCCCCAATCATTTAATTAGTAACAATAAACTCTTAGTCAGTCAGTAACATTAAATTCTCAGTCAGTCAGTAACAATAAACTCTTAGTCAGTCAGTAACATTAAATTCTCAGTCAGTCAGTAACAATAAACTCTTAGTCAGTCAGTAACAATAAACTTTTAGTCAGTCAGTAACAATAAACTCTTAGTCAGTCAGTAACAATAAATTCTATGTCAGTCATTACCAACAAACACCCAATCAGTCAGTCAGTAACAATAAATTCTATGTCAGTCAGTAACAACAAACACCCAATCAGTCAGTCAGTAACAATAAATTCTTAGTCAGTCACTAACAATAAATTCTATTTCAGTCATTACCAACAAACACCCAATCAGTCAGTCAGTAACAATAAATTCTCAGTCAGTGAATAACAGCAAACTCTGTCAGTCAGTAACAATAAACTCTCAGTCTGTCAGTAAAAATAAACTCTCAGACTGTCAGTACCTCTCAGTCGGTCAGTCAGTAACAGGAAACTCAGCCAGTCAATAACAATAAAATCTCAGTCAGTAACAAAACTCTCAGTCAGTCAGTCAGTCAGTAACAATAAAATCTTAGTGAGACTTTACAAGAAAACTCTCATTCAGTCAGTAACAATAAATCCTTTGCCAGTCAGTGAATAACAATAAACTCTCTGTCAGTTAGAGAGTAACAATAAACTCTCAGTCATTCAGTCAGTAACAATAAACTGTCCGTCCGTCAGTCAGTAAAAATAAAATCTAAGTGACACTTTACAAGAAAAATCTCATTCAGTCAGTAACAATAAAACCTCTGCCAGTCAGTGAGTAACAATAAACTCTCAGTCATTTAGTGAGTAACAATAAAGTCTCTGCCAGTCAGTCAGTAACAATAAACTGCCAGTCAGTAAATCAGTAACGATAAACTGTCAGTCAATCAGTAACAATGAACTCTCCTAGAGACAGTAACAATATACTCTCAGTCAGTCAGTCAGTAACAATAAACTCTCAGTTAGTCAGTCAGTAAGAATAAACTCAGTCAGTCAGTCAGTCAGTAACAATAAACTCTCACTTAGTCACTATCAATTAACTCTCAACACGTATGAATCTGGTCTGAGAAAGAATTCACTGCAAGCGAGTGTGATTTAATAAAGTAAAGAATGAGTTAAATTCTAGTCAAAATCCTAATACGAAATACATTCAATTTGTAAAAAATAAAAGCAGTAAAATATCAGCAACACCTAAACAAGGTGAATTCGGGGCAGGCAATTGTGGAGACGGTAAAGAGAGCGGGGAAGACATGGAGCGGAAGGGGCAGACAATTACGTCGCAAAGTGGCAGGTGAAATCGCAAGAAGCCAGAATGCATTTTTTAATGACGCGCCTTCTTTCTTGTTTAGCGGTCCTCATTTAATTTAGCTCAGCCGCTCGGGACAGGGCTGGCGGCTCTTAATTAAAACTCAATTGTCCATCGACGATCGAGATGCCAGCTAAGTTAACTCATCGCCAAGAGAAAGGAATATCACTGATGTCGTGCTCGCTCTTGATGATGTCTGTTGGTTGATGAATGTTTAGTAACTTATTCAATCCCTTCCTTTTCTCTTTTAATAATACATTGTACTGGCAATAATGGGGCGTGTTTAGGCGCTGCCGTTGATTAATACACCAGCGGTGAGTGGCAGCCGAACAGGCCATCAATAAACAACAGGAGCGGGTTGGGTGGGTGGGAGGGGGAGTCTCTGTCGCGCATCGAGGGTGCCTTAATTTGCATCGAATCCTTGCTAGTTCTGCGATATGTTAAGCTTTTCATCACGGTAATCTTCTCTGTGGTTGTAACCTTTTGTGTTTAAATTACAAAATACCAAAAAACAAATTCGATATGCCTTAGAATATCCCCCCCCTCTTTTAAGAGCAGTTTAATTTACTTTACAATTTACAAACTTTTGTTCACTATGAAAAATGAGACCCATACAGGAACAATATTTGATAAATTACTAGAAGTTAGATTCAGTTTACAAGCCATCATTACCACATTTACAATTATTGGCGCTTGAAAGTTGTATCGAGTTGCATTATTTCGAAACAATGCAAAAAAGAAATTGAAGTGTAGACTGCACGTTAAAATAATTTTATTCTCAAATAGAGGTCGTATTAGTTTTCATTTGCCTGCCTATCTATCTATCTATCTATCTATCTATCTATCTATCTATCTATCTATCTATCTATCTATCTATCTATCTATCTATCTATCTATCTATCTATCTATCTATCTATCTATCTATCTATCTATCTATCTATCTATCTATCTATCTATCTATCTATCTATCTATCTATCTATCTATCTATCTGTCTGTCTGCCTATCTATCTATTTATCTAACAAAATAATAACACAGCAGCAATTGTAGAGCAGTAAATTACTAGAGTAGCCTCCCTGTATTCTTCTATGAGACAGTTTAAATAAGTAAGAGCGCTAGCAAAATCTGCTCACTGTGGAAAATGACATTAATGGAAATTATTTTTTTTTAGAAATAAAACACCGTGTGAATGGAGACAGTAATATGCATTTTTATATTAATAAACTTAGTTTTCTTAAAAAGAAAAGCTCAAGTTATGAATGGACTTTAATAACAAATAAAGCTGTCAATGAATAAACAAAAACATTTTTAAAAAAAGACTCAGCATCAGTTTCTATTCCCATGTATGGGATATAATAAATACTGAAATGTATAGCTGACTGATGGACACGATAAATTTGATAAGTATTCAAAAGTAGAACATAAGCAATAAAATGATAGTCAGTAAGCATTGCATACTCATAAACACATCAAAATATTTTAATGAATTAGAGAATGTAAATTTTATTGTAATGCTAAGAAAGAAAGAAAAAAAGAAAGAAAGAAAGAAAGAAAGAAAGAAAGAAAGAAAGAAAGAAAGAAAGAAAGAAAGAAAGAAAGAAAGAAAGAAAGAAAGAAAGAAAGAAAGAAAGAAAGAAAGAAAGAAAGAAAGAAAGAAAGAAAGAAAGAAAGAAAGAAAGAAAGAAAGAAAGAAAGAAAGACACTAACAGGTACGCGCTCGTGTCTGGGTTCTATAACTGATGCTTGGCGCAAATCGTAGACTCTTACCCTATCATGATGCTACTTTTACCAGCATGCTTTGGTGCCAGAACCCTAGGTCCAGGGCGTCCACAAGTTCAAAGAACTCCCACCTGACCATTGGGTGAGATGGCTCAGTGATGGTGAGAACATAACCAACCATGCGAGTCGCGAGCAGAAGGCTGTTCTGGGAGCCACCAATGTGGTACAGAAATGTCAAGACAAAGCGAATGCGAGTGAAAGTGATTAAACATGAAAGTGAATCAGAGAGGAAGAGCGCTGTGAAAGATCTCTGCGGGTTGTATCACACAAGTGATTAACAAAGTATAATGGCAAAGTACTCTGATGACCGAACTTATGCCATGAAGCCTTAGATTGTAACTGCTGTCTGCTTAAATGCTTAAAGATGCTACAACAAAGACAACACACACACACACACACACACACACACACACACACACACACACACACACACACACACACACATACACACACACACACACACACACACACACACACACACACACACACACACACACACACACACACACACACACACACACGTCATTGCGTTAGCTAAGACACAATAAGTGTTTAGACAAGACACGCCACATACATATTTTCACATAACTAAGACATAATAAGTGTTTAGACAAGACACACCACATACATATTTTCACATAACTAAGACATAATAAGTGTCTAGATAAGACACGAACACACAAATATTCGTGTTAACTAAGACATGATAAGTGTCGGAACAAGACATAAACACACAAATATTCGTGTTAACTAAGACATAATGTGTCTAGACAACTCAAGCAAACACACATACACATATATCTTTGCATTAGCTAAGAAACAATAAGTGTCTAGACAAGACACAAACATACACAAATTTTCGCGTTAGCTAAGACATAATGTGTCTAGACAAGACACAAATGCACACGTTTTCACATTAGACAACACTAGACAATATCAGAATCAATAATTCACGTTTTACTAGTCAGTGAAAGAAACATTTAATTACATCATTGCTAATATGCAAGACAATATATATTTGTATAAGGGTACTTAAAAATAAAACCTAGTGTAAAATAATTAATTATAGAAATAAAACCTAGTGTAAAATAATCAATGCCTAGAAAATTCAAAAAAAGAATGATAACAAAAAATACCTAAAGAGGAAGTATACAAGTTTAAAATAGAAACATACCTTATTAGCATGTAGAACTGTATGAGATAGTATAAAACCTATTTTTAGAAAGTGAAACAGAAAAGAAATGCTCTGTCACACCTTAGGAAAAGAGCTTGAAATAAAAATAACCAAAGATTTAACAAAATATCTCCTGAATGCTAGGAGCCGAGTATTGTTCTCTCACCGCGAACATAACTTAGTAAAATCAGAGCGATTGTCTTGCAAGATTAAATTATTCTCTGCGTCACTGCAGAAAGTTCGCCACACTGACTAATCGAAGGGCTGGTTGTGGAAAGTTCCAGTTTATGATATTATTTATGATATTATTCTAGTCTGTCGCAAATATTGAGTTTGCTTATGCCTTCCAGAGAGTCATACACGTGAGCAAACCCATGGTTGACTGTGTTGGGTGTGCTCACTGAGTTCTGTATATTGGACAGGACACACACTATCGCCCATGTCCGCCATATTGAAAATCACGTCACACTGTAGCGTCAATGGTAACTACGCGTTTGGTATAAATATAAATAAATTTACAATCAAACGAAGGGAAAAGATCCTCAGGCCTAACACTTCAGATAAATATCAATAAAATGAATACATATAAAGCGATAGCCTTACGGTGTAGAGAATTTTACTCGTTCTTCTTAAGAATTCTATATTTATGAAAGATTTGGAAAAATAGTTTCACCAATTATATGTACCTTGTAGTTGCAATTTCTTGTCTGAATTTTAAAATCCGAATAATTTCTTTACATTGAAGTTATTTTGCATTAAAGTAGATTTAATTCTACTGAAGAGGTTTTAATTAGTATTATTTATGAAACAATAGTTCCTGTGAGAACTAACTCTACATTAGTGTTGCCAAAATGCATCCATGTGCAGAATAAATCAATTTCATTGATATCAGTATTTTCTCCAATCTAGTGTTTATATGCTGATATTTTGCTAGGGTTACTGTTTTTTAATCATCTTTTCATATTCATCATGATCAATATCAAGTAATTTTTCATAAAGAATAATAATAATTGCTTTGATTTTAAAAAGTACAAGCTACCACCTTAAATATTCGCAAATTATTTTTAATGTAATTAGAATTATTTAAATATTTTTATTCACAAACGGTTTTCTTAAAAGTGATGACAGAATAATGTTGACATGAAATATTCGGTGATTGTATACTGTAAGTGTAAGGTTCCAAATAAATGTCAAGAATATTTAATATGACTGCTTAAAATGCCTTAAAGCATAAAAAGATTATTACTTCTAAATATCATAAACAAAATAGTTATAAGACATCTTGAATAAAATTCATTAGATATAATTCTATAATTTACAACTAGCATTATAAATATTTTAATCCAAAACTGCTGTGTCATTTTTATGAAAAGGCTACCACTGTATCTGGCCCACAAAATAATGATCTAATAAGGTCTATGTAACTGTACAAGTTAATATAATTCATTAATTAATGAGCAGTACACGTTCTACCATTACATAGTGATAGACCAGTCAAACACCGCGGATATGGAAACTCAGTAGTAGTAAGGATAAAAATCAGATTTGATATCTATGTTTAAAATGTAAAAAGATAATAAATCTGTTTAGTTAATTACAATTAATTTCAAATTATAATTAAGAATTGTGATCTTCATCCATCCATACTGTCAAAGAAGAAATTACTTATGATTAAGGTGACGTAGTATCTCATAACAATTCAAACGCATCAATGCAGACTTACTGAAAAGTAAGTCTGCAGTAAACCACTTCTACGCTTCCCAGTCATTTTTTTATTAAAAAATTTGAAAGATTTTCTATAATCCGATTTTTCCCTGTATTAATATATGCTACAGTGAAATACTAAAACTAATTATGATATTGGTTATGTTTTAATTTTACGCTGACAAAAAAAGACATTCTATTTTTTTAAATGTAATATGAGGGGAATTATATTTAGTACATTTATTTTTAGTAAATTTTCAGGCACACACATATATATTTGAGAAAAATGTACTCTGTATAATTTTATAAACAAATTTGCAAGGCGTGTATTTGCAGGCTGCCATATTTTATTGACCACGAACGCTTTCCAGTTCATTGCAGCACTGTTGTTTTCAAACTCTGGTATTTCCCCAAATAGCTATAACTATAACTTCTAACTGTGACATAGAGGAAACGCCTTCGCAGATACACACACACACACACACACATATCAGTGGATAAAGAGTGTGTGGTGTGTGCTTTCATTAAAAAAAATATAATAATAAACCTGAAATACATACAAATTTTACAACAAAACATTCATTAGAATTTTTCAACAAAGTTGTTTTGAAATGCGATGGCAAACTTTTGCTGACATTATTTAATGATTGTATTCTGTAAGTTTGATGTTACAAATTAATATTTTCAAGAATGTTTCTCTTTTTATGCGTTTAAAATCTAAAAGACGTTATCCTTACCGAATACTAAAAAACAAAAATTATTATAATAAATGTCTAATAAAATGAATTAAATATGATTATATAATTTACAATGTTAACTCTTGTGGTAGGCTGGTATTTTCAAAATGGTCGCACTGAAACTTCCTTTGGGAGACATCGTCAACGCTTTCTATCTTTGGATGTTCTCTCTCTATAGATATATATATATATCTCAGTGGCTGTACTAGACAGAACACTTCCATGATTTTTTTAGAAAGGAGGGAGAGGGCGGGCAGCCCGACTGGACCAGACATGGAAGAATGCCATTGTCCTCTTCCTTCCTATTATGCGTGTGCGGCGCGCACTCTCTCTCTCTCTCTCTCTCTCTCTCACACACACACACACACACACACACACACACACACACACATGAACACACAAACACACAATCACACAATCATATATATATATACACATAGAAAAGTAATGTTAATACTAACTGTGCACTCTTTCGACATGCACTATATCACACACACACACATATAAATATACATACGCACACCTACACACATATGCGCATACACACAGGTACATGCAAACAGATGCGCACACATACACACGCATAAGGACGCACAAGCATGCACAAGCATGCACACCCTCATACATGAGCTAACACACGTACATGTACACTCATATGGTCATGCACACACGCATATAAACACACTATATCCATCAGTGCAAGTACACACGCGCGCGCACATGCATGCAATATTATATAATTAGCACTGATGGCGGTATGGATGGCTAAGACATTCAGTTTGGAAGACAGTTTATTTTGTGAGTAGTTAGGTAAAAAGATATATTTTTGTTTTTTTTTTCATGTCTAAGATGATTTATTTACACTTTCACAAGAAGGATAACTACCCGGAAACTCTCATCCGCCACCCGTTTCCGTCAGATATCAGTCAACTTTTTCTTTTACTTCTGTTTCTTCATCCTTTGCACACGAAGCAGCCGACTCTGTGTGCTCTCAATTAGTGATTATGTGTTTATTCCAATAAAAACCAGAGGTAGCAATATTTGTAGCAACCACGTACCTCCTTCCTTTCCAAACAACGCAATTAAGTTTGTTGTGACGTGTTTATTTAGAGAACCACAAGATACAAATGAAAGCCTCTACAAAGAAGCTTCCCTCCCCTTTACACACGCACACTAATGAATATTTCCATACGTATTTTAATTTGACGTTACGTGTTCATTTAGACAACTACCACAGACCACCACCAACAGACCAAAACCTCTTCAGCTCTGTACTCAGTGTTGAATAATTTTAATCGTTCATTTAATTAAACGACCACTACAGTAAGTAAATCTGTCCAATTTCACATGTACTCCTGATGACTGTTATGTGTTCTTTTAGAACTGTTTGACAAACACCACAAACAACAACAACAACAATTAGAGCACTACCACCACTGTCATCCAATCTCTGACGTATGCAATCCACTTCATGAGTTCAAAACAGGCGAAGTGCCATCCACAGGCCGCAGGGTTTCAGATAACCTTGAGCTTACACGATGCTAACTCTAGTCACTTTCACACCTAAATCCACCTCGAATTCTTCTTTGTTCGTTCTTTTGCAGTCCATCTGTTATCGCGGTCTTGGCAGTATTACATCGATTTCTTCGATAATTGTTAAATTTTCTGTTCCGACCACCCCGCACACTACTTTAGACCTGACCAAACAACTGGCTGAAAACAAAAGAGAACAGAACGCAACGCGAGGGTATAGACGCCCACCTCTTATTAAAGAACAGCTCTTCACATCGGCGATCGGCGTGCAGATGCATTATGTTGTAATTGCCGGCTTCTTCCTGGTTCAAGCTAATTCCCATCCATCCCGCAACACCCACCCACCCCAAAACACCTCATCAGCACCAAAGCATATAGTACAGTATTAGTTTCAGATCTGTGGTAATGCAAATGTAGTCATATACACAGCGTTCAACGCTATCAGTGTCGATAATTACCAACTCTAATATGCATACCCTTCCGAAACAAGTTTGTTTGAAAGAGGTGTAGGGTGACTAGGGCTGGGTGTTCTTTATCTGGGTGTCTCTCAGGGCCTGGGTCTTTTACCTCTAATAGTCGTGTGAGAATTTAAGATCGGAATAAAAATTATTTTTGTTTACAGGTATTTAATTGATATCGGTAGCAAATTGAACAAATTCATTTTAGACCATGTTATAAAATTTTAATGTAGAAAGTCTCGCTTTTTTATTGAGATAATGAGAAATTAAGAATGTTGAAACTGGGGACATGCTTCATTTGTGGTGTGGAACACTATGAATGGCGTCATGATTTTACACTTTATGCGTATTGCTGGGGTAACTCCCCACTTTCTTTCACAATCTCCCCCCTCCCCTCTTCTTTCATCTCCTCATTATGTCCTCCCCATCTTTCCCTCCCTACTTTTTTATTCTCTTTTTCCCTTTCCTCTCTCTTTATTCCCACTTTCTCTCTCTCTCTCTTCTTCCCCACTATATTTACTCTCCTGTTCCTCCTCTTTCATTCTCTCTTCATCCATTCTCTCATTCCCACTCTCTCCCCCCCCCACACTATTCTCTCTTCCCCTTTTCATTTTTTCTCCCTTTTCCTCTTCACTCTCCCTCACTCTTATCCTCTTTCATGCTCTCTACTCTTTCTCCTCCTTCTCTCTCTCTCCTCCCCCACCCCTCTTTCACTCTCCCTCTTCCCCCTTTCACTCTCTATTGCTAAACGTACTTTCATCACTTGTCTCCTTTAGATCTTTTTATTTCTTTTTCTGGCATTCTCTCTCTCCTTCTCTCTCCGTCCTCCAGAGTATTTGTGCGATATATTGTTATTGTTATTGTTGCGTTCTTATCTTTGTCTGACAGGCGTTCTTTGCTGTCATCCTTTGTCTTTCCATCAATTTTTTCTTTCTCCCATTTCGTTTTTCCTCATACTACAGTGTGTTTCATTCTCTTCCTCTTCTTACTCTCCTCGCTGTTCCAATAGCTATTTCTTTCTTTCTTTCTTTCTTTTACTGTCTCTTTTTCTCTCTCTCATTCATTCTGAGTTTCATTCACCCTTTTTGTCTCCCTTTCACCGACAACAATTCACGAGAGACCTTATATTTCGTCAGTATTAAGGTTCATGTTCTACGCTTCATTGATTTACAGGTCTGCGGTGTTAAATATTCATGCCCAGAATGGAATGAGCTTTCAGGTAACTCTCTCCTAAACTAGAAATGAAGACTTTTTAAATTCAGATTGTAGCCGTGATTTGTTTATAAAATACTCTCTAATATGTACGTCTGTGACAGAAAATCGAGAACAAAAAAACTCAACAACAGTCAAATAGTGATATACGTTTAATTGTGTGAATGTTATTGGTAGTGAAAAACTAAATATTGACTTTAGTATTAAGATTCACATAACGTACTCTCTAACTCTACGTACATCTGTGACAGATAAACGAGAACAAAAAGACAACAAATAGTGATAATGGTTTAATTATGTGAATGTGATTGGTAGTGAAAGATCAAATATTGACTCTAGTATACAAGTCAGCTCTAAAACAACAACTAAAGCAATGGCGAGTTTATAGATAGAGAGTGTTGTTTGTTCTCTATTTAATTTCTATATTTTGATAGTATTCACTTTAATCTTTTCTAATGTTAAGTTCGTTTATACGTCTGCTTGCTAATTCGCCTTTCGGAACGTTCCTCAACTCTAGAACTATTTACTTTTCCATTTTTAGGCTTCTAGATATTTCTTCGCTTATATTTACTTCTATAGTGTAGTTACTTAGATTGAAACCTACGTCTGAATTGTTTAGTTCACCATAATGGATTAACTAAGACTAATTGTGGATTTGTCAATTTTAACTTTAAACTAATTCTGCTTTGTCAGTTTGTTTGTTAATTTACGTCTGAGCCATGTTCTATTTTATTTTTTTCCGATTTCAGAGCCATTTTGTTTTGTGTGTTTATGTCCGACATTTATTGCTTCTTAATAAACTTAAATTTGACTTCTAAGCCCAATTCACTTCAGTTTAGATTGACTTCTACATCTAAGTAAGTTCTCTTAAGTTTGAACTGTAGTCCTACTTAAATTTGGTTTAGATTGACTTCTGTCTTTTTTATAATACACTTTACTTTGACTTTTAAGATTAATTAATTTGAGTTAAGCTTTCTGATTTAAGATTTCTCAGTCTACTTAAATTTAGTTTAGTTAAATTTCTGTCTATTTAAATACACTTCCGTTTGACTTCTTAGCCGACATAGTTTCATTTAAATTTGACTTTTAAGTCTACTTTATGTCCGTTAGGTGTAACTTTTAAACCTACTTAAATTGAGTTTCGCTTTCCTTTAAACCTACTTAAATTCAGTTAGATTTTACTTCTAAGCTTACGTAAATTCATATGAACTTTTCTTTAAACCTACTTAAATTCAGTAGAGCTTGAATTTGATGCTTCTTAAATGCAATTAAATTGTACGTCTAAGCCTTCGTAAAATTAGTTTACATTGCTCCTAAAATTACTTTAATTCATAATAGTTTTACTTTTCAGCCTTCTCAAACTCATTTAAATGTGACTTTTAAGCTAGCCTAAATTCAGATTAATTTCGACTTCTACATTACTAAATTAGTGTAACACGGCTGTTTCAATGCTTTAGAGTTTATTGTTAAACCTACATCTATAGACTGCCGACATTTTGTAGTCGGAGTTGTTTTTCGGATGTGTTAGTACAGACAATGCTGTTGCTTATATATATATATATATATATATATATATAGCTATAGATAAGATATAAAGCGAATATGCTGTTTACATACATAAACCTGAACGAGAGGTGAACGAACATACAAACACACAGGTGAGTGCGCATTACTTACTCTACGTGTGTTTCTCGAGTTTTTGCTGCCTAAAATTCAGCAAGGCCATCTAGGCTGGCCAAGGAATCAGAGACAACGTGATTGGATGGATGTCATAACGTCACCAGTCCACCAAATAAATAACAGCAATTATCTAGGGTGCGCGTGACGTGTGACGCTATCATTTGTGTTCGCAACCTTTTAATTATAAATTACTTTAGCATCCAGTAAGTTGAAAGAATTGTAAAATGAGGAATAAATTAATTTGAAGACTAGTGAAATGCAATACACAGCAAGAGTTGTCCATCCGTTTGTTCAAGGTTACTTTTACAACTGTAATATACACAACACTGACCAGTCACTCAATCGTCTATTCATTTCATTAAATAACCAATCACTGAATCACCTTCAAATTTCGATTGTAAGTGACCAATCATCGAGTCGCTAGTGCATTTCAATTCTAACTGACCAACCATTTTCATCGTAATGACAAGTCGCCGAGTCTATATGAATTTCATAGTCTGCGTTATAAGGTCACTCTGACATTATTACATTCGTGAAAGAATAATTATCACATCATAAAAGAAGACAATGTATTTCTTCACAAAACTTGAATGAAAAGTGCAAATTTTAACAAAAGATTCTTTTCTCACAACCTGTCAAATTTCTGCGACAGCCAATTTGTCTTGTTCTGTCAGTTAGGCGTAAAATGTTCTAGCCTTAATCACATGACATAGTTGTGTGCATAGCAGGGATGCAATTATTCACTGTTGTGTTTTGTCGATGACAGTTTAACATGTGGCAAAGGACTGAATACTTCAAGTCTGAAACTGCTCCTGTGCAATCGACCATGACAGCCAGCTAAGGATAGACCACTTCCAGTCGCAAACATCAAATTAAAGTGTTCACATAATGTTCACTGTAGAAGAAATATAACTGAAATAAGGGTTCGCTATGCCAAATTGTTTGTTAATGCTTACTGTAAATGAAATATGACTGAAATAAGTGTTCATTACATCATTTATTTGTTCATATAATGTTCACTGCACAAGGAATATAAATAAAATAAGTTTTATATATATATCACTTCTTTGTTCATTTAATAATTATTATAAAAATACTATATCTTTTTTTAAATGAGGGTTCAGCATCTCACTTATTTGTTCATATAATGTTCACTGTACAATGGAATATAACTGAAATAAGAGTCAACTGCATCACGTTTTTGTTCATATAATGTCCTCTGTACAAGGAATATAAACAAAATAAGTTTTCACTATATCACTTATTTGTTCATATAATGTTCATTGTACAAGGACTATAGCTGAAATAAATTTTCACGATATCAATTGTTTATTCATACAATGTTCACTATACAAGGAATATAACTGAATGAAGTGTTGACTACACCAATTATGTGTTCCTAAAATGTTCAGTGTGCTAGAACTAAAATAAGTGTTCTATATATCGCTTATTTGTTCAAGTATTTATTCACTGTAAAAGAAATATAACTCACATAAGTTTTCACCAAACCGAACGTAAAATGATAAAGGTAACAAAATGAAAATAATTTGGATACTTTCACACAAATACACCAGGAAATGAAAAGACTGATAAACTAACTACACAAAAAGAGAGACTTGCTCCAGATTACGAATATAAATACATCTTATGAACCCAACACGGAAATTTTGCACCTCTTAGAAAAACAAATCGATAAAATTTGGCAAACCCAGTTCTCAGAACTAGCAGAAGGCAATCCCCATTTTAGATCGATGGTAAAACATACTCTACTACTTTTAAAGGAACTAGACAGGAACGATCGCGGATGTCCAAACTCAACTAGACAGCCAGTTTACGCAATACCAACAAATAGCCTATTCCTGTGAGGATATGCTAACAGTCAAAACGTTATAAAAAATGTACGTCATTTTCGTTAGGTTAGAGTTAACCTCAGTCGGGAAGACGTTTCTGATTAAAGCCAAATGGTCACACCAAGAACGCTATTTACAATCGTTTCTGATTAAAGCCAGATAGCCAGATCAAGAACGCTATTTACAATCGTTTCTGATTAAAGCCAGATAGCCACACAAAGAACGCTATTTACAATCGAAATAATTCGATGATCGAAACGTAACAAAACAATAATCAAAGATTTATTCAAATAAATTACTTTAAGTGATTTTCAATTGATGATATAGTTATGTTCAACACTCTAAATCAATGCAGTCTTAATCTTTTATCACAAACAGTAGAATAATTTTCATTCAGCTATTCAGTCTTTTTTTTCACATAATGCACGTTCTCTCTCTCTCTCTCTCTCTCTCTCTCTCTCTCTCTCTCTCTCTCTCTCTCTCTCTCTCTCTCTCTCTCTCTCTCTCTCTCACACACACACACACACACAAATACTCCATACAAGTTATGGTCTTGTTTATAGCAATTATACCTTTAATTTTAAAAATGAAATAGATAAAAATATAAAATCAATAATAATAATATGTTGTCCTTGATTGAAATTTTTATGTTTTTATTTGTAGTAGTAGAAGAGATTGTTGTTGATGATGATGATGATGATGATGATGATGACGACGACGACGACTACGATGATGATGATGGAGTTACATGCCACAATCTTTCAAAATAAAATCTAGCATGGTTTCACACAACGCTATTCTTGTTGTTATTTATAGGAGGGGATTCCTACATTTGTTCACTCATACGTAGCAAAATAAGTCACCTCTTTCTTTGAGAAAGATAAGGAAGAGAAACAATGCGTCACAAGACTTAGACTTTGAGAGACAATCTGTGTTGATCCTTTCCTCCACGCAGTTTGTTCCCTTTGCTCTCAGAAGCAAACTTCATTTCATGCAAACTCTTTCCGCTCGTCTTGAACAAAATGCTGACAGTATCAGAATATGGAAAGGGCGGCTGTTTTTTTCTGGTAGTCAGCCAACGTGACTCTTACATCAGTCTCATCGTCTTGACAATCGGTCTCCAGCATGGAATTGGAAACCGTAGACTCAATCAACAACACAATTTTTCTCATGTTGTCTCCGAAACGAATGCTCCTCTAAGGCACCAACCCGGGGTCTTCACGTCTTCACCCACGTTTAAAGACAAAAAAATATTGCTACGAGGAAGTTGCACGAGGAATCAGCACAGAATGTACACCCTCTGTATCTTGGGGGGTGGGGGGTGGGGAGAGAGAGAGAAGCGCTATAACGAGGAATCAACATTAGAAAAAAAAACTCCCCACGAGGAGCCAGCAATTCACTTGTGTGTGTGTGTGTGTGTGTGTGTGTGTGTGTGTGTGTGCGTGCGTGCGTGCGTGCGTGCGTGCGTGCGTAGATGTTGCTTTACATGTATTAAGCTCTTATAGTATTTGGACATGCACAAGGATATGTTAATGCTGATGCACCTATTAATGTTCATACATTTTTTATTTTAAAAACAGCAACAGCATTGATGTACTAACACATCCGAAAAACAACTCCAACTACAAAATGTCGACAACCTATAGATGTAGGTTTAACAATAAACTCTAAAGCATTGAAACAGCCGTGTTACACTAATTTAGTAATGTAGAAGTCGAAATTAATCTGAATTTAGGCTAGCTTAAAAGTCACACTTAAATGTATTTAAGAAGACTGAAAAGCAGAACTATTTTGAATTAAAGTAATTTTAGGAGTAATGTAAACTAAAGTACACTTAAAGTGATTTTTCGAAGGTTTAGTTGCATAATGCTGTTTACGTACATAAACCTGAGCGAGAGGTGAATGAACATACGAACACACAGGTGATTACGCATTACTTACTCTACGTGTGTTTCTCGAGTTTTTGCTGCCTGCAATTTAGCAAGGCCGTCTAGGCTGGCCAAGGAATCAAAGACAACGTGATTGGATGGATGACATAACGTCACCAGTCCACCAGTAAATAACAGCAATTGTTGACCGTACCGCTGTGGGAACAAAAATCCCGCCTTTCGAGTTCCGTAGAAGGATGTGGACCGTATGGACAGCTGCAGAGCACAAGGGATTTCTCGCCGAGTTTCAGACTCTAACGATACTTTCCGCAGTGATGCTGCTTTGCTCGGAAATTAAAAAAAAATCTTATGCCTCCGGGATCCGTTGTAGGTTGATATATTGTAATTATTCCACCAGCGGTGCCCGTATCGGCGGTGGTCTACGAGGAGAGACACACAAGGAAAAAGAGAACCCAGTCCATAATTTCTCTCGCCAACCTTTGACCCGCAAGCATCGCGAGCTGGCGACGGTGTTACAGTCAACCTGAGAAGAAACACGCTGGTAATTCGCACTCAAAAACTGAAAATGATGACACCAACGACTCACAACTTTACATCTACATCAAGATGAAATGCAAAACGTGTTATGAAATACACCACATTATTGCCAGCAGCTACCACACATTCCTACTGACGCCAAGAGACCTCTTCAAATCATTCCAGAACATTCTAGACTCACACAAGGGGACATGCAAAAATTACAAAATAGCATCAGTGGAGGCTAGAGTTGCAGCTACTACCAATCAACCACTGACCAAAGCACCACCTGCAGTGCCAACAACTCAACAACCCATGAACAGGACAGAAAAATCAACTACCACAACGACAACATAACCTTTGACGCATCCACTAACACAGAGGAGCAAAGCATTCAGACTTGCACAGTCCACGCACGCGATGGAATATTCATGCTCAACACATTTCGCCATCACGCTAAGGGAAAAATTACCCAAGCTACATCTACAGCTCAGACAGACAAGGCAGGTATGGCCACGAGAGACACTCAAGCAACTACATTCAAAATGGGATACAAATTCACAATCACGCCAAACGCCATCAAGATGCAGACTGAACACAAATTCACAATCACGCCAAACGCCATCAAGATGCAGACTGAACACAAATTCACAATCACGCCAAACGCCATTAAGATGCAGACTGAACACAAATTCACAATCACGCCAAACGCCATTAAGATGCAGACTGAACACAAATTCACAATCACGCCAAACACCATCAAGATGTAGACTGAAACACAAACTTAAAAAATCAAGACACAGAACAAATCACCACAAACACCACCAACAACAACAGCAGAACAGATGACTGAAGCTGCCACTACAGCAACCTCAACTGAAACTCAATCGGAATTTGAATACCCTCGCCACACACCAACCAACATACAGAAACGACTGCCACTGTGATAACGACAGACAAACAAACCGAATCACACGTCGAAGCCAAAAATCACCAAACAGAAGAATCACAAACAGATATCAAAGAGAAAAGATGACAACTACCAAAGTGGAACCGAGACCAACAGAAACTACAGGCCCAAGCCGAGAGACACAACTATCATCACATCTATGACAGCAAACAAAGAAATATCTGCAGCCAACCACCACATGCAGACTTAATAACTTAATATGGTGATTTCTAAACACCCCCTCTCTCTCTCTCTCTCTCTCTCTCTCTCTCTCTCTCTCTCTCTCTCTCACACACACACACACACACACACACACACACACACACACACACACACACACACACACACAGAAACACACACACTCCCATCTGGAAATTCGCCATGTACAAGGAAAAACATACTAATTGTCTGTTCTGTGCTTTACTACTTTGATTTAAATGTAACTTACTCCTAAACTACTTAGAGTTATATTATGCTTTTACTATCTAAGGAAACTACACTAAATAATCTTTAAATACAACTCTTTCCTAAAGTATAATTTAAAAGATAAAGCACAAAATAAATTAAATAACTACATTCCTGTACCATGTAAAAACAATTATCACACGAATAAATCCTAAAATACACAAAGAAAATAATATAAAATAGCGTAGAAAAATATATAAATACAATAGATATATATCAAATTTAGTTAATAACGCCTTAAACATTGTACAACGATAAAAGCATTTACTCTAAGACAGCATACTACATTTAGCATTGACAACATACCATGCCATGTGCTATAAAACAAAGAGAGAGCTGACCTAATTTTGTCGCTTCAGCGAAACAAAATAAAAGCGTAGTACAACCACATTCCACACATGGTATAACTTGTGCAATAATCTTCTCTTGATACTACTTCTATAATATTCTTATCATGGTATAACTTGTGCAATAATCTTCTCTTGATACTACTTCTGTAATATTCTTGTCATGGTATAACTTGTGCAATAATCTTCTCTTGACACTACTTCTGTAATATTCTTGTCATGGTATAACTTGTGCAATAATCTTCTCTTGACACTACTTCTGTAATATTCTTGTCATGGTATAACTTGTGCAATAATCTTCTCTTGACACTACTTCTGTAATATTCTTGTCATGGTATAACTTGTGCAATAATCTTCTCTTGACACTACTTCTATAATATTCTTGTCATGGTATAACTTGTGCAATAATCTTCTGTTGATGTTACTTCTGTAATGTTCTTGTCATGGTATAACTTGTGCAATAATTTCTGTTGATAGTATCACTGTAATGTTTTTGTCATGATATGAACGTTGTGAACAATATAGTAGTTGAAATATTTTTCTGCCACATGCTTGCAGCGATATCACTTTATAGTTTCTGCTGAAGACCATTTCTTATTTCTGCAAATTCTTCGTCCTGATTCATAAATATACAGTACCCCTTATGATGGCAGTATTAGTTAGATTACAACTGTGTTTCTATATAGTTCCAAAGACGTAATTCTAACGCCTGTAGAATGCATTCTGAGAATTACTTGCTGCCAGAAAATCTAGTAAATCCGGCAGCACCTTTTTCGAAGTTTCCATTTTTGTCTCTCTTTTTTTTCTTTCCTTATTTTTCTTTCCTTTTCATAATTACAAATGATAAATTACTGAAACAAAATATGATCTAACGTTGAGATGAATGTCAGCAAGGGATAAAAATAATACAATTTTGCAAAACTGGATTGTATTATTTTTAGTTATAAAAAAATAAGACGGGGTGGGTGGGTTTGGCGGGGAATGTTTTAATAAAACTCTGGCTCATCAGTCTGTTTGTCTATCTGTTTTCATTTCCTTTGATTGCTTAGGATTTATTACTATTACCTCATTTTCATTCCAACATCTAATCGACCTGTTTCCGACTTTAAATGACGTCATTATCGTCTAAGATAATGCTTCGTCTGGTTACTACGGAAACAGAGAGTCCAGTAACATCACATTCAGCAGCATGACAGCGACGGCAACAGCCGTTACACTCGACTACACATGCCGCCTACTCAGGAAAAATCAAACGGCGCAGAGCCTGTCTCTTTGCTGCACATGGTTCGGAGGTCGCTTCGCTTAGCATGTCATAACTCGTGCCAGAGCACGTGCAACACGCATCAATGTGTTTGTCACCACCAAGTGACCCATTGTGGGCTTGTGTTATTGGCTTGTTAGTTTCCAGTTTTATTATTTTTTTTAAGAAGAAACAATACTGCTGCGTGACCCGTTATAGACTTGTGTTGTTGGCATGTTAGTTTTCTTATTTTTGGTGTTATATTTTTTAGGAAAAAATATCAGAAAAAAGAAATTAAAAAAATAATGCAAAATTATATAGTGTCTTATTTTTATGAAAATAAAATCAGAAAAAAAGAAACAAGAAAAAATAATAATGCAAAAATTATACAAGCTAACGTATTATGAATGATTTGAAGACATGTCCATTTGTACAACTTAAAATTTTATTATGGATTTTACATTTATTTTATTCACTTATGTTGTCGTAGTAATAGTATGATCATCATCAGTTCTATATTTATTTTAGTTTTTAATAAATAAATGATTAAATCGAATGTGTAGGGCCTACACATAAATTCACAATATTAATTCTGCATTTGAAACGTTTAATTTATTGTTGAATGGCAGTCCGGCCTTGATGAGAGACAACAGCCAACACAGAGCAGTTAGGAACAGCCAACACAGAGCAGTTAGGAACAGCCAACACAGAACAGTTAGGAACAGCCAACACAGAACAGTTAGGAACAGCCAACACAGAAAAGTTAGGAACAGCCAACACAGAGCAGTTAGGAACAGCCAACACAGAAAAGTTAGGAACAGCCAACACAGAGCAGTTAAGAACAGCCAACACAGAAAAGTTAGGAACAGTCAACACAGAGCAGTTAGGAACAACCAACACAGAGCAGTTAGGAACAGCCAACACAGAAAAGTTAGGGAACAGCCAACAGAGCAGTTAAGAACAGCCAACACAGAGCAGTTAGGAACAGCCAACACAGAGCAGTTAGGAACAGCCAAAACAGAGCAGTTAGGAACAGCCAACACAGAGCACAGGTAGGAACAGCCAAAACAGAGCAGTTAGGAACAGCCAACACAGAGCACAGGTAGGAACAGCCAACACAGAGCAGGTAGGAACAGCCAACACAGAGCACAGGTAGGAACATCCAACACACAGCAGTTAGGAACAGCCAACACATAGAATTGATAGGAACAGCCAACACAGAGCATAGATAGGAACAGCTCACACAGAGTATTGATAGGAACATCCAACACAGAGTATTGATAGGAACAACCAACACAGAGTATTGATAGGAACATCCAACACAGAGTATAGATAGGAACAGCCAACACAGAGTACAGATAGGAACAGCCAACACAGAGTATAGATAGGAACAGCCAACAGAGTATAGATAGGAACAGCCAACACAGAGTATTGATAGGAACAGCCAAGAAAGAGTATAGATAGAAACAACCAACATAGAGCACCTAGCCTTGAAATAGATTAATTTTAGACAGCTTAGTTGACTGCAGACCTCTGTTCACTTTACTGTTCATATAGTTCTTTAGTTCACTATGAAGCTCACAGTTCATTACAAACAAATTGTTCAGTATGAATATAATGGTTCAAAACAAACTTTTTCTTCACTTTGATCATCGTAGTACAATTAACTTTTTCGTGCACTCTGAACTTACCATTTCATTCAGACATTTTTTTATTCACTTCGAACTCAAGAGTTCTCTTCAGAATTTATATTTCAAGTCACTATAAACGTTTTGTTCATTTTGATCTTTATAACTCGCTACTTTTTGTTCGCGTTGAACATTTTAGTTTACTATAGATTTTTAGTTCACGTCAAACTTTTAGGTTTACTATAGATTTTTAGTTCTCCTTTGAACTTTCTAGTTTACTATAGATATTTAGTTCACGTTAAACTTTCTAGTTTAGTATTGATTTTTAGTTCACGTTGAACGTTCTAGTTTAGTGTAGATTTTTAGTTCACGTTGAACTTTCGAGTTTACCATAGAGTTTTAGTTCACGTTGAACTGTCTAGTTTAGTGTAGATTTTTAGTTCACGTTGAACTTTCTACTTTAGTGTAGATTTTTAGTTCGCGTTTAACTTTCTAGTCTAGTGTAGATTTATAGTTCGCGTTTAACTATAGATTTTTCGTTCAAATTTGAATATTGTAATTTATATAGACTTTAAATTTCCTAGTCGACAGAAGACAACCCACATTGCAATAAAAATGATTTTGAATTTCAGTATAATGTATTAACATTAGAATTTCAGTGTAATATATTAACAATAGAAATTCGATTCCTGGCACGACAGAACGAAGATTGAAACATGATGTAACCCAATTAAGCAGAGTTCGAACGAACAATGGACTAAATAAGATTTTTAAAAATTAAAAGAATTTCAATGGACCTCATAAACTGACTGGAGATGCTGACGGCAATCATATGGGATAACGACAAAAGTGAAGCCTGGACCTCCTGCAGCGCGCGAGGCAATCCACTCTCGTGACCTGTGACCTCAAGGTGTGCGTAAACGCGAAGACATTTGAAACGATTTGATTAAACGAGGACGTCGTTAGTTGCTTTTAACGTGCGGATAAAGAACAACTGTTTACTGCATTCAAGTGTACAGACAGGGTTTGTTTTGGACTTAACCTGATTGCAAGAGGCACCTGCTCACTTGCCACACACTCTCATGGATTTACACAGAAGCACACTGTAGCGGAGTAAATTTGCATGTCTCTATTTATACACTTAATTGTTATACAAATTGTCAAATTGTGAAAGCTACCCAATAATCTTGAGCAATCCCTGTAATGGTATTTTTTGTAAGTGTCAAAGTTGGAGTAAACAATTTTGGTTGAGAATATGCTAGAAAATTGCTGACGCAATCTAAACCAGTTCCAGCTGGATGAGTAGTTTTTCTGACTAATAGTATCACACTTGTTCATAACAAACTCATCCAATGGGGATGGACCAGAAGTTTCTTTGTTGAAGAAATACTCTATTCTAATCACTTTGATCACTCGAGTCCGGTCACATATTGAAAACTTTATGTTGGTAAAGAAAGTGGGTGGATGGGTACTCGATAAATATAGATTAAAGGACGGATTTATCTTCTTTTTTAGTAAGACGTTTTCCACCTACGGAAATATTGTGTGACGGTAAATGTTTGTCTTTAATATTGTGGAAGAGAGAAACATTTACAACGCCTGCATATCCACCATGTGAGAGAGACGAGTGGTATCTGCTGGAGAATTATTAATAACATAAATTAAGATTCACTTGTAATTAAATAATAATAATAATAATCGTCGTCGTCATAACCGATAACTAAGGTGGTGACACGCACACGTACACTCACGTAGGAATGTAAATGCACACACAAAAAGAATCCGTAAATGTGAATAAGCATGATTGCAAACTGATAAAAGAAAACTTATGTTTGACGAATCACATTTTCATAATAATGTCCTATAACGAAAGCAAATCAGTCAGAAAAATGTCTAAGAACTACGTTGACTATTTTGTGTCGGCATATTGGTGTAAAATGTCGAAAGAGCGCGAACCAGATTGCCGTCCCGAACTTTTTTGTAGATTTATCTCAAGCGATCAAGCAACGGCCTTTTTTTTTTTATATCACCGATATTACAAATTGATTCTCCAGCAAATAAAGATATGGTTTCTTCTTTTTTCTTCCCTCCTCTTACTACCTTCCCCCCCCCCCCCAATCCACCACCACCATCCCATTTTTGTTTCTAACAGGCCTTAACACCTGACATTTGAAATAGGAATTATAGCAGATTGTGATTTAATAGTTTTCGTTTGCTGCTTAATTGCACGAGTTACTTCCCTCTAACACACCTGCGAAAACAAAAGAATTCGTTGGCTTGCTTGTAGTGACAAAGTTGATGTCGGTGTTTCGGTGGACAAAGAGAAAATTCTCTCCTTGTATGCGGGTTCCCTCAACAAGATGAATGTCAGAAATATCTACAGTAGTATCCTAACGTGAACTATCTCGACATTGTGTTGATTAACAGATATGTATAAATGCCTCACCTCATCTTACTTCATCGTCATCAGCTAGTATGTTAATCAACAGATGTGTCTAAAACAATACCTCACCTCTTACCTCTGAAAATGTGATAATTTTTGGTCTAGATCAGGAGTGATAAGTGTCAGTTGTATCTAGAGCAGCAGTGATGAGTAACAGTTGTATCTAGAGCAGCAGCGATAAGTGAAAGTTGCATCTAGGTCAGCAGTGATGAGAGACAGTTGTATCTAGAGAAGCAGTGATGAGTGACAGTTGTATCTAGATCAGCAGATTAATTGTTTGGTCTAGATCAGCAATGGTAAGTGTTAGTTGTATCTAGATCAGCACATGCCTAAAGAATGATGAAATGACTCTTTTGGGTTAGCAAACTTATCATTGCCTCATTGACAAAGACAGTTTCGTTGTTAAATATGGAAATAACTAGTCTTCTTCGCATATTAATTAATATAATCCCTTTAAAATAAAAAGGATAAAATGCATTCGTAGCAGTTAACAAAATGGCTTGTAGCCATACATATGTTTTGACTCCATGAGCAATGACCATATATATTCGTACAGTTCATTATTGAAATAGTTTTGTTACAATTAACCCAAATGTACTGCTATATCACCAACAATAAAAGCAGATTCAAGGCAAACGCCGAAGTGCTTCCACCACATTTGGTCAAGCAATTTTGGTACAACTGTCGAGATGTTCTACCATATTTGGTCAAGCAATTTTGGTACAACTGTCGAGATGTTCTACCATATTTGGTCAAGCAATTTTGGTACAACTGTCGAGATGGTTCTACCATATTTGGTCAAGCAAATTTGGTACAACTGTAGAAATAGTTCTACCATATTTGGTCAAGCAAATTTGATACAACTGTAGAAATAGTTCTACCATATTTGGTCAAGCAAATTTGGTACAACTGTAGAAATAGTTCTACCATATTTGGTCAAGCAAATTTGATACAACTGTAGAAATAGTTCTACCATATTTGGTCAAGCAAATTTGGTACAACTGTAGAAATAGTTCTACCATATTTGGTCAAGCAATTTTGGTACAACTGTCGAAATGGTTCCACCATATTTGGCCAAGTGACCTTGGTACAACTGTCAAAATTGTTCCACAATATTTGGCCAAGCGACTTTGGTACAACTGTCGAAATGGTTTTACTGCCACCGCCCATTTCATCAAACACATGTCGTGATCAGTGATGCGTAGCACAAAGCATTCACCTGGAAACAGGCAGAACATTAAAAACCGGAATGGAAAAAGAGTAGGCGGATTTGCGAACAGTTAAAGGAAAAAAAGAAAATGTAATATTTGTTGCTGTTGTATAGTCGAACATATGTTTTGCTAAGAGAGTTCCCGTTCTTAATCCACAGGACAAAGTCAGACTTGGAAATGATTGATGCCTGTGAGTCAGGCGTCTCCATGAGTATGGAAGTGTTTGAGAGAAGGAGCGTTAGAATGACAAATAGAGAAAGTGGAAGACTAAAAAAAAGGAAGGAATAAGAGAGAGTGGGGCACAACAAAAAAGTGGAAGGGTGATGACTGACGATAGAGCGAAATACATTTATGGCAGGAATTACAACAGTTACCTTTAATTAATACTACAACATTTAAAGACATTACCTGAATATGCCTTGGAAATATAGTTGTCATACCGGAATGCAATCAGTAATATTTAATAGTTTTCTGTACATTAATGCATGAGGGAAATATGTCATTCATTATTATGCCTGTAAAATGTCATTCATTATTATGCCTATAAAATGTCATTCATTATTATGCCTGTAAAATGTCATTCATTATTATGCCTATAAAATGTCATTCATTATTATGCCTATAAAATGTCATTTATTATTATGCCTATAAAATGTCATTCATTATTATGCCTGTAAAATGTCATTTATTATTATGCCTATAAAATGTCATTCATTATTATGCCTGTAAAATGTCATTCATTATTATGCCTATAAAATGTCATTCATTATTATGCCTATAAAATGTCATTCATTATTATGCCTGTAAAATGTCATTTATTATTATGCCTATAAAATGTCATTCATTATTATGCCTATAAAATGTCATTTATTATTATGCCTATAAAATGTCATTCATTATTATGCCTATAAAATGTCATTCATTATTATGCCTATAAAATGTCATTCATTATTATGCCTATAAAATGTCATTCATTATTATGCCTAAAAAATGTCATTCATTATCATGCCTATAAAATGTCATTCATTATTATGCCTAAAAAATGTCATTCATTATTATACCTATAAAATGTCATGCTATTACTATACATTGATATAGAGAGAAAATATTATAATTTGGCATAGCAGGAAATAACGCCTTGGTTTTACATTAATGTATATAAAACTATATAAAACATTTTGATACAATAATATATGCAGAAATATCACATTTGCCATACATTAGACAATATTAATGCATGCTTGAAACATACGGAGTTGCCGTACCTTCATATGTGGAAAAAATACAAATGTTCACTGGACATTAATGCACATAAAATATCATATTTGCCATTCTTTATTGCATACAAAATATATACACTTAAGAAATGTCAAATTTGCCCGAAATATATTATATTTGACAAACAATAATTCGCGTAAGAAATGTAAAATTTTCTAAATATAGAAAGCATCAAATTGACCAAACACTTACATACGTAGAATATATCAGATTTCGTATACATTAATACATTTTTAAAATATCAAATTTGTCATTCGTTAATATTTGGAGAAAAAGTATAAATCTACCAAACAATCTGTGTAAGAGATGTAACATTTCATTTCAGCAACTGGAAAATGTCAAATTTGCTACATAATTATACAGCTAGGAAATAAAAAATATTTCCGTACATTTATACATATAGGAGACATCAAATTATAAATATCTTAATAGAGAGAGGAAATATGAAATTTACTGCATTTTAATCGGTCTCGATATATAGTAGAAAATGAAATACATTATTTCTTACTTGTAAGTAAAATTTGAGAAGTATAATTCGTTGTTTTATAAAGTTATATATGGCAAAAATATTTCCTACTAGAAAGTAATACATGGCATATTAAGATATGACACATGATATTTCTTACTTATAATTAATATATTTCGCATGATATATCCTTCTTGTAATTAATATAAGACATGATATTTCCTACTTGTAATTAATATATGACACATTATATTTTCTACTTGTAATTATATATGACACATGATATTACCCACAGGTAATTAGTATATGACCTATATGATATTTCTACTTGTAACTAATATATGACACAATGTTATTTCCCCTAGTGGTAATTAAAATATATGACCAATAAGATATTTCTTTCATATAGTTATTATACGGCAAATTTCTGTTGGCATTTAATGTATTACTAACATGATATTACTCTCTTGTAATTATTATATAAGAAATATAATATTTCTTTCTTCAGGTTTGACTTGTTTCTACTTGTAATTACTATATGACAATTATGATATTTCTTTTCTTGTAAGTTAAAATATAACAATTTTCTAACAGTAATTAATTTATATAGCAGCTACGTCATTTTTTTCTTTCAATTAAATACGAAACATTTAATATATTTTTCTTTAATTAATACATGGCAAAATGTTTCCTTGTAATTAATCATTTAAATTTACAATTATGATAATTCTTTCTTGTCAATTATATGAGAAATTCCTATTTGCAATTAGTGTATGCTATATATGAATGTCTTTCTTGTCATTAATGTAGATAAAATTTCTACTTGTATTAATGTAAGGCAAATTTCTACTCGTAATTAATATAAGAGAAAGTTTTACTTGAAATTAATGCATGACAATGTTCTCCTTACAATCAATATACTTGTAATTAATGTAAGGCAAATTTCTACTTGTAATAACATAAGAAAAATTTCTACTTGTAAGAAAAACATAAATAACATAAGAAAAATTTCTACCTGCAATTAATGTATGTCAAATTTTTATCTGTAATCAATGTTGTGACACATTTCTAAGATAAATTTCTACCTGCAGTTAATGTATGATATTCCTCTTGCAATTAATGTAATACCCATTTTTACATATAATTAATATAAACAAATTTCTTCCTTCAATTACCGTGTGATAAAGTAGATGATGACTTTGTAATCAAGGTCAAGATCTAGGTAAAGTGAATGTGCAAACAATATGAATAAAATAAGTTTAAAATTATCTTAAAATTAATTCCAATTTCATATTCTCAGATTATTAAGAAAATATGTCCTATTATTCATTATGATTTTAATTACTTATCTTCAATAACTATTTAATTGCTTTTATATTTGATTGTTGTTTTGTTCATTTGATGTGTGTGTGTGTGTGTGTTCGGTTGGCTGATTAACAATCAGATTAAACTTAAAAAAAACATACATTTTATAGTGCCTCGCATATCCGTATTAAATTATCTTACATGCATTCAATACATTGATTTTCTTTGATGAAAAAAAATAACATGGAACAAGTGCAACATGTCGTAATCGGAACAAATTATATGCTGGTGTTGTTAAAAGTTCAAAGGCCATTTCTTGACTAACGCCATTATATGTGTAATATAACCAAATTTAAATATATTGATTTTGACCTTTTCAAAATGTCAGTAAAAACTGCTCAAGTTCAGTTGACGTAAAATAAACAGTAACAACAAAAGAAATCTATGTCTCCACACAGCGTCTTTCCCATGTGTTCACATTGTTCTTTTAAATGGATTAAATAGACGGTTTGGAGATGAGAAACATTATATTAAAGCTTGATAAGTGAGCACTTTTTGCCCACAAAATAATCACCACTTTCTGAGATGTGACAAAATGCACAAGAATAAGTCGCACGGTTCCACCATAAACAAAGTGTACAGCGGGACATTAATTTTCGAAAGTACGACGTCATAAACTCAGAACGAGGCTGAAGTTATTTATAGAAAAGTCAACCCTGTCGACCGAAGTTAACAATTTAAAATATTAAAAAAAACACCTCTGTACTAAAGAATCTTCTCACGGATGCGGCAGCAAGTAAATTTAAATTAATTCATTCATTTTAAAAGAAAAGAAAGTGAAAGTAATATTAAATGATAACAAGAACTAAGGAAAGAACAGAACCTGAATGCTAACAAGTACTAAGGAAAGAACAAAACATGAATGCTAAAAGAATTACTGTTGAATTCTTAATGAGATAGCGACATTTCACAGAGCGAAAGTAACTTTTGTTTGGCCCAATCATCGTTCATTCCACACTTGTCGGAAAAGTCCGGGTTGGCATTCCGAAAATGCTATGTTAGCTATATCGTCTGCAAGTTCGTTTGCTGTAAGAAACAACTTCGATAAATTAAATACGAGAGTGCGGACTTAACGTAAAAGGTTAATTTAGAATTGTGTTGATCCCTTAATACTGTTATTGTTTCATCCCAACGCTTTATAGAAGAGTCACTGTGTCTTTAAATAAAGTTATTACTGATAATAACAATTGAATGGCAATATTTATTTCAGTTTAGGCTTAGTAAACTTTATGCCCTATTAATTATTTTATTTTATTCATTCTAAAAGATCAAAGTAATTAAATTCTGTTATCTTAGGTTCGAGATCATCAATCACATTCAGTAGAATTTATTTTTATTATCATTATGTTGTTTTATTGTTACTACTTTTAGACAGTTTTCTAATACTATGTGCAAATTCACAAAACAAACTTTGAGTTAATTTTTTCTTTGTTTATGGTGTACATACAATTTTTAAATGCTTTTTTAAAAAAGAAATCTCTCTCTCTCTCTCTCTTTTACACACACACACACACACACACACACACACACACACACACACACACACACACACAATCACACACACACAAATACGCGCACGCACACGAAACACACACACAGAGTAATCTTTATTATTTTAAAAAATATTTCCTTGGATGTAATCATCGAATGGAACTCCAGGTATCTTTTCAAGAAGCGGTTTGCTTGACGTGGCGAGTCAAGCACCTGTCTTGCATCGTCCGCACTCAGCTCCTCCTTCGGACGTTTTCAAATCGAGTGCGTGTCCTGCCCAGGTAACGCGACCTGAACTCCCTTCGTTCAGGCACACACTCGCCCGTAAGTGTTTCCCCAGGCACTCCGCCCCTCCCCGCCATGCTTAATACCGGTGAAACTTAGAACGGGCGCCCAAGAACTTGATCGCAATTACATTGTAACTCCACCCACTTTCTCTCACAGGTGAAAGGAGAACAACGTTCAAAAACATCATCCAGCCCGTTCCTGCTGCATACCCCTAGAACAGTGAGCATCTACCGGGCGGACAGCCTCCTGACAGGTAAAGGGGGAGGGGGTAGCGCGGACAGTAGGTAAGAGCGTTAGGTGCCCTTGCCAACCGCCAATCATCCTTGCTACCTGGCATATTATTAATGTACCCATAGAGCCAGACCCAGACGTCTCACTCATTATTTACGAAGCGGAGTCGTCGGTTGCTAACTGCGCATCTACTGTCCATCTCGACCAGTAAAAATTAATGGTCACTGACAGCCTTTTCCGTCGGTCTTTGCGAACCTATGCAAATTTAATGACCAAGTATAGCCGCCTAAAGTGACCTGCGAGGTAAATAAACAACCAACAACAACTAACTATAGTCACAAACAAGAACCAACCACTTAAGCAGCCCAAACAACAACAGCCTTGAAGATAATGTCTTCGTACGGCCTCTTTCATCACCCTCAGATGACCCACCAGGTAAGGCAGACACAGGCAGTTGTTTTCTTTTAATATACACTTACGGCTTATCAAATATTTGTAAGCTGGTTTTGTGTGATATTCATTTTTAATTTCATTTTCATTTTCAATTTTTTTCTTCCTCTCTCATCAAAAAGAGACAGGCAATTGTGAAAAGGATGGTGACTTAAATTTTATTTCAATCTGCCACTCCACCCACCCCGTTCCGGTTCATGTTTTCTGGATGAGTTACTTAACGTTGATTGAAAACCGACAAACAATTTTCATAATGTGACAGAGATTATTTTTGGCTGGTGTCAGGCAAAATATACACAATATAAATAATTGTTTACAATATTTCTGGCTGGTGTCAGGCAAAATATACACAATATAAATAATTGTTTACAATATTTCTGGCTGGTATCTGGCAAAATATACACAATATAAATAATTGTTTACAATATTTCTGGCTGGTATCTGGCAAAATATACACAATATAAATAATTGTTTACAATATTTCTGGCTGGTATCTGGCAAACTATACACAACATAAATAATTGTTTACAATATTTTTTATTTTTGCAAAATGAAATGGACACGAAGTATATTCATAAGTGGAAAGTCGCAGACACTGGTTAAGAATGACTTTTGTAGCCGGTATTCAGCTCTGAAATACTTTTTAGGGAAAAGGGTCGGGGGAACAAAATAAATATTTTTGGTGTTTATGTGATGGTGTATGAGCTTAAAATTGTTTATATGAGAATGAACATGTACTTAATCTTACTTAAGTACAAATTAGAATCAAGTAGACCCAGACTCGTTCTGACAAGGAAAATGAAAGAAATAGCAGAGATATAATTATTTTCTTTAAATTCAATGCTTTTCGTGTACGTTATATGCAATATACTTCAAATTACTAAAAAAATAAATTGTTTAAATGTTGTTTCCATTTACTGAGTAAAATACTATATATAACTTCAACATTTCATCCAGCAAAGTATAAGACCAACTAATTACACCATTTTAGCTAATAAAGATGCTAACAAATAAATCTACCTTCACCTTTTTAAAATAAAGATCCTAACAAAAAGAACTTCTACCTAAGGTTTTTAATTCAAAAAGAACATCTGCCCAAACCGTTTTAATGAATAGAGATATTAATAAAAAGAACACCTTTTTCATCGATATACGTACCAGCTCCCCGAACATAATGCTAAACTTGTGAGTAAATATTAGAACTAATGGCCATACAAACACACTCAGCATAAACCGCATATACCAGTACATCCACGTACATAAACATGCAGTCACATCAGTGAATAAATTATGCGTCACTCTCTTCATCGTCTTTCTAGTTTTCACTCAGTTATGTCCCACATGGAAAATCGTTTGGAACATAGATGTCTAAATATGGGGATGGATAACGATGCTGTCAATATATAACTCCATCTGTATTTTATTAAGTTATGTCCCAGATAATGACGCTGTAAATAATCAACATATTCATAATTCCATCTGTATTTTATTAAGTTATGTCCCAGACGGAATACTGGTTTAGAACATAGAAGACTCGGGTAGGGATGGATGCTTTCAATAGTAAACCTTTCCACTCTGTATTTCCTAGACGGTGTATCTGTAAGTGTCATAATTTAAGTATGGAACTGTTATATAATACGTGCATTAAAAACTATGTACATGTATACAGGATTGGAATTGGGAGGGAGTTAAGTGCATATCTCTTTCTCCTATAGGTTCGTTTTTTGAATTGAAATGCCTTCCAGAAACTTGTATCGATATTGGAATTTTATTTCAAGATGAAATATAAATAATACACTGGTATTTAATGGGGATTTGTGCAGGCCTTAATGTAAATAATACACTGGTATTTAATGGGGATTTGTACAGGCCTTAATGTAAATAATACTCTAGTATTTAATGGGGGTTTGTGCAGGCCTTAATGTAAATAATACACTTGCATTTAACAGGAAATTGTGTTCATTTCGTTTATTTTGTTTGTTTATTGTAGTCATCGTCGGCTTGACTTAAAAAAAAAATTAATTAATACATGTATTGCTCATTGTAAAATAAAGAAATAATTTTATTCTTCTAAAAGTAATTTTAATATTGAATAATAAAATTAAATCTGAATAATATATAATAATATAATATTTTATTATCATTATCGATCACTATATGAGATGAAAATTTATTTCTGTATTGTTTTCTTTCTTTTCAATTCTGTTAAGTGAGGGTGGAAACATAGATTACTGTTTTACATTTATCTATCTATCTATCTATCTATCTATCTATCTATCTATCTATCTATCTATCTATCTATCTATCTATCTATCTATCTATCTATCTATCTATCTATCTATCTATCTATCTATCTATCTATCTATCTATCTATCTATCTATCTATCTATGTGTATATATATATATATATATATATATCTGTCTGTATGTCTCTCTGTCTGTCTATTCCCGCAAAACATATCTCAGGGTTGGGGAAATGTTTGTGAACTATTAAATTAGAAATACAATATTAGCTTCATCACAATTTGCAGACAACGCAGTCTCATAGTGTATAGCTCTAATGCGAGTGATACAGAAGGCAAGACAATCAACAAAACTGATTGGCTGATTGATTGACTGATTGATAATTTGCTTTCGTGCTTGGTCAATTGACTAACTGAACAATTGAGTGATTTGATGAACGGATGAATGGATGAACGGGTGGGAATGATTGATTGAGTAAGTGATCGATCGTTGATCAATCGGTTGAAGGAGAAATACGTCGATTGATGGATTGACTGATCTCTTGAAATTCGGAAGCAAGGGTTTTAGCATTCACGCTTTGATATGGAATTATCTCACTCGCGGCTAAAGGAAATATTGAAGATCGATGTAACAAATGACAAAAGTGAAGGAAGGAAGAGAACACGCTATATTCATACCAAATACAAACTTTTGCTTTAAATTTTCAAGTTAAACGCGTATTTTTAAAGAGTTAAACGGGTATTGTTTTCTTTAAACGAGCTTAACCTGCATTTGAAGACGATTCAAACCTGTATACTTAAATCAATCTAACTTTGCAATTAACTATGAGTTAAACCTGTACTTTTAAAGAGTCAAACGTGTATTGTTTTCTTTAAACGAGCTTAATTTGCATAGTTAAATCAAACTTTGCAAGTAACTATGAGTTAAACCTGTACTTTAAAACGTTTCTAAAATATAGCTCTAATTTAAAGCACGATTATCCTAGACTTAGAAAGAGTGTAGTCTAGTATTAATATTTATTGATTTTAGATAGTAATCTAATAAAGCGCATAAATAACTTAACTGTTACTTTTCTTTAACAGAGTTGCAATAATGACTTGACACAATTTTCCTTCCAGTCCCAACACTAACGAGAAAATGTGATTGCTTATTCATTTCTCATGAATTAATATCCAGCGGCAGACTTGGAGTGCAAAACCACAAACATCAAAAAAGGCGCTTACTTTTCTGTTCTTTCTTTTACATGAGTTTTTACTCAAATTGAGAATAAAATAGAAAAAATTAGTATGTAACAGACTGTTGTTTGCAAATGCATATTTTCACAGTTCTGAAGTCCACAGCAAATAGTGAAAGCTGTATCTTGCAAAACAAATTTTCAAAATACATTTACATTGCTTAAGTCATTATGTTCAGGCATTACAAATTCACGAGAATATCCTAGTTTTAACTTTTTCAACTAAACTTATGCAAGTGAAAGAAAACACTCCGCGTACACATACACACAAATAAGCAAACTTCAACTAGTACAATACTAGTTCGACAGTGAAATAAAAAGAAGTGGAACATTCATTTAACATAAGATCAAATTAAGTACACATTAGTTTAACAGTGAAATAAAATAAGTAAAATAGTTTAAGAGTAAGATAAAATTAGGTACAGCATTAGTTTAGCAGTAAGAAGTATTTGTTAGCAAAAATTGATTCAACAATAACAAAACCATAACCATAACAGAATATGTCTTTAGAACGAAAGAAGAATATTAATTCGAACAAATTTAAATTTAAATTTAAATCTAAATAACACACACCTAAAGTGCTTGGTCATGCTTACTTCAAATACAAAATGGCGATTCTGAATATTCGGATGATTGTCGAAGAAGAGCGAACAGTGTTCCTTCTGCTCCTGTCTTAATTCAGTGGGTCAGCTATAAATGGCTTTGACTGAGGAAGAATTGCTTCCCTGTTTGTACACCGAAACTCCAATGATTGGAAACTGGTATCAACATACTCTCATTTTCATGTACATATATGGTACTGTAATGATTATTTTTAATTTTTTTAAGTTGACCCAGCTTAAATTATAACACAATTTCTATTGTTTAAATTGAAGGGAATAATCCATTTTATTGACTGCTAGATCACAGTCAAGTTGGGGCTTTGAAATCAGTAAGTAAATCTTGTTTAGCTCTCCTCCCTGACAGGAAAATAGGTTAGAGTTCATCACAGCTAGAATTAGAGAAGTAGGTCAAGGTATCAAATCTAAGACCAGTAATCAAAGTTTATCACAACTAGTATCGGGGAAGAAGGTCGAGTTCATCACAGCTAGAATCAGGTAAGTAGGTTAGATTTCATTATAGCTAGAATCAGGTAAGTAGGTCAGAGTTTATCACAGCCACAACACAGCAAGTTTCATTAGATTCGGTGAATAAGCGCTCAGCATTGTCGGATGACGTCCACACGCAATTCAGAACGAATCAAACAGCAAGAGAATGGCGTCATATCTCTTCAAAGTGTAGCTGACTACACGGTCTACAGTCTACACGATCCATTCCCTAATACAACTCAGTAATCTCTAATACAACTCAATAATCACTAGAACAACTCCATAATCTATAGTACAACTCGGTAATCCATAGTAAATAATCCCTAGTACAACCCCATAATTCCTAGTACAATTCCAAAATCCCTTATACAACTCCACAATCACTAGTACACCATAATCGCTACAACCCCATAATCCTTAGTACAACCCAATAATCCCTAATACAACTCCATAACCCCTAATACAACTCCATAACCCCTAATACAACTCCATAATCTCTAGTAAAACTCTATAATCCCTAGTACAACTCCGTAATCACTAATACAACCCCATAATCCCTAGTATAATCCCACAATCCCTAATACAACTCTATAATCCGTAGTACAACCCCATAATCTCTAGTACAACTCCATAATACCCAGTACAACTCCTTAATCCCTAATACAACCACATATTCTCTAGTACAATTCCATAATACCTTTACAACTTCTTAATCCCTAGTACAACCCTATAATCCTTGTACAACCCCATAATCCTAGTACAGCCCCATATTCACTAGTACAACCTCATTATCTTAGTACAGCCCCATATTCACTACTACAGCCCCATATTCACTAGTACAACCCCATATTCCTAGTACAGCCCCATATTCACTAGTACAACCTCATTATCCTAGTACAGCCCCATATTCACTACTACAACCCCCTATTCACTAGTACAGCCCCATAATATCTAGTTCTACTTCGTAATTCCCTTAAATTCATTTGCTTGCTTGGCCTCTTCATTTAACTCATTCTACTGCTGGTGGTGCAGCAACGAATTACATATTTGAAACAATTTTAAATTATTGATGATTATTCTTGATATGCTGATAAGTGCCATATGACACTAACGGTTGCTTGGTTGTTAGTGTTGCTGTTTGTTTATTTGTAAAGTTCCGATTCTCCATTTTGACGTAGTCAGCAACCCGACCGTTTCTATTAGCTGCTTTGGGTAAAGGGATGCTGTCGTATTGTGGTGACAGAATCAAATTCCAAAGCACGCTAGTGTCAACTTGTTATCCGCACGTGCAGTAACAGCTTTGTAGCGCACAGTGCGCACGCGCCCGACCATTCCAGCGTCATGCTTTGGCAAGAGGTGGGGTTGGGGGAGAAAGACCGGCGTTCGTCAGCTGTACAAAGAGCGAGCGCGCTCGATAGGCCGAATGGCATCTGTCAAAGACAATGATTTAAAATAATTAATATTTAAACGCTTTCACTGCTTAATTTGATGTCACTCGTAGTGTGGTTTGAGACATCAGCCTGTTCTCCTTCTTCTTCTTCTTTTCTCTCTCTCTCTCTCTCTCTCTCTCTCTCTCTCTCTCTCTCTCCACACACACACACATCTACACACATACACAAACATTCACACGCGCGCATACACACACACACACACACACACATGCTTACACACACGCCACACACACACACACGAATCACACACACACATACACACATACACACATACACGCACACATGCACGCACATGCATACATACACACATTCGCGCGCGCACACACACGCACACACACTCACAAACATACAAGACTTTCTTTTCCTTCCTTTATTTTTTCCATATGTATGCGAGTTATAGAGTACTAACTATGTCTTAATTTATAATGAATAAGTTTTATTTTATTGCTCTTTCCATTACTTTCATTAAGATAATGGTATCAATTCCCTCCCCTCTTCAAGACAATATTTCTGGTTACATTTTATTCCCATTATTTTAAAAGAACTCTTTCATGTCCATTATTAAAATTCAAAGCAAATAATGGATTGAGAAAATTCACCTCTATAATATATTTCTTTAAACATTCTTCTCCAAATTATTTAATTAACACGGGGGACTTTTGTGGGTAGTTTAATGTTCAAATTAAAGATCACATTCAGCGTTTCATAACTGAATATCTTTAAAACCAGAGGCGGTTCAACTCTCCCGAGTCAGGGAATGGGTGAGGATTGAAAACTCTCCCGAGTCAGGGAATGGGTGAGGATTGAAAACTCTCCCGAGTCAAGGAATAGGTGAGGATTGAAAACTCTCCCGAGTCAGGGAATGGGTGAGGATTGAAAACTCTCCCGAGTCAGGGAATGGATGAGGATTGAAAACTCTCCCGAGTCAGGGAATGGGTGAGGATTGAAAACTCTCCCGAGTCAGGGAATGGGTGAGGATTGAAAACTCTCCCGAGTCAGGGAATGGGTGAGGATTGAAAACTCTCCCGAGTCAGGGAATGGGTGAGGATTGAAAACTCTCCCGAGTCAGGGAATGGGTGAGGATTGAAAACTCTCCCGAGCCAGGAAATGGGTGAGGATTGAAAACTCTCCCGAGCCAGGGAATGGGTGAGGATTGAAAACTCTCACGAGCCAGGGACTGAGTGTGAGGGGTGAAATAGCTCAAACCTCTCGTAGCCGGTGAAATAATGTTCGAACCCCGATGACCCGCATACAAGGCTAGCGTTCATACCAAGTGGCCACCTAACTCCTTAAGTTACTATTGGTATTTCCCTACTGACAAGAGTCCAAGTTTAATGTGTGCTTTTTTCAGTCACGGACGATGTTTAGTGGTCCGAGAAATCACTCTGGTGTGGAGAAAACTTTAGTGAATAGGGCAATTTAGTCTGGTGTGTGCAGAGATTCACTCTGTGAAGAGAGTCTGGTGTATGGAGAGGATTGGTTTAGTGTGTAGAGATATTCAATCTGGTATCTAGTCAAATAATGAAAATAGTCTAAACATATATAATTGTAACCACGTTAGTGTCATATCACCAATAAGCGTGCGAGAATAATAATTGAAAATTAATTCTACCACTTTACGGACTTGATAAGCTTCCTATCCATATAACTGCAGGTCATCGCGAAATTAAACCCTTGTTTTCTTAAAGTCTGTAATATATTTTCTGTTTAAATACATGTTTATCCAAATATAACTTAATTCCTAATAATTTTAGGTAGGTAATGATGGATGTGATAATTTGGATCACAACGACAGACAAACAGAAGTCGTAGAAATAGGAATAATAATAATAATAATAATAATAATAATGAAGTATTAAAACATATCCCCACAAAAGATATTACAGAAACCAACAGTCTAATATACGCCACCGCAAAGGTAATTGAAAGATATATAAGGCCAGACACAGTACAAACACAGAAACCATCAATACCACCATGGAAGAAAAGAATAGAAAAGAAAATAGAGTGTACTAGAAGAGAAATAAGCCAAATGACAGCAGCAGAACAAAATAAGGGGAAAATGAAGGCAAGATTGGTCGCCAAATACCATCTCAACTGCAGAAACACTAAGACTGCAATAGAAGATGCAAAGCAAAGACTTCAAGGACTCAGTCACCGTCTGAAGAGATACATTGCAAGAGGTCAGCAATTCCAACAGAACAAAATATTCCGAACTGACCCTGGAAGACTATACCAAGAATTTAAAGGAAATTTCAGAACAGAACAACAAATACCAAACATTCATGATACTAAGACCTTCTGGGAAAACATTTGGAGCAATACAAATACGCATAACACTTCCGCCAAATGGATTCAAGAACTGAAAGTTGATCATAAAGAAACACCTGAACAATGCACCGTAACAATCAGTGAGAAAGACATTAAGAAGAAGGTTCGAAATATGGCAAACTGGAAAGCCCCAGGACCAGATCAAATACAAATATTCTGGCTGAAAAAGTTTACCTCCTTACATGGCAGACTTGGTGAACAACTGCAAGACATACTAATCAAACCAGGAACCTTACCAGCATGGATGGTAAAGGGAAAAACAAGTCTGATTATGAAAGATACACAGAAAGGCGCAACACCAAACAACTATCGACCAATCACATGCCTATCAACCACCTGGAAGTTACTATCAGGAATTATAGCTAACAAAATCATGACTCATCTTGAAACAAACAAAATTCTAAACTATGAACAAAAGGGTGCTAGACCAGGCAGCAGAGGAACGAAGGACCAATTGGCAATTGATAAGGCAATAGTGACTGACAGCAAGAAACGAAGAACAAATCTTGCAATGGCATGGATTGACTATCAAAAGGCCTATGACTCAGTCCCACATTCATGGATAATTGAAACATTAAAATTGTACAAAGTAGCGCCATCAATACAGAACCTAATTCAGGAGTCAATGAAAAACTGGAAAACCACACTCACATGCAACAACACAAATATTGCAGACATAGCAATAAATTGTGGAATCTTTCAAGGTGATTCACTATCGCCACTGCTGTTCTGCATTGCCCTGAACCCTCTCAGTCACGTGATCCAGAAAACAGGGTTAGGATACAAAATGAAAGCAGGACAGGTTATCAGCCATCTACTGTACATGGATGATCTCAAGCTGTACGGTAAAAATGAAAGTGACATCACATCACTGATCAATACTGTCAAGATCTGCAGTGAAGACATCAACATGAAATTCGGCCTTGAGAAATGTGGACGAATTGTCATCCAGAAAGGCAAGGTCAAAACAACAGAGGGCCTGCAATTCGACATCGGAAAAATCAATGATGTTTCAATAGAAAATGGATATAAGTATCTTGGGATACTACAACATCAAGAAAATATGCAGAGAGAAATGAAGTCCAAAGTTAAGAGAGAATATGAAAAACGTGTTAGACAAGTCCTGAAATCCAAGCTAAATGGGGCGAACAAAATACAAGCCCTTAATGCATACGCAATACCTGTAGTAAGCTACACTGGAGGTATCATAGATTGGACAGCAAATGAAATAAATGCACTGGACAGGAAAACAAGAAAACTACTCACAATACATAAAGCCTTACACCCAAAAGCAGACGTAGACAGACTCTATGTATCTCGAAAAATGGGAGGCCGAGGTCTCAAGAAAATTAAACATGTCATTGAAGGAGAAGTCATTGGCCTTGTGGACTACATCTGGAATAACAATAAAGATGATCCACTGATAGAATTAGTAAAAAGGAGTGGACTATTCCAACCACCAGAAACAGACAAAGAAACATGGAAGAAAACAACGAAGCAAGAACTAGCACATACCTGGAGACAGAAACCTCTACATGGTCAATATGTACGACAAGCAGACGAAATATCAACAAAGCAATCAACGTACAAATGGTTGAAAGAGGCAGGATTGAAAGCAGAAACAGAAGCACTCATAACAGCTGCACAAGATCAAGCACTCAACACCAAAGCACACAAAACGAAAATCATGAAAATTTCAAATGATTCCAAATGTAGACTTTGCAAATCCATGGATGAGACAACAGAACACATACTATCTGGATGTCAGGTTCTGGCTGGAACAGAATACACCAAACGACACAATGAAGTGGCAAAACACATACATAGAAATCTGTGTGAGAACTATGGCATAAAAACCCCAGAAAGAACATGGATGCATCAACCAGAAGCAGTCATCGAAACAGAAGAAGTCAAATACTGTGGGACTTCGAGATAAGAACAGACCGGGTGATTCCTGCAAGACGACCAGACATTGTAGTTCTCAATAAGACCAACAGAACAGTAACAATTATTGATGTCGCTGTTCCAAGTGATAGAAACATAAAAACAAAAGAAAGAGAAAAAATAGAAAAATACCAAGACCTCAGATTAGAAATCCAGAGACTGTGGAATGTAAAAGCAGAAGTGATACCAATAGTGATAGGAGCCTTGGGGAACATAACATCAGAATTGGAAGGCTACCTGAATAAACTCCCTGGAAACCACAGAATCGCTCCACTACTCAAAGCAGCGCTCCTCGGAAGTGCCCACATCCTCCGTAAAACTTTGGATCTCCCAGAATCTTGGTAAGATTCCGAGACCTAGGATCTCAGCCGACAGTCAAACAGAAGTCGTGGAAAGAGGCTGAATAATAATAATAATAATAATAATAATAATAATAATAATAATAATAATTCGATGAAATATCAACAAAGCAATCAACGTACAAATGGTTGAAAGAGGCAGGATTGAAAGCAGAAACAGAAGCACTCATAACAGCTGCACAAGCTCAAGCACTGAACACGAAATCACACAAAACGAAAATCATGAAAATCCCAAAAGATTCCAAATATAGACTCTGCAAATCCATGGATGAGACAATAGAGCACATATTAACTAGATGTCAGGTTCTGGCTGGAACAGAATACACCAAAACGACACAACGAAGTGGCAAAACACACACCGAAATATGTGTGAGAACTATGGCATAAAAGCCCCAGAAAGAGCATGGATGCACCAGCCAGATGGCAGTCATAGAAACAGAAGACGTCAAAATGTTGTGGGACTTCAAGATAAGAACAGATCGGGTGATTTCTGCACGAAGACCAGACATTGTAGTTCTCAATAAGTCCAACAGAACAGTAACAATCATTGATGTCGCTGTTCACAATTTATAAATAAAACTAAGGCGCATTGTTTGCTGGAGTAGGTATTACTCTTACTCTTCTCTCATTGGTTCGATAAATAATCATTGTTTCCACCCTCCTATTATCTTGGGCTAACTTTTGATTGGTCAGGAGAAAAAAGTCTAATGCTGTATCCCTCTTACTGGCGATAAAACAGCACTTTTATTTTCACCCCTCGGGAGTGTACTGTCACTTGAAGATGGTCAGTGACAAGACCAAAGACATGTACTAATTCAGTTACATCTTTTGGACCTGCAAGAGTGGGTTTTTTTTATTTACTTGCAGTTTTTTGTTGTTGTTTTTCTTTTCCTTGTTATTTTGGGGGGTGGGTGGGTTGCTGCTATTGAGAAGTTAAGAATTTTTGGCTCAACCATTTTCGGTTTTTTGTTGAAAAACAGCACACTCTTTTCGGCCACGGTACGTGTCTTACATTTGCACCTGTGCAGAAGGCATCAAGCACAGTTTTTTAGAGGATTTTAATTTTGTAATGAATTCTTCACAAATGCAAGACAAAGTGATACATGAATTAGTATTGCCAAAGGAACCCTAAGACTAGGTCATGATATCCACGGAGAGACTGTGATGTTATGGGCCCCAACAAACGACAGTCAATATTCACGGAGTGACTATGAAATGGGCCCCAACAAACGACAGTCAATATTCACGGAGTGACTATGAAATAGGCCCCAACAAACGACAGTCAATATTGACTATGAAATAGGCCCCAACAAACAACAAACTAGTGTAACACTTTATTAGTGTTCCATTAACAATTAAAGAAAATAATGAAACTTTAATTTTTTTAATAATAGTTTATTGATACTGTTTGCTACTGATAACTAGAAACGATGCATTAAATTATTTTTGACCTTCTTGTCAATTAAAGATAATTATAGACAAACCACTCAGTCACTACAAGAAATGTCATTAATTACAGATGAACCACTCAGTAATTGTTAGTGTTGTGAATTATAGACAAACCCTTCAGTCCACTACAGAGTTGTTAATTGCAGATTGTGATGCTAACGCCACTTAGATAATGGATATTATTATTATTAATTAATTAATAATCCAAAACTAATTACAATGATGAGAATTTTATTTTATTTTATTAATGATCCTCCTACAGACACCACTCGTCGCTCTCACTTGGCGGATATGAGGGCGTAGTAAACGTTTTCTCTCTTTCACAACATTAAAGATAAACATTACGGTCCACAATCTTTCTGTAGGTGGAAAACTTCTTATTAAAGGAGAAGACAAATCCGTCTTTATTCAATATTTAGCGAGTTCCCATCCACCCACTTTCGTCTCCAACATAAGATTATCAATATGCATAAAGGTCAAATTTATTAAATCAACAATCAAATATGTATATGATAAATACAATGAAATAGATTACTTGACATCAATATTTACATGAAACCACATTCGAATAATTTTTATATTCACAGTCCTTTATCCAGAAAAACTTTTTTAATAATTCAATACATATCACATGATAATTCTTATCAGGGAACAGAAATGAAGTTATTGAGATAACCAATAATAGTTTTACATAACCTGAATTTACTGCAGTCTCAACAGTTTTTTTCTTGCTTTTGCAACAATGTCACGAGTTTATTGTCCACCTTTATTTCAACAGTTCTGTGTGTTTCACTTCGCTTTTCATAAACACTGTTCTGCTACTTATTCTCTTGAACTAACCTGGACATTTTGTTTTGCTGTGTCAACTCCTTCAAGCAGAACAATAATTGTAGCAATTTCTGGTAACTTCTCTGTACCAGAAATTGCTCAATGTCATCAGCATACTTTGCCATGATACATGAAAGGAATGCTGTGTATTCCTTTACTCTTATACACATTGCGGCAGACGGTTCCCTTGTCTTGCTTGGTCATAGTGGTTTACAATCAGTGAACCAGTAGATTCAAATAACACGTAAAGGGAGAAAATCGCAAACTTGGAAAAGGCTGCTAGCCCTGAAAAATATAATCAAGTAGCAATGCTAAATTCTAGTGTATCGCTTTATAACTCCATTCTTTCTTACATTCCAGTCTCAACTTACAATTTCCTGCAACAGTATTCATTAACCCAATACACGCACACAGCATAATAAGTACAGTGTATCAAAACAATGTCAAGTGTTAAGTATAATACATATGAGCAGCTTAGTTCAAACATTTGTAGAAATAATACTGTATTCACATAATACAAGTCTACGTAAAAGACAAGTATAACATATCAACAGTAAAATGCAAAATATTTCTTTGCCACTTCAAATTCAAGTGATCAGGCAATAGATTTCAGCCCATTGGCTGGTCTCGTTCTCGTAAATCATAGCCATCGGATACTAAAAACTACTCTCCCAGTTGAATTAGTTTGCATTACATAAGCAGTTTCTAGCAAATTCTCAATTCAGGTTGTGTACTTCCAACTCTGACACATAAAAATACCGTCATAAGGAGTGCCCAAGGTCGAGTTACTCTGACAATTTTATAATTTATATAACAATTAAATTTTAATTCAGGGAGAGTAAAATTTACTCCCACACACACATAAACCCCTCAGTCCAGTGTATTCAGTGACATAAACGCAATTGGTAGGTGTTTTCTGACTTTGGGCGCCCTGGAAAAGATCTTGATACACTAAGGGCGCGTGAACCGAGAAAGCTTGGGAAACCACTGCCTCAGTCACTACAAAATAATATTGTTAATCACAGAAAAACCACTCATTCACTACAAAATAATATTGTTAATCACAGAAAACCATTTATTCACTACAAAATAATATTGTTAATCACAGAAAACCACTCATTCACTACAAAATAATATTGTTAATTACAGAAAACCACTCATTCATTACAAAATAATGATTATAATTACAGTAAGCCCGTCGGTCACTAAATGGTAGTGTTTTTAATTACAGATAAACCCCTCAGTTACTAAATGATAGTGTTGTTAATTACAGATAAACCACTCAGTTACTAATCACTACAAAATAGTGTTTTTATTACACATAAACCCCTCAGTTACTAAATGATAGTGTTGTTAATTACAGATAAACCACTCAGTTACTAATCACTACAAAATAGTGTTTTTATTACACATAAACCCCTCAGTCACTAAATGATAGTCTTGTTAATTACAGATAAACCACTCAGTTACTAATCACTACAAAATAGTGTTTTTATTACACATAAACCCCTCAGTCACTACAGTGACGATGGACGATCGACGAATAGAAAGTAAGGGAGAGTGGGGGTAGGGGTGAGGAGAGTGGTCGAAGGTCTTCTTTCAGATTTTCCACTGCAAAGTGATCTTTGACCTATTAACTCCGTCACTTCCTTTTTTCGTCCCAAACTTATCGTGCCTGTTATCTTTTGGAGCTTAAAATAAATTTTGAACATAAAATAAAATTCAATAAGTGATTGCAAGAGTTGTAGGACCAGCCAGAATAGGCTACCGTTCGCAAGAGAAAGGGAAGTAACTCTGTATTTTTATTTATTATTAAGCAGTAGTTTCCCCTACTTTGCTTTCGCGCCCATTGCACCTCCCCAGTTTTCTATGGTTATACATGTAATCTATATTTTCCCTTGATCATTATTTTTATGGATCAGTTTATCAAAGTGGAAGAAACAAACAAGGGAGACAACATAGCATAAATAAGACGTTTTCTTCTTTTTTCATTGCTCTACAATGAGCACAATTTTTTTTCTTTTAAAATTACTTTAAAGAGGAGAAAAGAATTGAGTGTTTAAACATGTAAACTTCATTTAATTTGTATTGAATTCGCTTTTGGTTAATTATGTGCAAACATCTCCTCTCCCCCTTTTCGACTATTTCCACTGCTATTGATACATATAATATTTTTTAAAAATTATTTGTGGATGTTTTGTTATGTCAACATGGTATCTTTGGTTATCCAGCTGTACGCATGTGTTCTGTGTGCTCACACGCACACGTACGCCTTATGATCAAATAGTTCTCTCTAAAATACTTTTATTTTGATGGTTAATTTTATCAAATTAAACGTTATATACCGATAATGTTTGAATTTTTTTTTTCTTCGATGTAAAACTTTTTAAAATGACAATATTGTTTACTTTGGTATCACTGGTAGTAGAGCCCAGATTGGTGAGTTTTATTGTCACGATTTTAAATAGTTATACGACTGTCACGAAGGTACACTCTATTACAATTGTTCAAAACTAAATATGAATTATTATGAAAGTAGTAAGTACACACACAAACACAAGCGCTCACTCAGTTACATAGATAGATTGATAGATAGATAGATAGAAAGAAAGAAAAAGAATGTGTGTGTGTGTGTGTGTGTGTGTGTGTGTGTGTGTGTGTGTGTGTGTGTGTGTGTGTTATCACGACTTACACATAAACATTTTACACAATATAAAATTGTAGAATTATCAAAGTTTGCTTTTGTTGTTTCAATTTTTAAAATATAAATTTAAAAATTTTTTAGAATGCATTTAAAGTACTAACATATAATATTGGTATTTTGTTAGGTTGCATTTATTTCTTTATATGTTCTATTCATACAAGAAAAAATTAAAAGGAACACATATTAAAGCAAATTTCTTTCTCTTTTTTCCTACCCCATCTCTCTCTCTCTCTGTCTCTCTCTCGGTCTCTCTCTCTGTCTCTTTCTGTCTCTCTCTCTCTCTCTCTCTTGTCCAGCATTTTGAACCCGTTCATTATCTAGCATTAGCTAGTCTAAGTGTGTTTTATTCATTTATTCGTGTGTTCGCGAGCTCATGAATATTAAAATAGTTATTTGTACATTGTACTAAAGAATCACTCGTCACACGCAATTTTGTACGTAGTAGTCTACGTACGCATGGCGTTGTAAATATAGCGATTGTTTCGCCCTGTCGTGTGTATCCGTGTATATATGTGTTTGTTTGTGTTTGTGTGTGTGTGTGTGTGTGTGTGTGTGTGTGTGTGTGTGTGTGTAATGTGTGTGTACCCTTATGTGAGCATGTGTTTGTATGTGTGTGTGGTGGGTGGTGGTGGCTAGGTAATAAACTGTGTACCTGTCTAGGGATTAAAAACTGCCCCGCAAAGTAACTAGAACTTCTGGATGCCTTAACTCACTGACCTGAATGGAAACTAAAACAGCCTTTCTGCTTTTATCCGGTCGAACAATGAAGCTTATTGATCTTCATCTGTCTCTGACAATAATACCTTTCTGTGTCACTCAGTCCATTCAGTGTAGATCTGTTTCAGTCAGTCCATTCAGTGGTGTATATTTGTTTCAGTCAGTCCATTCATAGTAGATCTGTTTCAGTCAGTCTATTCATAGTAGACCTGTTTCAGTCAGTCCATTCATAGTAGACCTGTTTCAGTCAGTCTATTCATAATAGACCTGTTTCAGTCAGTCTATTCATAATAGATCTGTTTCAGTCAGTCTATTCATAGTAGACCTGTTTCAGTCAGTCTATTTCATAGTAGACCTGTTTCAGTCAGTCCATTCATAGTAGACTTGTTTCACTCAGTCCATTCATAATAGATCTGCTTCACTCAGCCACGTACAAAGAAGTTCTTGTTAAAAGCTATCCTTTGTATAAATTTGTCCCGTACAAAAACAATTCTTGTTACAGGCTGACTTTGCTTAAATCTGTCCCAACAGAACAGTTCTTGTTACAGGCTGACTTTGCTTAAATCTGTCCCAACAGAACAGTTCTTGTTACAGGCTGACTTTGCTTAAATCTGTCCCAACAGAACAGTTCTTGTTACAGGCTGACTTTGCTTAAATCTGTCCCAACAAAACAGTTCATGTTGCAGGTTATCTTTCCTTTGCAGTGATGTAACCATACTGCCCATTGCCAAATTTCACGGTGTCGTGAACTTCATTTTAATCAGTTTATATAAAGGCGTTGCCAGTCTGTCTATTTACTAAGCATCACTTTATATTTAGTCCTTTTATAAAATGGCCATCAGTCATTCAGCCGGTTAGTCAGTCAGTCATTTTGAGGGAAGTGCTATTATTTCAGTAGCGATTTCTGTTTCCGAGTTTATATTTAATTTGTATAGATGTAATGGGAATCCCAGCTGATTGAATGTACTTTTGCCTTAGAGCAAAGACGTCAGTCAGCGTAAGCAGGTACAGGGCGTTGCGAGTTAGTGACGACAGCGCGGGCTGCTTGTCCGTAGGACAACATTGAAGCTAAATTACAGGCAGCATATTAAAATTACACGTCCATCAATTGCTTCATAAAGTAATGACAGTTGTAAAGAGAACACTTTCTAATAGAATCAGTAACGTTTAGCTTAAAAAGGACAATGTTCTCCAATAATATGTTATGTGATGTTCTTGATGCACTCTTATGGTCAGGCGGTCAAATTACACATACATTCTGTAATGCACATTTAGAATAAATAAATAACGGTTTTCGTTTAATTCTTAGTGGGCATCACTTAAAAGATTGAATGGACATCTAGAATTAGATGCAGGTTGTGTCCAGAATTAGAAGAATTCGTCGAACTGCAGACAACTTTCTACTTATAGTCATCAAACTGCAGACAACTTTCTACTTATAGTCATCAAACTGCAGACAACTTTCTACTTATAGTCATCAAACTGCAGACAACTTTCTACTTATAGTCATCAAACTGCAGACAACTTTCTACTTATAGTCATCAAACTGCAGACAACTTTCTACTTATAGTCATCAAACTGCAGACAACTTTCTACTTATATTCGTCAAGCTGCAGACAACTTTCTACTTATAGTCATCAAACTGCAGACAACTTCGTACTCACATGTATCAAACTGCAGACAACTCTGTATTCATATGTGTCAAACTGAAGACAAATCTATACTCATATTTGTCAAACTGCAGACAACTCTCTACTTTTTATCTATTATAAAAATCGAAATGTTGTGTCTTTTAACATAATTAGGCCCTCAAGAGGGATATCATGCAATATAGCCATTTTGATTCAATTACTTTATAATATAAAACAAACCGTTAATAAACTAGTGATGTATGAACGACAGAATGATAGGTCTGACCACAAACCAAGTATGAAACATACTGTTGCATCCTTCATTTAAAAAGACAAAAGATAGAGTACCCACACCTCACCCCAACAGTAAAGGCAAAGGTGTTAAGAACACACCAGTAGTGTGCCTTAGCTGTGGCAAACCAGGACATATTAAGCGTTATTGCCAAGATAACATAAATGTCATAGAACCAAGTGGTGCACCTAGTTTTAATTAATGCATACATAAATGGACATTGCGTTCCAGTCCTCTGTGACACTGGTTGTGGAGTGGTTAGTAGTACACCCTAGCCTAGTGAAGTAAAGTGACTACAAACAATCACTCTAGCCAATTGTGAAAAGGATAAAGTACTGAATGTGATGATAGACATAGATAGCAAGTATTATGTGGGTGCATTCAGACTGTATATCTAGTAAATTGTGTTGAGAGTGCTATCATGGGCTGTAAATATGTTCTCAATGATGTGAAGACACCCGAGATTCACTCAACAATGTGTGCATAATCACACATACGAAATCTGAAGGTAGAGTCATGAGTGAAGGTATTCAAGGTGAACCAGGAAAAGCCAGTGGCAAATGTGAAGGTGAAGCACCAAAAACATTGGCTGAAATGGTCATAGGTGGGGCATGACCAGGAAGTCACACCCGACCAAGTCATGGCTGGACAGATAATTCTTTCTGACTGTCAGACTGTGGCTGAACCTGAGGGGGGAAAGGCCACAATTTACAGATGATTAACCGGGAAAATATGTCTGTGCAAATTTATGTCACACTACAGGATCATAATCTGATATGCATGAAACTGTATGCTAAACGGGATGCTGTAAAACATTAAATTGACTCTATGCTAGCCATAGGTATGATTGAGAAGGTGGAGTTCCCATACAGCTCTCCTATTGTCCTAAAGAAGGACGGCACACACTGATTTGTGTGGACTACAGACAGCTAAACAAGTTGATTGTTTTTTCAGCTGAACCAATGCCTGAACCAGAACACCTTTTCACTTGGCTCAGTGGAGCAAAATATTTTTCTAAACTAGATTTGACAAAGGTTTCTGGCAAATTCCAGTCTGTGAGGCAGACAGGCCGAAATTAGCATTTAGTACCCCTGATGGCCAATATCAGAGAATTACTTCTGGCTGGTCTGTCTCCCTAAAGTCTAAACAATGTATTATTTCCGATTTACTTAGTGTACAACTTCGGCTGACTTAGTTTCTCCATACAATGTAGGACTTCCGTCTCTGCACATACTGTAGTTTTTCTGTTACAATAAATGGTTTCAGTTTAGATTATGTGCGAAAACTCGATATTAACGATGTCCCTAAGAAAAAGAAAATTTCTGGAGCATATAAAATAAGCTTCAAACGAACAAACACCCCTCCACCTCCACACACAAAAAAAATGTCAGGATTGTTTAGGATTCCGCCAGCGTTACAAAGGAACAATAAACAAGTCAGCAAATAAAGCACTACCTCATCTGCCCATAGACGGCATAGAGAAAATTGAAATGAAATCTAAACAAGGAAAACGGGGTGGTGCCGGGTTGTGGAGAGAGGGGGTGGGGGTAGAAAGAAAGACAAAAAGACTCTAAAAAGAAATATCAAACATCGACTAATGGCGATTTGGTGAAGATGCGCAGTCGCGGTGATCTCCCCTGACACTTGTTTTACTCTGGGCGTCTCTTTCGTGTGCAATGAACGTGCACTTAAACCCACGCGCGCACGCGCCATTGCACGCCATGACATCTTTCCCGTGTGGCTCCACTGGGAAATAACAGCATACGGTCGGTTTGGATATTACCATTTTACGTGTAACCAGTCCTTCCGATTAGCAGCAGCTGACAGAAGCCGGCGCGCGGTTGTCGGCCTTTGAAACAACGAGTGCAATTGCTGGCCTTTACGGCAAATTGAACGGACATGGGTAGAGCAAGAAAGCCTGCTCTTTCTCTTTTTCTTTTTTTTTCTCTTTGACCCTTGTTTGTTTTTTTGTTTATTTGCTTGCTTGTTTTGTTTCTGCCCTAATAATTCTCCATTGATATATATATTTATTATATTATTTTTTTCGGTTAAGAGTCAGTCGAGCGCTGACCTCGTGCCCCTAGAATATTTTGTTATCAAATTTATGCCATGTAGATTTGTTTTCTCCGGAGTAGTGTAGGATGAACGCTGACGTGACGACTGAAACTGTCAGTTTTAGAAAGTAAGTCAAGACGAGATTTGGTAAGGTAGTAATGGGTGCATATTTTGCCGTGACTGACTAATTTCGTTTATGAGAAAATATATTTTATAAAAAAAAATACTTCATGATTTTATATTTATTGATAATGAAGGAGATTTCTGTTTGAAGAACACTGTCGTCTTCTTGAGCACGTAATTACTCTTTTGTAACAGTGACCTTTGACATGAGTTTGGCTTACTGTGACTATTTTAAAATAAGATTTATCCCCCTTGAAATTAACTTAACCGTTGTGCTTTCCTTGTTTAAATTATTTGACTTGAAACCAAGTCGTCTACTTCTGAGAGTTTTTCTTACATATTTTTTTTTTATCAAACATGGACGGGGGGAGGGGAGGGGGGGGTAGATTGAACGGGATGAGTGGATTGGGTTTAGTAGAGCTGAGTTGATTGATGGGTTTACATGGATCGGGGAGTAGAATATTTGTTTGTTCGAGTGGATTAGGGCACAAACAATTGGTGTAAGAGTGGACTAAGATAACCAACTGGTGTAAGAATGAACTAGGACATAGACAGCATAATGTTGGACTTGGATATAATCAATTGGTGTAAGAGTGGACTCAGACAACCAGTTGGTGTAAGAGTGGACTAAGGCATAAACAATTGGTACAAGGGTTGACTCGGAAATAAATAGTTAGTTAATATAAGTTATATTGTCTAGGACTCGTTTTGCTTGGCATAAGTGTACAATTAGAATTTTTTGGTGTAATAATAGACAATGACAGAATTTGTTGGTTTAAGAGTATATTTTAATATATTTTTTTTGGTGTAAGAATAGACAATGACAGAATTTGTTGGTTTAAGAGTATATTTTAATATAATTTTGGTGTAAGAATGGACATAACAGAATTTGTTGATTTAAGAGTATAATTGAATATGACATTTGGTGTAAGAATGGACATGACAGAATTTGTTGATTTAAGAGTATATTTTAATATATATTTTGGTGTAAGAATGGACATGACAGAATTTGTTGGTTTTAAGAGTATATTTTAATATAATTTTTGGTACAATAGCAGACTTTGATTCTTCAAGTTTGCTAAAGAGCGGACTAATTATGTCAGTGTAATTGTAGATTTTTACACATTATTTAGTGTAGTGTGGATTTCAACATAAACCTTTCCTATAAAAGTGGATTTGGATAGAATATACCGACGTCAAAATAAGACAGATTCCCAATATACTAGTATATTCAGACTTGGTAAGTCAAATGATTTCAACCTTATCAAGGCACTAAGTCAAGAACCGCAAACAGGATTTAAAAACAACAAATACTTCAAGCTATTTTGACACATTAAGGACGCTATCGCGGACAGAACTGTTAATTATATGATCTGTATAGACAAGTACAGTCTCCACTTTGCTTACTGCAAAGTCGTACGAAAACACTAAAGTCATTTTAATGCTTCTACGAACATTTTCAAGATACAAAACACGGTAAGAATATTTTATCGATACAACAAACATTTTAAGGAAACTGTAAACAATTCAAAGACAAAATAAATAAATAAACACAAAATATTTATTTTTTACAAACAATATAAATTATTTAATGACGCAGTAAACAGTTTAAAGACACGATAAAGATAATAATGATTTAATACAACATTTTAAAGTCTTGATAAACAATAAACATTTATTGACACATTTAAGTCGTAATAAACAAAAGCATTTTTCTAGCCACAACAAACATTTTAATGACGCATTGTAATTCATTAAAACTAGAATTATCTTGCAACACACAAAACACCACGTCGGACCAAAACACAAGAGCATTATCCTGCAACACACAAAACACCACGTCGGACCAAAACACAAGAGAATTGTCTTGCAACACACAAAACACAAGAGAATTATCTTGCAACACACAAAACACCACGTCATACCAAAACACAAGAGAATTATCTTAAATCACCACGTCGAACAAAACACAAGAGAATTATCTTGTAATACACAAAACACCACGTCGGATCAAAACACAAGAGCATTATCCTGCAACACAAGATGTCAGGTCAATCCAAAGCACAAGAGCATTATCTTGCAACACAAAACGCCACGTCACAGCAAAACACAAGCTCGAGATGAGTTAGCTTAATTTCGTTACGGAATCCCCCAAAGCGAACGGGTCGTGGAGCTGCGAAGTGTATCACCTCTACAAACCGTACGACCTCGCCACACAGTTCTTGCTTAAACGGAGACCTCCCCCCCCAAAAAAAAATAAATAAATAAAAAATAGAGGCCTGAAAAATATCTGCTGGAAGATACCGACTTAATCTGTTTCTAAGGACAAGGAAGCATTAGGTACCGTTCGCTCCGATAAACCTTTGATTTATAACAAAAGAGGCTGTCAAGACTTTTAAAACTGCCCGGTAAGGTCATCTTTGTGTAGCTGCTGCTTGAGGCATGAGAATATGAAGTAGATTTTTTTTTTATCGGTGTTTAGTTTTGTCATTTTATATCCTTTTGGCTGCCTTGTGCTAGTTCTTGGGAAAGTTCCATTTCGCGGCCATGCGCTCAGTCGTTGTCAGTTTCTTTCTTTAGCATTGCAGAAGAGTGTGGATTGATGGAAGGGATTAAGATGGCGACCGATGAACTAAAGATGCTTTCTTGAAAGCATTAAAAGACTTTTTCCATTTATTTTCCTGGCGTTGCATCGAATCGCTCGTGACCTTATTGTAAAGTCGTGACCTCCTTACTGTAAAGTCGTGGAGTCAGTGCTGGCTGACTGTTGAGTATAATCATGTAAGTCAATCCGCACCCTTTCAGTCAGGCACTGAAACAGAAGACTAACTTTTGATTATAATTCCATGCAGATCTGAGTGGAATTTTATTTATTATTGTTTTTATTTATTTTGTTTTCCAAGATCGGACCGCGCGCATAAAGAACCACTCGATTATGTCCAGGTAAAGTGCGTGTTAAATACAAAAACTGCCCTATTATATCCAAGTAATATGCTTGTTAAGTAAAAGAACTACACTATTATGTCCAGGCAAAGTGCGTGTTAAGTAAAAGAACCACACTATTATATGCAGGTATATGCTTGTTAAGTAAAAGAACCACACTATTATGTCCAGGCAAAGTGCGTGTTAAGTAAAAGAACTACACTATTTTGTCCAGGCAAAGTGCGTGTTAAGTAAAAGAACCACACTATTATGTCCAGGCAAAGTGCGTGTTAAGTAAAACTTAACAATGTCATCGCCTCGAGATAAATCGAAATTCATTCACGAAACGATCGCCATCCTTTGTGAAATCAACACGTGCCAGATCTTTGGGGTGATTATACGGTTTAAAACTTTAAATGTTGACGGTCGATAATTAATGGAATGAATTTTCAGAAGGTTAAAGGTCAGGTCAACGTTCTGTCAAAAACTATGGTAAAATAATAATGGTACAATAAAGCTTAACCGTGTAATATATAGGGGTCAAAATTGCATCAGTGTTAACATGAATTATTTGGCTGAAATTATAGGGATGTTGAAACAAGGCGTCTGAAATTATTGCACTGTAGAATGACGTATTATATGAAGCAACAGCAGCGTCAAAACATCTAAAATTATAGAACTGTAAAATGACGTATTATATGAAGTAACAGCAGTGTTAAAATGACGTCTTAAATTAGAGCACTTTAAAATTACTCATTATAAGAAACAGCAGTGTTAAAACGACAACTGAAATTATAGAACTGTAAAATGACGTATTATATGAAGTAACAGCAGTGTTAAAACGACGTCTGAAATTATAACACTTTAAAGACCAAGTGAAATGGAATCTAGGTCAGCCACAGATAAGAATAAATCCGTATGAAATGAGTTATTCCCATTTTTAGAATCAAGACAGCAAAATTTAAACTTTCAGAGATTTGTATAAATGCATTAATTTTGGTATTGAAGGTCAATATTTCTGAAAGAAATCAGAGATCTCGTTCATTTGCGAGACTGATTTCTCACCAGAGCAACATAACATGTGACGTCACGACGTGGAACAACAATCTACATGCGCTGTCCGACATATTGTCTTGCGTTAAACGCGTGGTTTGAAAAAGTAAAACAAGGTTAAATATTGCAGTGCATATGGATGCAACAGCGGACAAACCAATAATATTCATTTTTTTTTTACATTTCCCCATGATCACAAATGACAGAAGAACGTGGATTACAAAGCTGAAAACAAAAACCTTTCATTCGACAACACAGACGGTAGTATGTAGCAACACTTCCAAGAAGAAACCTGTGTAGTGCAAAGCAGACATTCTTTTCGGGACAGTTTAGCAATGCCAGGCGTTGAGGTGCCAAAAGTTAGTTTTATAGTTGTATCGTTTGATCTTTGACATTGATGTGTAATTTTACAATCAATCAGTTCATTACAGTGACAGCTGTCATAAATATACAGTGTGTGATGTCAACTGAATACGTTTTAAATCCATTCATTCAGTGACTCTTCCTGTAACTGGGAAGTTAATAAGTGATCACAGAAAATTTATTGAAAATTTTACTGTGATTTCTGGTTGGTTTTATTTTTTCTTAATTGCAGAATAAGTAATGTTTGATTTATGTACACCTACTAAAATTAATTTAAATTCATTTCCACATTTGCACCTATGCACTAAAGATATAAAATAGTATTCATGCAATAATTAAAAACACTCTTGGTAAATTAATAATGAATATTAGTTGGTAAGTGCCTAAAAACAGTTGTACTTGTAATGAATTATTAAAATAGATACTTCTTGCAGTTTCAACTTGATATTTCATGTTAACATGATTACTAGTATAATTAATTAACTACCAATTAACCAAATGTTGTTTAATTACTTTGCAATATCAAAAATACAGCAAATGTAAAATTGACCATTTCATAAAAAATACAGCAAATGTAAAATTGACCATTTCATAAAAAATACAGCAAATGTAAAATTGACAATTTCACCCAAAATACAGAACATACATATCTCAACTGATAAGCAAGGTAAAATTGCCGATTAAAAAATTGAAAAATGACGATTGGTGATACAAATTAACAATGATGTAATAACGACGATTGGTCATAATAAATGTAAAATTATGTAAAAATGACAATTGTCATATAAATGTACGATGATGTAAAAATGAAGAGTTCATTTAATGGTTACCGTAGAGTAAAACTGTCAAATGATCAAATCTATTATCAAAGTAAAAAAAGAAAATAAGAAAATTAAATGCAAAATAATAACAAACACCCAAGAAAAAGAAACTGAATGTGACATCAGCAATCCAGCCCCAAACCAAAAATAAAAAATAAATTTTTTAAATGATTACAATCATATTTAAGAAAACATCTATATACATGGTAATTTTTTTTTTTACTAAAGAATATTTGGAGAGCCCTGAGGTTTAAACTACACAACAAGCAATTTAGAAAAGAAAACAACACAGAAACAAGTGGACTAAAATAAATGCCCTCAGCAACCTCCACTCATCTTTACACACACATCAACACACCACTCCACATACATATCACCTCACACACACACACACACACACACACACACACACACACACACACACACACACACACACACACACACACACACACACACACACACACACACACACACACACACACACGCGTGCTTCACTTTCGATTTCTTCTTTGTCATCTGCCCTAAACACCAATCAATTGAGCATTTTAATTAGCAATTATTTTTCCGTTTTGATCTGTGCTTGAAATCAACTAATGGTGAAATCTTTCTATGAAACAGAATATTTCCTCAGATGCACTGTGTCGTCATGAGCGTATTTGCAGTAAAACACGCGTACTTACGGTATAAAATTGTGATCTAATAAAATGTGTCATGCTATGTTGTGACCTAAATTGTTCTACACACAAGTTGTGTTATATTGTGACCTGAATCTTGTTCACGAAGGTAGTGCTATATTGTGACCTAAATTTTGTTCCGCACATAGCTTGTTATATTGTGATCTAAATCTTGTTCCACACATAATTTGTGTTATATTGTACCTAAATCTTGTTCCACACATTAGTTGTATTGTATTGTGACCTAAATCTTGTTCCACACATTGGTTGTATTGTATTGTGAACTAAATCTTGTTCTATTCATAGGTTCTGTTATATTGTGACCTCCTAACTCTTGTTCCACACGTAGCTTGTGTTATACTGTGACCTAAATCTTGTTCCACACATAGTCTGTGCTATATATTGTGACCTAAATCTTGTTCCACAAATAGGTTGTGTTATATTGTGACCTAAATCTTGTTCCACACATAAATATTGATGCTATGGCCGCAATCTAGTTCCACGCAAACTGTATTTAGAGATCGGGTCAGCTATTTAGGATTTTTTTAAAATAACAACTTCTCGTTCTCTCTCTCTTTCTCTCTCTCTTTCTCTCTCTTCCACTCTCTCACGGATGCAAAACCTACATGTATGTGTATTCAATGATCTTTCGCTTTTCTAACTTTATTTCGATTTTTTTCTTTTTTATTGTCTTTTCTCTTTTCTCTCTCTCTTTAAATGTCTTTCTTTTCTCTCTTATTCCTCCTCTTTCTCTCATTTTCGCTTTAAATTGTTTTTCTTTCCTTTATTTTACATATTACATCTTATTTTTACTTTACTCACCCTTTTTTCTCTCTCTCTCTCTCTTTCTTTTTCTCTTCACTTTTCTCATTTTCTTTTCTTCTCTCTCTTTCTCTCTTCACTGTTCTCGTTTTCTTTTATCTCTCTTCTTTATCCTTACCCTAATGTTCGCACTCAAACACACACGCGCGCACACAGTCTTTTTCTCTCCCTTTTATTTATTTTCCTTTTCTCTTTCTCTCATTTTCGATTCCTATTTTCTTATCTTCCTCTTTTCTCTAAACCTCTTTCCAATTCTCCCTTCCTAGTTTCTTCTCTTTCTCTAATTATCAATTGTTTATTTTGGCAACATTTATTGTATATCAATTGGATTTGGTTGATAACACTTATTGTATATCACGTGGTTTATGATGGCAACACTTATTGTAAATGCCATGGTTTATGATGGCAGTACTTACTGTATATCACGTGGTTTATCATGATAGTCCTTATTGTATATCACTTGGTTTATGACGACAGTACTTATTGTACATCACGTGGTTTATGATGGCAGTATTATTGTATATCACGTGGTTTATGGTGACAACGCACCATATTTATCACTTTGATTTAGCAATAACTGTTTTTCCGCTGACGACACACCTTGAAACTGAAGACAATGATATAAATGTGTCTGAAGTCCAGTCTCTAGAAAATATATTTTGTATTTTAAGCAGTCACGACGCCAAAAAGAATTTAAAGATAATTATATTTAGTCATTCATGCGACGACAATTTAATAAAAATTTAATAATTATAACCACCACGCAAAGCAATTTTTTTCAGCTATCTATCTAAACCACGTGATCACCGAAAGACGAATGACGACACAATAGTTCAATGGGATTCAGTTAAAATAAAACTAGTCAGCTGTGTTTTTGCAGTAAGAATTTTCAAACTATACACGACACACTAGCATCATAGTTTAGTGAGATGTGTGTGTGTGTGTGTGTGTGTGTGTGTGTGTGTGTGTGTGTGTGTGTGTGTGTGTGTGTGTGTGTGTGATTCTTTGGTTCGTTTTGTTTTAAGAGATTTCTATATCGGTTTTATTTGCTTTATGGTCAAAATTATGTCCAACACTAAAAGACTATCTGCCATTCTTGGTATTGTTACCTTATTGAACAAATCATGGGTACTGTGATGTCCATCATTTTATACACATCACACATACATGTACTACATGCACAGAAATACATGGTACACACAGCAAATACGTACAAACTGTTGTATGCACACAAATACACAGACATAAATACACTAGCATATATACTCTTCATTAAACATACACACATGATACTCTAACTGAAGTCTAACAGATATATTCCTCATTAAAACTCTCTCTCTCTCTCTCTCTCTCTCTCTCACACACACACACACACACACACAGCTCAATCGCTCTCACTTATTTAGCATATACGTGTACTTATTTTTTACACATATAAGCGTGTACAATTTTTCGAATATCCATACACACACTTGTACACACACCTGCACTTCACACATTCGCGCATGTACACAGACATACACTTTCTCTTGTACACACACATGCACTCTGTTCACATACATACATTTTCTTGTGTACACACATGCACACACATATCACATACATTTGCAGAGTTTCTCCTTTGCACATGCTAGCATACGCATTCTTTCTCACACACACACACACACACACACGCGCGCGCGCACACACACGCACACACGCACGCACGCACGCACCTCGTATGAGCCAAGTGGTTAACTCTCAAGCCCGTTAAATCTATCCCTTGCCAGAGTCTCATCATGAAAAGAACATTGCAAGAAAATGGGCAGCTGTTTTGAAAACTTTAATTATTGGTAAACGTCGCCACTGGCACTAAAGGATCTCGGCTACCTCTTCCGCCTGGAAGACATGACAAATGGCACCTCCTAGTAGGAGATAAATGGCCACACTGACTTGACGGTCTCAAAGTGGTGCAATCTTGTAAGACGGGGGAAGGGAGGGGGTTCACTTGTACAGTCTTAAAGCACTCTTCTGTTCCCCCCACCCTGTTGTTTCCCTTCCTCCCAAGCTCTGTCACCCTCGCGCTTGACGACGTTCGCTTCGCATCGATGCGTTTGCCATCTCTAAATATAACGCATCATGAAATTTAAATTTATATTTTTTTTAAAATAGCAAAATAAATTAGTAAACAATATAAAGTTTCTTCCCCCCTCTTACTTTTCCCTTCGGTATTATTTTCCATTTTCTCGTCTCCTCGCTGTCAACACAACTTTTGTGTAAGCCCTGCCTCCCTAGTTCAACTTCGTCTGGAAACCAAGGTGATTTGTTCTATTATTTATGAAATTCTACTAAAATATTGATGCGATAAGAACACGGGTGTATAAAGAGGCTGCGTAGCGACGTTAGCACGGATAGAAACTCACTAGGCGATCCCTGTCGTTGGATTTACGCTGGAAGCAGCAACAATGCAATATCGCCAGCGGTCGGTCATCGTCTCCTCCATCATCGCCGCCGCCGTTGTCGTCGTCGTCCTCGGAGTACACGGCTGTCGGTAGCTGCGGTGGACGTGAGGCAATGAGATCTGCAGGGTAAGTGACATAGCAGGCCGTTCTCTTTGCTTTGCCCGCTGGTGGGCTTCAAACGCCCCTCCCTTCTTTGCCACCTTTCGGACGCTGAGGGGGGAAATTTCAATCAACGAAAATCAATATCAGTTTCATAATTTTCTTCCGCCCTTTTTTGATGACTTTTAGGCGACAGTGCTGTGCTGTTCTGTACAACAGCTTGAATTACATTTCATTTTCTTCTTTCTTGAAAAGAAAATCCGTTTTCTGTATTATTAATTTGTTTATTTATATATTTTTTTATTTTGTAGTTCTCGCTGGAGAGTTATGACATTTACTTTGCATAGATGAAAGAGACTAAACTTGTATTTAGTTACGTTATAGTGTAAAGAGACTAAGCCCTATTTAGTTACTTTACAGAGACTAAAGAGAGTGTAAAAAGACTAAAACCCAGTTTAGCTACGTCACGTAGTGTAAAGAGATTAAACTGTATTTAACTGTTTTACAGAGTGTAAATAAAAAGTAATTCTGTATTAAGTTATTTTATAGAGTGTAAAGTGACTAAGACTGTTTTTAACTACTTCACAGATTGTAAAGAGTAATTCTGTAATATAATTACATTATTGAAGTGAGATATGTTTGATGAGTGAGATGGGAAGCTGATTTGTTGTCAAATAAATATTGAGGTATCCTAATTTTTCCTCGATACTGACATTTACTTCTTGCATGTACAAATATTTTTCTCTCATGTTTTGAACTAATGAACTATTGAACTAATTAGTTCAATAAATTTCCCCACAATTACGTCCTGTGTCTTTCCCTAGTGTTAATGAATTTGATTTCCAACTAAAAGTCAAACAATCATCTGAAATATTCCTATATTTTACTCAAAACAATGTTTATATTTCGCGTTCACTATATAATTACATTTATGTCATCCTGCAAGTGCAATATTTCTCACTAATATTTCTCACTATTTCTCTGTAATATTTCTCTATAATTAATATTCATATAAGCGCCGTTGCAAGTGCATTTATTTCATCATTAGTGTTGACATTTATTAATCTCCATTTAAATACATGTTTTCTTAAAATTTTCTCATATTTGTCTCCATCTATTTCACAGATTTCTCATTGTTATTTTTGTATGTCATCATTTTCATACACACTTTCTCCCAATTTGTTTTCCCAATTTTGATTTGTACCTCTTGTGTTCCCCACATATCTCAATGTTTATAATTTGTGTTTACCTCCAAATAATTTTCACACTTCCCCCCCCCCCATTTGCATTTATTTATCTCCAGCTATATCCCACATATCTCAATGTTTATAATTTGTGTTTATCTCCAATTCCATACACACTTTTCCCCCTATTTCATTTATTTGTCTCCAGCTATATCGCACATTCTTCATGTATACACATATTAAACTACAATCCCTGAGTCACTTTTCATAATTTAAATGCGTTTGTCTCGATCTATACAGTTCATCGTGATTGTTTACATTTGTCTCCAACACCAACACACATTTCTCCGTGCATAGGTATAATTATGAATATATATGCTCTCGGATTTACATGTATTTGACTTTAGCAATGCTGTTCTCCATATTTTACTCTCCGCTCTGGAAGTGTCACGTGTGTCGTTTAAATGGTAGACTTGGTGTTTAGCATAAGAAAATAAACAGCATGTATGTTTTCCTGCCTCCAAATCAGTGAAAACTGGAAGAGAACACAAGTAAGCAAAAATAAATAAATAAATCTACCAGTCAGTCAGTCAGTCAAATGTTTTCCCCACATTAACATATATTCTGCTGCTTGTTGCAGTTGGTTAAGTCATATGAAGAATTGACTTCAGCAGTTTATGTAAATTTTTACTCTCCCTCTCCCATACACACCCACCCACCCACCCACCCACACACACACACACACACACACACACACACACACACACACACACACACACACACACACACACACACACACACACACACACACACACACCACTCGCACTCACACACATACACATGCACAAATACTGAGAGTACAAGGCGATTAATTATCTTAAAATCGAGACTCCTCAGAATTGATTGTCTCGGTGATGAAATGCATAGTATTAACAACAGGAACACTCCATTTTTTTCTTCTTAGTATTTAATCGAAATACTACTCTGCAATTGTTACTTTAGACTTTATCTCTTGTCAAAGCATCATCATAATACAAGGATTTTCTTTTCAAGTACACTCCAGTAATCACATTCACACGCAAGTACATACCCGTAAGCATGAATCGGGTGGAGCATAAAGATAGATGTGTCATTCCAACCTTCTAAACACAAAATTGCTTTCTCCTCTATCTCTCTATTTTTTTTTTACGCCTCTCTCATATTACACAGATATTTATTTATCTACGCACACACACACACACACATATATATACAATATTTCGCACGCACACACACACATATATATAGAGAGATAATCTACACACGCACACATACGCACACACATGTATAATATACGCACGCACACAATTATATGCAATCTACCTATGCACTCACGCACGCATACACACATATATAACAATCTAAGTACACACACACACATATATATAAATATACTACGTGTACACACACATATATATGTATACAATCTAGGCGCACATATGTACAATCAACGGACATATATGTAAAATCTACGCATATATATAACAATCTAGGTGCACATAATATTATGTATAAACTATGGACATACATATATGTATAATCTACACACACTCATAATTATATATTTCCTTGTCCTCACTCTGTACAGCACGCGCATTCACACACACAAACACTTTCACACTCTCACTGTCTCCTAAACACTCACTCAAACATATTCTTCAAATATAAACGTGTGTATATAAACCTTAACTTTCACACACACACACACACACACACACACACACACACACACACACACACACACACACGCACACACACACACACACACACACACACACACACACACACACACACACACACACACACACACACACACACATATCCCTTTTCTCCAATTGGTGGCTTGGTGGCGATGCTTTGAAAAATCACTGACATTTTAAGATGGATTTATGTTTTCTAGTTGCCGGTAAAAGGAAAAAATTTATATTTGATCCATTTTTAGTATTTTCAATTTAAACAGAAACCGATGTGCTGGCGTTCTGGGATATATTAGCTTGTTTACTTCGGTTTCTCTTCCATTTCTTTAAGGATTATAAATGACCTATGGTAAGAAAGAAATTTCGCCATAGTTAAAAGTAATACAAAATAAAATCTCTTTCTTTCCTTTCCTTTTTATTTTTAAGGAAAGTTTATTGTGTTAATTCGCAAGTTCATATGTTAGTTTTAATTCGCAAGTTCATATGTTATATACTTTTTTACTTTTATATTGTTTTTATGGCATTTTAATATGATTTTAAGTACTGTTCTTACTCGGATAAGATTTGTCCATAACATGCAAGCACGCATACACATACGTGCATGCACAACTTTGCTAACGAATATTTTATTATTAATGTTTTATTTTATAACATTATAAAATATAATTTACAACAAAAAATAGTATAATAAATTTTATTCGTAACTTACTGAAACTGAATGACCAATAATGTTAACTGTAAAATTTTGTAAGCATTCCATACACAACTCTAACATTCCGTAAGACTTTTAATGCTACGGATAAAGTGGAGTAATGGTATTAGGTGGTTAGTTTTACAAATACAAGGGGTCCCATTCCTAAAATGCTGTTAAGTATGAAAGAAAATCATATAGGTATGTGTGTAAATGCACACACACACGCACACACGCGCGCGCGCGCGCGCACACACACACACACACACTGAAATGCTGGTTTATAATAAATAAAATGTTTCTACTCACGTTTATGATTTTCTCTTACAAATCGCAAAATATCCGTTTATGACCGAAAGATTTTCAAACATAAATACATACAAGCACATATTCACTCTGTCACTCGTAACAAGTACAACCCTATGCTCTCCCTATTGTCGTAAACAAGTACAACCACACGTTCTCCATAATGTCGTAAAAACGTACAACCACACGTTCTCCCTAATGTCGTAAACAAGTACAACTACACGCTCTCCCTAATGTCGTAAACAAGTACAACCACACGCTCTCCCTAATGTCGTAAACAGGCATAATTGCACATTCACTTTAAAAACTCTCAGTCTAGTCAAGTGAGCAAGATTACTTCCATTGGACACTACTGCTCACTATTGCTAAACAGACAAATCATAAACACACACACATACATGCATGCATACACACCTACATGTGGCTTTTTTATTTTGTGCCTTGAGGCATTTTCTTATTTTCCCTTTGGCTTATTTCCTTGTGACTCAAGTTTATGCTCTCCAACCCACACTAGCCTCCCACACACCCCTTGCACCTACATCACTGTCACGCCCTTTCAAAGTATGCTAGGTACACGTTGGAATTCTTTTGACTATAACTGTCTGGGAGATCAAGTTTGTCTTCTTCCCTGGGTATTGTCAGAGGAACTACTTTTCAAGAATGCACTGAAGGCTGTTTAAAAGACCAGATTAAATAGATTACAATGATCAAGGTGTGACAAAAGTCATTCTATAAAGTAACAATACAATCAATGATGATGTTGATATGTTTTTGGTGGTGATGATGTTGGTGGTGGTGGTGCTACTAATGTTAACCATAAGCATGAAAATGATGTGTCGTGATGATTGATGATGATGACAGCTCCGCCGCCGATGATGTTGATAATGTTGATGAAGATGTTATGATGATAAAGGCTACAATAGGTGTTGCTGTTGATGATGATGATGACGACGAATACGATGATGATGATGATGAATATGGTGGTGGTTGTGATGATAATGATCTATTTTATCTTGCTTCGAAACCTTCAGTACAATGCAGACTATTAGCTGTGTGTACTGGTTTCACTGTCAACTATTAGCTCTGTGTACTGGTTTCACTGTCAACTATTAGCTCTGTGTACTGGTTTCACTGTCAACTATTAGCTGTGTGTACTGGTTTCACTGTCGTCACTTAGTCTTCTTTGATTAATTATACTTGCTCTGTTAAATATTTGAAGCTATATATTCAAATGATAAAACCATACATCACTGTTATGTACTTGTATGAATGATAAAACCATATATATACTTATCATTCTTGTATGAATGATAAAAACATATATCATTATTATATAAGTACCATACTTGTACGAATGATAAAACAAAATATCACTATTATATACTTATCACTCTTGTGTAAATGATAAAACTAAACATTACTCTTGTGTGTTGTATAGCACTATATATATAATGCTTGTGTGTTGTATAGCACTATATATATATATAATGCTTGTGTGTTTTATAGCACTATATATATAAAATGGCTTGTGTGAAGGAAGAAATCAAACATCACAGATGTGTGAGTCATAACACCATACGTCAATGTTATATAAATGATGGCACTATACATCAGTGCTGTGTTAAATGATTAAACTATACATATCACTATTCTGTAACTACGCTGCTTCAGCGGTAACTGAATTTTATCTCAGCTTCGCTATGCCCTGCGGGACAGCTGCCTGAGGCGTGAACCTGGAGAGGGGTGGGGGGTCAGGATGAAAATTAAATAAGCCTGAAAGACGTTGTCACCTCTCACTCTCGCCTGGCCCTTAAAAACAGGTGGCACTAGTTCCCTAGCGGAGGGCGACATGACAAGTAAGGTGCGAAGCGACTCTGGAGTGAGAATTGCCCTGGCACCTTGCGACGGGTGTGGGTGAACGAATATCAGCCTCGGAGAAGCTTCTTGTTAATTTGGTTTGGATTTGTTCTTTTCGCCATCTTAGTTCTTGTGTGTAGAGCAGAGATGGCCAACCAGCTCTACTCGCCACCTCCCAGCCCTTGCTTAGTTGTTTTTTTTCTTTTCACCGCATGCACTTCCCTTTGCTTATCGGCTTTGCATTCTCCATGATAGGACTTTTTCGCTTTTAGCTTTATCAAGTCATTTTCAGAGTGCCAACTGATTTGGGGGGAGGGGGGTTCTCATGACCTTTTGTGGTCAATATCACAATGCCTCACTGGAAGTCCAGATCATTACGATTGGCACCGAAACTGAACAGTGGCATAACTACTGCCCCCGCAGTGGTTGGGGGCTTTTCAGCAGAAAGGGTGCAATTTTTCTTCCTCAAAAACAAAATGTACTTGAAATTTAAAATATGAACATGTCGGACGCACAGCAAGCTGTTTATCTACGGAACACAGAGAGAGAGAGAGAGAGTATGTGTGTGTGGATTTTCAAAATGGGGTGGATGAGGACATTTTAGATCGTTTGCAGAGGGGGAGAGGGGCAGCATTCGAAGTTACGCTACTGTGAATGAGTGAAAATTCTGTCAGTACTGACTGTTCGTGTTGGTCATTCATGACTCGGTGTTTTTCTCTCATCACTCTTTTATTATTCCTTTCATCTCTTAGCTGTGTCTTGCCTACATGACTGTATGATGAGAAAATAAGCAAAAAATATGTATAATAAAGCATGTAAATATTGTTTTTATTACTGACTAGAAATATTACACGGTTGGCTAAAATGTGCTTGTACCCCATGCATGACTGAACACGAGGGCAATTGCACGCTCCGCTCCTGTGGACTGGATATCTATGCGCATGTACAGGTAACGAAACTAGATCTTTATTTGTGTTAGTGCACGTATAATGTACTTAAACCGTTACCTGCGTTAGTGCACGTGTACCTGTCATGAATTTATTTGAACACAATGACTCGAGTGCTCAGTTAAGTAGATTAGTGCACGTGTACCTGTCATGAATTTACTTGAACACAATGACTCGAGTACTCAGTTAAGTAGATTAGTGCACAATGCACAACTACTAAAGCATACAGACAATGGTACGTAGTGATAACTCGCTACAGGTATACAATCATACACATATTCGAGGCAACTGTCACGTGACAATGGTGCAATAACTCTTTCAAAAGTAAACACGCGCACTGTAATGGACATGTAACGCGAGGCGAGATTCAAAGCAACAAACGTCGATGAAAACCTTTTGCTATGCTCGAAGGTAAAGAAAGCAACAGCAGCTGTAACACTGAAAACATGTTTTTCTCACTTTAAAAACAATAATCTAAACTATTGGGAACGCAACGCCAAACAAATAGCACTTTCTGATGGACACGCTCTTAAATGGACGTATCGGAATTCCGTCGCATGCACACACACACACTCTCTCTCTCTCTCTCTCTCTCTCTCTCTCTCTCTCTCTCTCTCTCTCTCTCTCTCTCTCCCGCCTCTCTCTCAAAAGGGAACCAAAAAATGCGCGCACTAATGTAGATGGAAGAAACCCACGTGACATAACGTCGTCTTTTCGATGCCGTTTTTTTAATCTATATAGCAGGCGGTGTTAGCATCGCCTGTATTCTGTCCGTCCTCACTCGCCTCTACGGCCCCTCCCTCCTTCCATCTCTCACATTTCCTCCCTCCAATTTTCTCTTAAGGGTGATAACTCTGTCTCTCGAGACAAATTAGCCTAAATGCGCTGAGTAATCACCCTATAAGCGAGTGTCAGTTCACAAACACAAAAGACACGGAAGTAATTTGATAAATGTCTCGCGCAAGGCCAGGCGCCTCCGGCTGTGATGCCGCCAAAGATAAAATATCGTCGAAGAGTGACGACATGGAATCAACACACTATCCACTACGACGACCATGTTACAGTGTAACAACGACAACAACGTACAGAGCAAATATTATAACAAAACGCCACTTTTACAGAGCAATCATTGTAACAAAACATCACTTTTACAGAGCAATTATTGAACATTGTTATCCGTTTTATAGGGCAAATTGCACCTAAACATGAATTTCACAGAGTCATTGTAACAAGAACATCAAAGTTACTAGTTAGTGTAATTTCAGCACACGTTAGTGTAACAATCAGTGTAACGGCGACGAGCATCCGTGTAACACAGTAATCACGTAGTGACAGTCCCAGTGCTTGAAGAGACAGAGTAGCCACTGAAACCGAGACAATTTTTAATTATGGCTGGTTTCAATCATTTAGAACCATCACTAACACCACTCCCCACTCCCCCCCAAAAAAAATAAAAGCCAAACACCATTGCATAATATTAATGTCACCACTATGAAACTGGTAATTAATTCTCTAACAAATAACTTTTAATCTCAGATTAAAAAAAAATATATATTTCATTGCATATTAAGTCTCTCTTCTGTTATTTGTCCAGAATCTCACTCCCAACAACTGTCAATCGCAACACGAGAGTGAGATAAAAGTCGTACTGTCATTTATTGAGACTGATTTCGAAGAACTACAGAACTGAAGTCCAGTGTAATGGGAGACAGAAAACGCGAGTAGATGAAAAGATGATCTCTTCTGACTTGCAGAAGAGAGTGGAGTAAGAACTGAGTGAAATGCGAGCGGAGAAAAGGTCGTTTCACTCCGTGTTCTTGTCATTATCACCCGCTGATGTTTCGTCGCCTTGAAACCCAAACCTGAGAACATAAAATGTCGAGGTGTCTTGTGACCTGCGTGCCATTACCCAAGCTGCTTGATTATGTCGCGATATTGTGTTCGATTTCAAGAGGGATGTAACTCAGAAGACATTTTTTTGCGGGGGAATGTGGAGAGGAAAAATCTGTTTGAGGGTACAGACTAGAACGTTGATGTGACGAGTTCTGTGTTTGCTGGGGAGGGGGGTTACTTTTTTTTCATCCTAATTTCTTTTCTGAAATCTGAGTCATGACAGAAGAGTGTCAAATTCCAAACCATGCTACCATACCATTTAAGAATCAAGACTTGTGCCCATACTGACCTACATATTGTTCTATCGATCAAAGTAATAATAACGATGGAGACTCAATTTACACTGAAAGTTTATTTTTGAAATTATTGTATATTCATGATAGATAGATAGATAGATAGATAGATAGATCAGGTTAACAGATTATCCTACTCAAACTCTAATCTGCTTAATCCCGCCTGTACAGGTCTTTGTGATTGCAGACAGAGAACTCCGTCAGGCCTCAGAAACATTAACTGTTAATTAATTTTATCTCTACTTTGTCTGTGGGCATTACCAGTTCAGAATTCCTATCCCACATGTTAGCTCAAACGCTTCTTGATCTCATAGACATTCTGGACCACACTCAGCTTGGAGGAACACAAAGATATGTTAGTGTCTGACTTTCAGGAATCATCAAAATTAAGCCCCCACACCCACCCGCCACAACCAACCAAGCACATATCTTCTTTTTTTTTAATATGGTAGTGGACAAATAACAAACTTTATTCAATGCAGTAAAAGTTAAACAAGACAAAATTTGAGGTATAATAAGAACAAACAGAAAGCAAAGGCTAATTAAGACATATATTAGATATTAGTGATTAAATAAAAAATCTGCTAGTTACACTGGTACAGTAACAGATCGCTATTAGGTGCCAATTCATGGTCCCTTAAGAAATTATAGTCAATTTTCAAGTGTAATCAATTCTGCACATTCCAAAGAGTGCAAACATTTTGTTAATATTTAATCTAATCAAACCCACTAATGTTTGCAGGTACTTATAGGAGTAAGAAATGGAAAGTTTACATCTTAGGAGGTGTAAATTTAGCAGCCAATCACTTGACCTTCTGGTTATTGGTGCTGACCTTGTAGCCTCCATTTTGTGTCCTGGCATATATCATATGCTTTGCTGAAAGACGTCACTCCTCTGTAATGGTTTGTGCTGACTGACTTGTCATATTGGGCTATAATGCTGCAGGACTGGACAAAGTATCAATGATGAACTTGCCTGTAGACTACCATGAAGAGTCTGATGAAAAGTGCAGACTGGAAGACTGAAGACTGGAGAATGAAGGCTTCCAAGCTCTGTTGAAAAAAACCTGGTGATGTAATGTGGTCCATTACATATATGTAATTATTAGGCCTCCCACCCACCCCTCTCTCTCTCTCTCTCTCTCTCTCTCTCTCTCTCTCTCTCAGACATGGTAATACACATATTGTACCTGTGAACCAATATGTACAATATCATTGATGGATTTCCATCAGTGAAATAAAGAAAATACAATTAGAATCTTCCACATAGAGCTGTAGTGAAGGATTCTAAGTATGATATGTATAAAACTTCATCTTAGGAAATATTTATTAGCAAAAACATACAACTGCAGTATTTCCTGAAAATGGATATTGCAATTTTACAAACTTAACTAAACAATTCTATTTATAACAGTTCAACTCTATAATGAAAGTGCAAAAAAAAATTCAACTAAGAGTTTCAGAGTAAGAAAAATTCAACTATATCATTTTCTAAGTGCACAAAAGAGTTCAGTTACAAAATATTAACTATTCCAAAACATACCAAATGCAGCTTTTACTGATTCAAGTCTTCCCCAAATCAGGATTCTTAGTGAGGGATGTGTTTGAATTTTTGGCAGATATAAATATGTATGTATTTGCTCTGCATTGTTCTAGCTGGGGTAAAAAAATCATTTTCGAGTGCCTGGCCTTGGGTGAAAATCTTTTTGATTTCGTTTTTCGACTGGAGACATCTGTCCACTTGAAGAACATGTGATGGGTCTGACAGCTCTTGAAATTCCTTATGGACAATGTTGGATAACTCAGGACCAGCATTTTCATACCACAGTTAATTATGAAGAGTTAATTCAGTTTGCATAGGTGTAGCAATGCCCGAGACAAATGGCTCTAGGTGATTGATATCTAATCATGCATGACTGAGGACCTATAGAATTTACAATGATGACCAATGTTATGTAGTGCCAATTATGTAACCATGTAGACATGTAGACTGTCCAATTGTCTTAACTGACAATTAGCGCTTTAACAGGCCTTATGTACCCTATCTTAGCAAATGGGTCACAAGAAAGTATCAAAAATGAATAAGATAGATAGATAGATAGATAGATAGATAGATAGATAGATGGATGGATGGATGGTTGGATGGATAGATAGATAGATAGATAGATAGATAGATAGATAGATAGATAGATAGATAGATAGATAGATAGATAGATAGATAGATAGATAGATAGATAGATAGATAGATAGATAGATATTAAACAACGGAAATACTTCATGAATATAAATTAAATATTTTTTATATTAAATGAATGTTTATGAACACAGAGAGATTGTACAAAGATTTTACACAGAATTTCATTATTGGAAATTATGCTATATATCCATTTAATGGTAAACCCGTGTATCTGAAAAAGATATTGAAAGAAATGCACTATAGACAGAGTGAAATTTAATAATTGTTGTTAACTTGAATAGCCTTTATTATAATAATTATTATGTTTCGTTATGAATAAAGGCTGGGGACTGGGACAGTCTGTTTAGTTGTCTCAATACGTTATGGATAAATGTCTAGAGACTTGGATAGCCTTCACTGCTCTCTTGACATTATGAATTGTCTGGAGATTGGGATAGCCTTCACTGCTGTCTCGAGACGTTATGAATTATAGCTGGTGACTGTGATAGCCTGCATTGTTGTCTCTAGGCGTTATGAATAAAAGGGGGAGGGGGACCATTTGCATGTCTTCTGTGTACTGGCGTCTTTTATGGATTGATTAATGGATCACGTAACGTTATATCCATGTGTGTCTCCCTCTCACACACGCGCGCACACACACACACGCACAAATAATATCATTTAATCATATTTTCTCTGTAAGTTGCTCAATTTCAGTTTTCCTTTATTTGTTTTATTTTAATTTTATAATTTCTTAACTTTTTTCTTCTTTCATTCCAGACTCTCTTTTCTTATTAATTTCTGTTCTCTCTCTATCCAGGTCATTCCGTTGTCAACACACAGATATTTTTTACTCCAACAAGAAAAACATAATAACAATAACTACTAAGAATGTCATTTTCCTCCCTTTACAGTAATCCCTTTAACTATCACTCTGTATTTAGAGGGGTGGTGGTCTTCACAGACCTGCACGTGCGCGTGTGTGTGAGAAACTTACCACACGTTATCGTTGTGGGCCTGGGCTAGGCACTCCAAGGCCGTCCTTTAGGCGGACAGATACGGGTAGAATTTCCAGTTTGGGCACTCCCTTCAATTCTACCTGACATCGATCGAGCAGCCTCTTCGTGGTCACGGGTAGTTTGTATCCCGTGGACCGGAAGTTGTCGCTCGAAGCGTTTCCCTAATCGTGTTTCCTTTCTGTTGTTCGTTCTGGGTGTTGCTTTGGCAGTGTTTGGGCTTACTTTACATTTACTAAGGTCATTCCAGATCTCCTGACAATGTTTGGCCTTACTTTACATTTACTAAGGTTAATCCAGATCTCCCGACAGTGTTTTACCTGACTTTACATTTACTAAGGTCATTCAGATCTCCCGACAGTGTTTGGGCTTACTTTACATTTTCTAAGGACATTCCACAAGAAAAGGTTTGTGTGCAAACGACGTTAATAAATGTCAGTTTTATATATGGTAAGCCGTTTGTATATACATGTATTTGCTAATAAGATAACCCTATAAACGAGTTTGGCGTGTATTCGGTAATAAGATAACCCTATAAACGAGTTTGGCGTTATTCGGTAATAAGATAACCCTATAAACGAGTTTGGCGTGTATTCGGTAATAAGATAAACCTATAAACGAGTTTGGCGTGTATTCGGTAATAAGATAAACCTATAAACGAGTTTGGCGTGTATTCGGTAATAAGATAACCCTATAAACGAGTTTGGCGTGTATTCGGTAATAAGATAACCCATTAAAAGGAAATTTGATGTAAATGAATTTCTCTCTCGAAAACAAAAACCACTTGAAGAAAAGCCTTTTATATATTTGTTAATGTGGAATGTCAACATTTTCTAGACTTTAATTAATATTCAAATGTTATTACGAAATTTCTCTTTTCCGTTCTACATGTAGATAGATAGACAGACAGACAAATAGATAGATAGATAGATGAACTAACGGATGGACGGGTGGATGGATGGATGGATGGATTTTTTTTAAAATCTGTCTAGTCATGCTTTAATTTGGTTATTAGTGAGTGTAATAAATTACTTGAGATTATATAGTAAATTTCATTAAATTAAAGTTAATAAGATTCAATTAAATTAATTTTATATACGTTTCGTTAGTATTCATGGTAAGTAGTAGTAAACGAATTTGATATGCCAAATGCTATAAAATATTTTCAAACTCTATAGACAAGATCTTGGACAAACTTTTGCCGCGCAGATGAATGTTTAAATGAAATAAATCCACGTGCTGAATGAGAATTCATTACGAATAACTGTTTACAAAAGAAGGGAAGCAAAGTATGATACACAAATAAAACAACAAAGTACAGAATTTACCGAAGAAAAGCATATCATAACAATAAAGTTATAAATGTACGGACTGGAAGAAATAATGATATAGTGTGTGTGTGTGTGTGTGTGTGTGTGTGTGTGTGTGTCCTATTTTCCTGAGACAGAATTGAGAGAACCAGGGGAGGTAAGAGCCATATATATAATATGAAGTCAGGCAAAGTCTACCGTACGATAGACAAAAGAGACCGAACAAAGCTGAAATAAGTAGGCCTAATTTAACGCGCTCTATTATTGGTTTTTCACTTAAACAATTACGGAAACATTTCTTTTAATCTTCAATTAATAGCCATGCAACTCATCCACCACCCAGCGCTCTTCCTTTCATCTATTCTGTCTTCACAGCACCACCCATCCACCCATCTTTTCACTTTGCTTCAAGGAGCCTTTCGATCTCGAGTCTTTTCCTTATCCGCTTGCCAAAGGTAAAGCCCACTTTAAAAAGAAAACACCTGTGTGTATCCCGCGCGCCCAGCTAGACCAGCTACTAATATCTGCCGGTAACTATCACAATGGATTCGCCTGAAATGAAATGTCTCCACTTGAAGAGGCAAGAGCCGTTTAGAAGCCCACAGCCTCCCTAGCCGTTTCAAAAACTCGCTAGCGTCAAGGTTTTTACGATCCAAGTTTTCATACTAATAATGAAAAAAATATTTATAAGAAAAGGGAGGATTTAAAGTGCAGTGTGAACAATTTCAATTTTCTGCACGAAGTGCGAGGGACGCGAAGTGGTGATTTAACCATACAGCTTGCCATTAATGTTTTTTGTGTTTTAACCATACAGGCTTGCCATTAATGTTTTTTGTGTTTTAACCATACAGGCTTGCCATTAATGTTTTTTGTGTTTTAACCATACAGGCTTGCCATTAATGTTTTTTGTGTTTTAACCATACAGGCTTGCCACTTATGTTTTTCTTGTGTTTTAACCATGCAGGCTTGCCATTTATGTTTTTCTTGTGTTTTGACCATACAGGCTTGCCATTTATGTTTTTCTTGTGTTTTGACCATACAGGCTTCCCATTTATGTTTTTCTTGTTAGTTCGGATTTTTTTAAATGCGTTTCAACCATACAGGCTTGCCAGTTATGGTTTTCTTTGTCAGTTTGGATTTTTTTAAAGTGCGTTTTCAAAATCCAAAAATCGCTTTACGTTTCTTACAACTTAATAACAAGTAAACAAAACTGCGCCATATACTGTCCGGGTGGTATTATTATGTTTTGTTTAACACAGTTCACTGATCAAGAACTAACACGGGTTTTAACTTTAACAGAAATAATGTTTAAAAATATATTTCCTTTAGAGAACATGGTTTTTAATTAGCATTAGTCAATGCGGTGAAGTGTATTCTCATTCTAATTATAATTAATTAATGCAATTAAGCGTATCCTCTTACTAATTACTAATTAGAAACATTGCTTCCGTACTGCAGGTAGTCATGTGACAAGCATTGTCGTCAAAAATCAGTCGCGTTTTAATAATAATTGGTTCTTAACAAGTAAAAAATAAATGGCAGCGCTTTGATATAAAATGTTAACAATACATGTTTTATGTAGCTATTACACGTAATCTGTTTACATTAAATTGTAAGAGAGAGAGAGAAAAACAAACAGGTAAACAGATAGGCAGCCATGCAGTGGGACAGACAGATAAATAGATGGATAGATCCATCCCAATCATTCACAGATCTAGCTATCTATAGATTTTTGTTTTAATATATCACTAAGCGATATTTTTACATATATTAACTCTTTAAACTGAATATCGTTTTCTTAATAATATCTATCTATATATCTATCTCTATCTATCTATCCTGTCGACTGTTGGTGCACCATTGATGACCTGATAACCAGTTTCCCCCTTTCCATTCTGTTCTCTTCTAACCTTACCGTATATATATATATATTACAATATACCACAATCAACCCCAAATAAGGAGATGGAAGGAAGGAGAATATATGAGAGAGAGAAAGAGTTTTCTGTTCTACAGCTTCGGCAAACACTGTTCTACGCAAAGGAGAAACTTGGGTCCCTTGCTTGGCTGAAGACAAGAAACTAAAAAAACAAAACGGTCGCTCCCTTCGCGCGCTATTCTTGTGGCGCAGCGGTTCGATCAGTGTTCGATACCGCCCATTATCGTGTCGGACTCTCGACTCGCCAAGCTGAACAAATAGCAGGTCACACGAGATGAAGATTGTAAACACGGGCTGACGTTAAAACCTGACTGGTTAGGTAGACCGAATGTTAATCAGGCTGACGTTATAGCCCGACTGGTTAAGTAGACCGGATGTTAACCAGGCTACGGTTAAATGCACATTTAGTTAGGTGCACTTAATTAAGTTTAGGGTTAAATGAGGGTGGTTCAGCAAACCTAATGCTAGTCTTCTGAGGTTAAGTGTAGGTTGGTAAGGTAGATTTACTGTTCTTCAAATGTCGATTAAATGCATATTGGAAAGGTAGATTTAATGTTCTTCAGATTGAGGTTAAATGCGTATTGGAAAGGTAGATTTAATGTTCTTCAGATTGAGGTTAAATGCGTATTGGAAAGGTAGATTTAATGTTCTTCAGATTGAGGTTAAATGCGTATTGGAAAGGTAGATTTAATGTTCTTCAGATTGAGGTTAAATGCGTATTGGAAAGGTAGATTTAATGTTCTTCAGATTGAGGTAAAATGCAAGCTGGTTAGGTAGGGTTATTATTCTTCAGATTGGGGTTAAATGCAGGTTGATTAGGCAGAAAATATCATGTTTGTTTAAAGGCGTTTTCGTGAAATGAATGAATGTTATTTAAATCGCGATTAAAGGCATGTCGGTTAGTTAGACTAAATGTTGTGACCGTTCAGGTTAAAGACAAGATAGGAAATTAAACTGAATGCTCTTTAAACTAAGGTCAAGAACATCACTGTTTGGATAGAATAGATGGAACTGAAACTAAAGTAAAGGCAAACTTGGTTAAAAAGACTAATTGTTTATTAAACTGAAGTTAAGAAGGTAGGTTGGTTATGCTAATATATATTAGTTAGGCCTATGGAATCTACATGGTTAGAATGAAATGTTATGCAATGTTAGGGTGGAGAGTTATAGATTAGTTAGAGAGAGAGAGAGAGTATGTTTTCTCCTCCAGCAGATTAATTACGCAACCTGAATGAATGTCACAAATGTTATATTGATAAGATTAAATGTACTCTGGTTACAGAGACTCGACGTTACACATATATTTAAACTAAAAGTGCACTGAATGTTATTTTATTTTAAAGATCACGGTTGAAGAGAAGCCTACAACGCGTATGAATATTATAAACATTCAACAACCAAAAAATCCTGCGAGGTTAAACTTAAAATCAGAGTGGTTAGGTATACTGAATGTGATACAAACTGAGAATGAATGCAATTGTATAGACAGCTTTAAGCATTATACAAATGTGGTTAAAAGTAGACGGTAGAAAGTTAATATTAGGTAGGTTGAAGGTAACCTTATTACGTCACGAAGGGTAGAGCTTCAATGTTGGATCGCTAGGGGAACTGAAATTTGCGCACTAAGCAATTAAAATCAAAATGGTTAAAGTTATTTTTGTAAATTTTTTTTTTAAATTAAAGGTCGGGGTGATTTATTCACTTATTTAATCTCCGCGGATGCTGGTGGTAGAAAGACTGGGGGTGAGGATTGAAAGGGAAACAATTAACTATTAAACAGCATAGAATTCTCTTCACAGATGTTATTCGCATCGAAATATTAAATACTGTGTCTATTCGTAGAGTGGCATCAATCATTGCTATCAAAATAAATACTGTAATAACAAATGTAGGCCTACTTTATACATAGCAGTTGTCATGATAACTCCTTTATAAAAAAAAAAATAAGATGATGGCGGTGGTGGTGGTGATGTTGACGACGATGATGATTATAATGATGAATTTTGTGTTGCCTGAGCTGTAAATCTTCATCAGATAAAGTGTGTGTAGGCGAGTGTAGTTTCCAGGCCTAGTGGGCTATGCCGAGCAGGGACTCTGAGCGCCTGAGACAAACAACATGTGTCTGTAGAAACAAGCTTTGTGCGTGCCGACGACAAGATTTTCTCTCGTTGTCAAGGTAAAGCTCTTGCGGCCGACGCCAAGGAAGTAAGCGGGAAAAAGCAGCAATTAAAAAGCAAAACTCGCAAACCTTAATGAGAGTAGTGCAGGCTGCAGTGCAGAGCGAACGGCTAAACTAACACGCCCTATTAGCTTTGTATTTCAATACAGACTGGGGACATGGAAAACTGGATAAAGATGAACCGAGGAAAGAGCATATAACTGCTTTTCTTCTTTTCAAGTAAAAGAAGGGTGGGGGGGATTATTATTTTTTTTAAAAATCAAAAAGCACAATTTCTATAACTTCTTAGGACAGCGGATCCATGCATATCCTTTTAGGTGTATTGCAGACGAACTTAGGACATAAGGCAAAAGTATAAATTGACGCTTTTTACTTACTCTTACCATATTCCTATCTTATTCAACTGCGGCTTCAACGTCCTACTTCTACTTCTGCAACTACTGTTGTGCTGTGCTGTGCATACTAACTGCACGAAAGTTCTGTACTGCCTCAGGGTGGGCTAGGTCTCACAGCTGCCTGTATGAAGGGCAGACGACTCAAGCAAAAAGGAAAAATATCACAAATGTGCACCAGTTGCTAACATTCTCATAACACTTTACGGTCGTAGACTTCTCGCTGAATGATCATTGTTACTCTGTGAGACTGACAAATTATTGACGATACTGACTTTAAATAGTCATTGAAGACTCATACACACAATACACACCTTTTTTTTTTTAACTTCTCTGGCCCGTCTTTTAGCAGTCTCTAGTTTAGCTGAGGGGTCTTGGGTACGCCACTAGTAGCCTCTCATCTAGACATTTGTGACGTGTCATTTAGCAGTCACTAATTTAGCTGAATCTTTGGCATGCCATTGTTGGTGTGATCTAGATGGGGAGTTTGGGCACGCCACTAATAGCTACTGATGTGAGGAATCTTTGACACGCCTTTAATAGATACTGATTTGAGGAATCTTTGACATGCCATTAATAGATACTGATTTGAGGAATCTTTGACATGCCATTAATAGATACTGATTTGAGGAATCTTTGACATGCCATTAATAGATACTGATTTGAGGAATCTTTGACATGCCATTAAGAGATACTGATTTGAGGAATCTTTGACATGCCATTAATAGATACTGATTTGAGGAATCTTTGACATGCCATTAATAGATACTGATTTGAGGAATCTTTGACATGCCATTAAGAGATACTGGTGTGAGTAATCTTTGACACGCCTTTAATAGATACTGATTAATAGGAATCTTTGACACGCCATTAATAGCTACTGGTGTGAGAAATCTTTAACGCGCCATTAATAGTTACTGATTTTAGGAGTCTTTGGCATGCAGTTGAATTGCTTTGCAGCACAAAAAAGAAAATGTTCACATGAAGCTGAATTGCTTGCAACACAAAGATAAAACGTTTAAGTGTAGCTAAATTGCTTGCAGCACAACTGAAAATGTTCACACTCGGTTGAATTGCTTACAGCACAGAAAGAACGTGTTCACATGCAGCTGAATTGCTTACAGCACAAAAAAGAAAAACCAGCCTGGAGGAAGTCTAAAAAGTTCTAAATGTGTTTAAAATTCCCTACGTCGTAATTTTGGTCTTGTCGTTGCCATCATTTATGTGTATTTCTACATCAATTTACGTTCTGAAAGAGAGCCAAAGGAAATTTACGTTCTGAAAGACAGCCAAAGGAAATTTACGTTCTGAAAGAGAGCCGACATCGATTTACGTTCTGAAAGACAGCCGAAGGAAATTTACGTTCTGAAAGAGAGCCGACATCAATTTACGTTCTGAAAGACAGCCAAAGGAAATTTACGTTCTGAAAGAGAGCCGACATCAATTTACGTTCTGAAAGAGAGCCGACATCAATTTACGTTCTGAAAGAGAGCCGACATCAATTTACGTTCTGAAAGACAGCCAAAGGAAATTTACGTTCTGAAAGAGAGCTGAAGGAAATTATTTTCTTCTTTCTTTGTTTTGTTTGTTTGTTTGTTTTGAGGGGCCATTGGCCGCTATTCTCGGTAGGTTTGTTTTCGAAGTTGCATCTTTATAATTTGAGTCAGTTAGGCTTGTTCCACACTTTAAGATGAATGAAGGGAAACGTGCGTTTGTTGACTGAACCCTCCCTTTCCCCCACAACCTCCTCACCCAGCGCGAAAGCGGCGGAAGCCGGAAGCGCCCCCCCCCCCCACACACACACACTAAGAACGAATGTTGACTGTACAAGCTTATTTAAAGGGAAACGTGCGTTTGTTGACTGTAGAAGCTTATAAACACGCAGGATTTTTTAAAAAAATATTTTTTCTTTCTGCAATATATACAATTGCTATATTTATCATTCGAATGCAAAGCTTTTGCTCACTCACAAAAAAACAACAACAGCTTTTACTCACCCACTAGACTGACTAGAGCTTTCAGTCACTCACAAGCCAAACAGCGTTTGTTCACAAGGTAAAGAGTTTTCAGTCACTCAAGAAAAAGAGCTTTTACTCACTCACGAGGCACTCCCAGTCACTACTAGTACAAGCGGATTTTACTCGCAAAACGAACAGCTTTTATTCACGAGACAAAAACTTTCAAACACTCGCAAGACAAACAACTTATACTAACTCACAAGACAAACAGCTTTTATTCACGAGACAAAAGCTTTCAGTCACTCACAGATGAAACAGCTTGTACTGACTCACAGGAGAAACAGTTTTTATTCACAAAAAGCTTTCAGGCACTCACAAGATAGCTTTTACTCCTCACAACACAAATTGCTTTCATTCAAGATACAAAACGTTTGTACTCATTCAATAGACAAAAATCGCTTTTACACACTAACAAGGCTTACATTGTTGCAGTATCGATTGTTTTAGTGAAGGAACGGATCACTCTTGCTCAACACTAATAGATATGTAGGTCACACTGCTAATGCTGATTGTACAGGAAACTCACTACCATGTTGTTTGACTATTGGCTCTAACTGATATATTGCTAATACTCTCTGACTCTACAATCGATTCATTGCGTGTAACTGTGCTTTTGTAACAGAATATATGTTGTCCTACCACATAAAAAATTGACGACACATCGAAAATTTTATTTTTAAATATTTTTATTGACAACGAAAGGGATTCTATCTGCTGAAAACGCTGACACTGGAAGTGTAATAGTGTGTAGATTATGACTGTGATATATTCCATTACTTTTTTAAAAATTACATATATATATATATATATAAGGGGGGGGGGAGGTCGTTGAAAAATGGAGAAACGAAAGCTGCTGACTATCATATGTGTTGTTTTAGCAAAGTGGTCGATGGGTCACGTGGCTGGAGTAAAGTTTAATATTAAGTACAAAGTAACAGCAGCATAATGGAAATCCTTGGTCATCACCATGTTTGGTATATTGTTTTCTTACGAGTACTCAATTTTTTCGAGTTAATGTCTTCTGCTTCAGTGTTTGTTGGCTTTCCTTTACAATTTCTTACGAGTTAATATGTCTTCTTTTACAGTGTTTGTTGGCTTTCCTTTACAATTTTGTCGAGTTAATATGTCTTCTTTTACAGTGTTTGTTGGCTTTCCTTTATAATTTCTTACGAGTTAATATGTCTTCTTTTACAGTGTTTGTTGGCTTTCCTTTATAATTTCTTACGAGTTAATATGTCTTCTTTTACAGTGTTTGTTGGCTTTCCTTTACAATTTCTTACGAGTTAATATGTCTTTTGTTTCAGTGTTTGTTGGCTTTCCTTTACAATTTTGTTCGTTTCACTAATTATCAATCTTAGAAAAAAAATCGTTCTTATTTCAGAAAGGTCTCTTAGTAAATCCATCTAATTTATTTTAACTTCTAACTATATTCCTAATCTTACTATTGAACTTTTTAATACAAAACTCTTTAATATATATACAGTGTATTTGCACTTTGTACTTTACCTAGTATCGATTTGTAGTTTATACAGTCCAATGTTTACTATAAAACTATTATTATGTACACAGTAATGTGCAGTTTGTACGTTATCAAGTATCGATTTACAGTCCAATGTGTAATGTATAAAGTAATTTGCACTTTGTTTATATATAGTATCGATTTACAGCCTAATATTTCAAATGCTTTGGAGAGCTTATGCCCGCCGCAAAATCAAGGAAAATTGAAATCATTCAATTAGCCTAATACTCTGTGTATCTGCGAGTTTGCACATCCTCAGTCACATTTGGCCAATATCCACCCACTCAACCAGCCATTCTTCCGTTCACCCCAGCTTCTTTCTGTCTGGCGGAACCAATGACCAAGCGAGACACCCGGCTAACCTTTCTAACACTCTCTGGGATAGTTTCGCTTGATCGTGTGCGACACAACCGTCTGTGCTTATCTGTCTCAGGGGAGATCATTTAATTACGAAATGGACGAAAACAGAGAGAGTAGCCCGTCTTGCCATTTGAAAGCCAGCACATTTTCACGTCGCCCATCAAAACCTGAAATGGTACGAGCGATGTCAACGCAGTGTTTTTGTTTCATTTTTAATTAAGATTCAATCGGCAGATTGGTGCTTACTTATTTTACAAATAGAGACTGTTTGGTCTTGGAAATACTAACTGTATCTTTTGTTGCCGAGTTGTATCAAATGTGTCCTCTGGTGCCGAGTTGAATCAAATCTATCGTTTGCTGCCGAGTCGTATAAAATGTCATCTGCTGACGAGAATGGTAATAAAAAATTAAATAAGTATTTAGCTGACGAATCTTAAAGATAGTGCACTGAGCATTACATAAACAAAATAGCATAATCCACTGATTACAATGGATACAGTTATGAACGGAAAAGAGAGAGAAGTGCGTGAATGTATTTACTTGTGTATGTGTGTAACAGAGAGGGGGGAAGAGAGATGGGGAGAGGGCGATACGGCAGTGTCATTAGAACCAACAGGAGAGCTAAAGAAAATGTTGGCACAGAATAACTTCAAGAAAGACTAAATTTAATTGTAACTGATCTGATTGTGAACATTCTGATTTCAAATATTAGCAGATTTCACTTTAAGAAGTTCATTTATTTTTCATTCAAAGAAAGCCAACATGAAGTGACTCAGTCGACTATAACGTTTAGTGGAAAAGGTCAATTGGCAATGTGAAACCAGTTATCTGCCAAGGGCATTTGTATTGAACGCTGTGTTCACATGTCTAGTGGTACTTGTACTGAACTCTGTCCTCACTTGTCTGGTGGTACTTGTAGTGAGGCTGTACTCACTTATATAATGGTACTTGCATTGTGTGCTGTGTTCACTAGTATAATGGTAATTGTATTGAGTGCCCTGTTCACTAGTATAATGGTACTTGTCTTGAGTGCTGTGTTCACTTGTATAATGGTGTTTGTATTTAATGTTGTGTTCACTTGTATAATGGTACTTGTATTAAGTGATGTGTTCACTTGTATAATGGTACTTGTCTTGAGTGCAGTGTTCATTTGTATAATGGTGCTTGTATTAAGTGTTGTGTTCACTTGTATAATGGTACTTGTCTTGAGTGCTTTGTTCACTTGTATAATGGTGCTTGTATTAAGTGCTGTGTTCACTTGTACAATGGTACTTGTATTGTGCTGTGTTCACTTGTATATTGGTACTTGTATTAAGTGCTGTGTTCACTTGTATAATGGTACTTGTATTAAGTGCTGTGTTCACTTGTCTAATCGTACTTGAGTGTGTGTCAACTTGTATAATGATATTTGTATTGATGCTGTGTTGAATTGTATAGTGATACTTGTATTGCGTGTTGTGTTCACTTGTATAGTGGTCTTTGTCTCGAGTGCTGTGATCACTAGTATAATGGTATTTGTCTTGAGTGCTATGCTCTCTTGTATAATGGTACTTGTATTGATGCTGTATTCAAGTGTGTAGTATTTGTATTGAGTGTTGTGTTCAATTGTATAGTGGTATTTGTATTTAGCACTGTGTTCACTTGTATCGTGATACTTGTAGTTAGCATTGTGGTACTTCTACTTAGCACTGTTGTATAATAGTATTTCTACTAGAACTTGTGTTCACGTGTATATTGGTTCTTTTAGTGAACGATGTACTATGGTCTATAGAGGCGTGAGGGTGGAGGCGATACTGTACAGATATTATCAAAAGTATCAAAAGATCGCAAAATGTCAAAAGGCCTTGACACATTACCAAAATAGACACCTAGATAAACTTTCCTGAAACATCGCCGAAAGCAGACACAAAAAAGAATTATGACACATTAAGCCGTGATCGGAAAAATATTACCGACAGCCAAAGACACACACATATGGACAACTAATTAAGCGAACACTGCAAAAGTTATGCATGCCTGATTTGATAGGCCTGTGAGCCATTTCCGGTATTACCAATTTCCTTTTCGCGAGTGCTGCACGTGGCAGAGAATTGACGGCGCATGCGTACGCAACCTGTCAACAATTTAAACTCTAAAGTACTGCGACACCAATAAAACTAAACTCGACGCCAGCGTGCTTGAAAACCAGGCGGCGAACATAAAAATAAGAAATATATTTATAGTCTATCATTTGGAAGCAGTGTACAGGTGTTCGCGTCACGTGACTGTCATTATAGGAAGGGGTGGTTGTGGTGCAAGTACTGCTTGACTCTGAGACTTGTCACATCCAGAAATCCAATCTTTCGCAAGATGTGTTCAGTTATGGAGCAGAAAATCGTTCAAAGTATTCTACCTGCTTTGTTCTTTGTGCTGGCCATAGAGATAAGCGACAGAGTTCTCCAGGTTAGCCATAATATCCTTGTTTCAATCCAGCCATGCTAGGGTGTTAGCGTTTCGACGTTGGTGAAGGGATGGGAAAGGAGTTGGATGGGGTTATAGAGGGCAAGTCTGATAAAGACATACTTATGACAGTTTCAGATACTATTTCGTTTACAGAAAATTTAATGGTTATTTCATAACTTGCATGGCTTTACAGAAAATATGATGGTTTGGTTATTTGTTCTACTACTACTAAAAAGAAGAAGAAATGGTTGCCAGGGAAGCTACTTTGACGTTGTTATAACTTTTATTTCACTCACGTTTTCAATTTTGCTGACTGGATTCCCTCCCCCCACCCCACCCCTAACCCGGAACCGAGTCGCAGACAAGCCAGCTCGAATGACGGCTTACAACAAGTAACCCCAATGTTGACCTTAGTTTACTTGGCTTCTTAATTTGTATCTGGTATCCTCAAATTCTGTTTAGTCAGTGACGCGCTCTAGAGATAACCTGCCAACCACAATGAACGCTTGCCAACCGCCTTGGGCTTCCAACCTGACGGCAGGTTTGCACGACCGCGCATGACTAGTCTAGCCCGCCCGCACCGGCAGCAGGGCCATATGTTCGCCTGCATTCTAGCACGAGACCGCCTCGTTCCGCGGGAGTCGTTTAGATTGGTCGCGCGCGGAGCACGTGCCGATTATTCGGCCAGCACTTCATTGGCAAGATGAGTGATAGTGTCATGGACGAAAAGTCAACCAGGCTTTGCTCTTTGCAGCAACTTTCCCTTGCAGTTGATGAGGTTCCTATGCAAAGAAAGAAAGAACTTTGTTTATCTGCGTAATTTTTTCAACTTTTTCTTTTTAGATATTTTATTTAAAACTTGGCAATGCAGTATTACTTACATCATTTTGTGTTTATATCACTATGTCTGTATACAGATGTTGTTGTTGTTGTTGTTATTGTTGTTGTTGTTGTTGTTGTGTGTGTGTGTGTTTTGTGTGTGTGTTGGGAGATTTCCGAAACATTTCTTGCATACTTTGGCTAAACATTTCTTCTTGTTTCACTTACTGGTTTATTTTTAGCTTTTCTTTGAAAGCAACACATAATGTCAATTTCTTTTTCAATGCATTTTGCGTCATTTTGTTTTTTAAAGTATCGCCATCTTGAACTTTCCAAGACATGACGCTCAAACATATATCTTACTCTCTCTTCCGCAGATCCTTTGTCTTTTGTTCCACTATTGGGGCATTCTTTATTCAGTGTATGTGTTTGCGTTCCACTATTGGGGCACTCATTATTCAGTGTGTGTATTTGCGTTCCACTTAATCTCTAAATTATTCTTATCCTTTCGACCTCCTAGGATTATTTTGCCCTCCTTTTGACTCAGAGCGCTTGTCTGCAAGTGACCGGACCTTGGACAAGATGCCAACTGTCGACTTTCTTTTGTTCGATTTGATTTTGCGCTGAAGACTGGAGTGGGTCTTTGGCAGTTTTTGTCCAGGCACTGGTCAAAGGCCTCTATCTGATTACAACTGTTAAATGAGTCGTCAGCGTGCTTGGTCTGTAGCACACAGGGCCCGATTTATCGTCCCATCCAATCGACTAAAACACTAAATTTACCACCTCGTGCTAGGGGAGCAGTTGCGGATTTTTTATTTTTCGATCCGGGCAGGTATCGAACGAGAGGTCAGCGTATCCTACCCATAGCTCTATAGTCGATACTATGCGTGTTCCACTCAATCACCCGGCCTTACTGTTAACGGTTATACATCCTCAGTACTGAAACGAAGGCTTCGACGTCACCGTGGTCAAGTCAGTGGTGGTGGTAGTGTCCGACTCTTTACACCGTCCCTGGGTTCAAGAAAAGACCAGTTACTGCCAAGGACTGCTCATCATTAATATTTGCTAACAAACACCTTCTCAGACAGCTAGCACAAGGCCCGCCACTCGGGCAGACCGATTGACCTAAGTCATTGTCTGTCATTGTCTGGACTGGTTAGAGTTCTAATTGAAAGAAGAATATTTTTAGAATCTTGACATTCCGTCTGCGGGTGTCCCTTCCTGACGGCGCTATCCCCCTGCTGAGAGATGTCGCACTCCAGCCGACTGGAAAATCGTGACGTCCTCGCTGAGGCTGCACAGTTAGTCACGTGATACTTCCAAAACTGAAGACAACGCGTCATGTTGGCCAAAGTGTAGACTGAATGCTAATCATATCATTTGCCCATACCAAGTACCGTGGTCACGTGGTATGGGTCAAAGTGTGTTACTCCGGGTTGGAATATTAGAAGGAAGTTAACGGCGTTTGAATGCCAGAACTGACGCTATGAACCTTCCTGCTCATTACTGCATACCGGTTTACAGAATCAAACGGATTATAGTGGGGGAGGGGAAAGGGGAGGAAAATCACAGGAAAACTGTCACAAGAGAAATAATCATAGGAAAAATAGTCAAAATATATGTCATATACAAATACTGCACGTGGATTTGTGTCACTGTATGTGTTACACTATTTATTAACGGTAAATGAAGCAGCAATGGCGTACATGTTTAACTGCGTGCTCAAGAAGTGCGTTGTTCGAATCCCGATCGGGGTGCAAATATATTAGTAGTACATGTGTATGTGGAGTGCGCGAATGTGTATTTTATATACTCGTGTGAATATTTTAATTGATACATTTAATTCTCTGCTTTACTTAATTTGTAATATGCTGTATCAGAAAGGTAATTGTTGTTGTTAAGTCCACATACATTTTCTTACAGACTGAGTAACAGCCAAGTGAAATAAGCGATAGCGCAGAGAATAACCTCTCCTTCAAGATCGTGGTTGGACTCTCGCTCGGGGTGAAAGATGTGTGTGTGTGTGTGTGTGTGTGCATACGTATGTGTGTCTCTGTGTATGCATGGGTGTGATTCACATATCGTATACATACATTCTAATTCAAATTATATGATTTATTTATACTTTGTTATATATGTTATGCGTGAAAATGTTTGTGTGTGTGTTTGTATATACTCCTGTGGTACACACTCTCAGTGAAAGCAAACAGTTGTGCAGAAATTAACCTAACTTTTAATTATTTAATACTTTTAAATAATCGTTTGCTTTTATTTATTTACTTAATATTTTTAAATAATACTTTTTCTTGTTGTATGCCTATGATGTAGCAAGCAATTTTTATAATACCCTCAGATTACACGTCTGTCAAAAAAAATATTTATCTTCAAATAGATATTTGAATCGTAGGTTTCATCGATAACTTTTCCATTTTGTGGAATGTGAAAACGTTATGCTTTCACTCCAGATTTTAATTCTTTCAAGTATGCTCTTATGCGTCTCCTTGTCTGTGTGTGGCAGGGGTGCACAAACCGCGGCCCGAGACATTGCTCTATGCGGAGGACTTTTAGCTGTTGCCATTATTTCTAATGTAAAGCACATTATTTCATTTTTTGTGTTGTTTTTTCTACTGAGCCATGTATGTGGCGGCCCTCCACGCAATATCAATTGGAAATTTGGCCCTCTGGCCTAAAAAGTTTGTGCATCCCTGGTGTATTGGGAGTGAGAGAAAAAAAAAACTACCGTTATTATGAGACGTAGAAATATACCAAATTAATAATCATCCATATGTTAACTCCTTCCAGACACATTTTAATCTCTCGCTATAATAAATAATACATAATGTAGTTATGGGTAATAAATACGTTTCAAAGAGAATTTTTCATTAAAAGAAAATAAGACAATCAGAGAGTCAAAATGTCACATATATACCTCGACCTTGCACCGAACCATTTCGCAAATAAATGTCTGTAGCTTTATCAAGCTTTCTACATTTTAAATAAATATATTATTATTATTATTATTATTTAGACTTGTTATACTCAGTGAAAACAGTTACTGAAAATCTCTAACTCTTACAAGATCCGATAACTCTGTGAGGCAAACTTGGCGTCAAGCTGGAGTGCTCAAACTACATGCTACTGTTGAAATCAGTACTGCAATTGACTTCTGGAACAAGAAAATCTTGTTTTGCGCAATAACAATCGAGGGCATGCACAGAATGGATCAAATATTCAGCAAAAGAAAATATCACTCAAGAATTCTTCAAATAGGCTGGACTGAAAAAGTGCATTACAATAAATGTCCGTACACATACGGAAATAAAATTGTCACCAAACGCTTAATGTGCAAAGATAACTACTGTAGGAAGCATTCTTTATTTGAATTACGTTTTTTTACGTCACCACTGGAGCTTTCGTTGGCCATTTCGTCTTCAGACGTTTTCTGATCTGTAGTGCTCCAGTGGGACTGGCTCCCGTCACGATTATTCGGGGAGTGAAGGCGGTGGTGTTGTAGTTGACTTGGTGCTTGCTCGGTTGTCTGACAATCGTGTTGAAGTTTTCTTGCTTGCCACGGAGATGACACGACTGATGTTGAATTTTTTTTAAAATGCATATATATATTTTGCATTTTAAAAAAAAAGTATATAAAGCTACTGCCTTTTGGGGGTTGTTGTAGTTGTTGTATATGGTGTATTTGGTGGTGGTGGTGGTGGTGTGGGTGTTTTATATTGTGTCTATTGTGTGTGTTTCTTGTAGGTAGTGTGTAAGGCCTTTTTGTACTTTTCTTGTATGTTTCTTGCTTGGGTACAGCAGTGACAGTTGTAAATGGCAGGTGAAGGTTTGAGAGTTCTTTCTTGTTGATGTAGCAGACAAGAGGTGAGGAAGTAATTTACTGTGTTGTCAGTGTTGCAATGTGTACAAGTTTTAGGTTGTCCATTTGGGTGATGGAGACTGATGGTTCTATTTATATTTTGTCTGTTGTGTGTGTTTCTTGTAGGTAGTGTGTAAGGCCTTTTTGTACTTTTCTTGTATGTTTCTTGCGTGGGTACAGCAGTGACAGTTGTAAATGGCAGGTGAAGGTTTCTGTATATGGCTTTGATGGCTGTTTTGTTTTGTGTGGCTGGGGGGTGGGGGTGTCTGGTGATGGTGGTGGGTGTTTTTCCTGAACTGGTTGTTTATAGCTGACATGATTTCTGTAGTGAAAAGTGGGGTGGGTAGGGTGTGGTCCTGGTATATTCCTTTTTTTTTCCCCTTTGTCTGCAGTCTCATTGCCTGTGATTCCTATGTGATTTTGTATCCATAGGAAGGAGGTGTTTATGCTTTTTTGTTTGAGTTTGTTTGTTGTAGATATTGATTGCATAAAGATATAGATAAATATATAAACTCTTTGATGACATACGGAAATAATTAAAATAAAACTACTGAAAGTTTTTAATGCACCGTTATCAAATTATGATCGTGTAAAAGTTTAACGTCTATGCCAATGCTTCATACAATATTTTAATATTAGTGTGATTCCCACTGATGCAATGTTTCCTTATCTTTTTGCTCAAAGAGGAGCAGACTACGTTATTCTGCTAGCAAGGTACATAACTCGTGATGACGGGACCAGACTTCTTGGAATATTGTGTCACACTTCCAACTAAAGTGTTGTAGTTTTACTGAGGTGATAATATATTCGACAATAGGTCTTGCTCTGTTAGACAGTGTCTTTAAATGTTATAATGATGCATTCTATTTTTTTAAAAAATATATTAATCTACATCCTGTTTGGAAGTTTTGGCTCCCCGCAACTGGATCTCTCTTTCTGCAGTTCACTCCCTCTCTCTCCCCGGTTGACTGACCCGGTAAAATGCCACAATAGATGTTGCATTTCGAACCAGACTGCCTTCAATGGTTTCTTTCTTGAGATGGAGTGTCCTCGTGTTATCACGCCCTTTTCAGACGCTCTGCAGCTCGTCTTCACGGAAACGTACGAGCGAATGCTGAACATAAAAGACCTATTGACTACTCATTTGCAGCTTAATTCTCACAACAGGTGGTGGGTAGAGTTCCACTGATGACAGATGGCAGTAAAACATTAGTACATGCACTGGAGTCATTACGCGACGTTGACTGACTGTAAACTGGTGCAGTTGGAGACAAAGCGATTACATAAAATGGATGTAGAGAAATACTGGGATGATTCTCATCTGGCGTGTGTTTTAAAATCAGGACACAGAAAGAACTCTAAGCTGGATGGAGAGAACAAGTATGACGCTAATCTGGATGTAGATACAGACATGAGAGTGATGCTAGCTTGGGTATAGATACAGACAAGAGGATAATGCTAGCTTGGGTGTAGCTCAGACATGAGAATAATGCTAGTCTTGTTGTCTATACACAAGAACGACGCTACCCTGGAGGTGGTGGTTTTAAAATACAACAGTCTTGTAGTGTACTCGTCATTTCTGGAGTGGTTGCTATTTTTAATCTGCTTTTTATTGATGTGTGTGTGCGTGCGTGCATGCGTGCACGCAATGTGTCGAATGCCACGTGGGTGCACTGGAAGGACTTTTGATAGTTTCTTAATTGGGTCATTTGCTATTGATGTTTTCTTTGGGAGTTTTCGTCCGTTTTTTTTTTTGTTTGTTTGTTTGTTTGGTTTTTTGCAACGCATATCAACAGATTAGGAGAATAAATGCATTGTCGCCAAAACACTGTACAAGTAAAATTGGCCTGCATAATGTATATGTGTGCTTTTAATTCCTACTGAAACGCACACAGGAAGTGAAGTCTGCTTCTAAATGCAACATTTCTTGAAAAGAAAGATGGCACTTTGCCAGGCCTGTCAAATCATTAAATTACAAGCGAATCAAAGAGTGATGGAGTGACTAGCAGTCTCTATGCCGCAGTCACCACCACTACCACCACTCCGGGCCCTGTGTAGTTCGTTCTGGTCGGTCAGTATTTCGATGTCTCTCAGCTGATCAACAACTCTTTCTGTAGACTTTGAGGTGACTTATTTCAAACAAGTGACAATTTTAAATATTGACTGTTTTACAAAATGCATGCACTTGTAGACAGATCAAATATGCATAAGGAGAAATAAGTTCACTAAATTGTTCCTAGAAAGTTAGAAATTCGTTAAGACTATTGTTTCAATGATTGTATTATATCAAAATAGATATTTAAATTTCGTGCAGATATGTAAAATAAATGCAATGCTTATAGTGCAATTATCTTTATAGGTACTTTACTTCTGACCTAGACTATTCCAATCTCCGCTCAAAAGAATCAAATATAACTGACAAACATCAAATACAAATGTGTGTGCGTGCGTGTGTGTGGGAGTGTAGCATCTTGTTGTGTTTGTGTCTAACATGAGGGAAACACAAGAAAAGATGTACTTAGTTAGATAGATAGATAGATGGATAGATAGATAGATGGATAGATAGATAGATAGATAGATAGATAGATAGACGGACGGACGGATGGATGGATGGATGGATGGATGGATTGATAGATGGACGGACGGGTGGATGGATGGATGGATGGATGGATGGATGGATGGACGGACGGACGGACGGATGGATGGATGGATGGATGGTTGGTCTAATTCTCGAAGGAACTTTAAGCGCTAACGTTCATAGTCGTTAAGCTCAACGTTCGTAAGCTGGGAAACGGGTGAAACTCCATGGAGCCAAATTCCAATGGGCAAGGCAGTATTTGAATCCAAGAACTTTTGTCTTTGAGACTTGCGCATTTATCTCGCTGACGTTCGTACGTATACACTTGAGTCCACACTCACTACTGCGGCCATCTTCATAATGAGAACACAGTTTACCCCCAGATCGAAACCATTTCACTCACACTTACGGGTACTTACAGAGCGAAGCCGTTTCACTCACACTTACAGGTACCTATAGAACGATATCAATTCACATACACTGAAGAGTACAAAAACAACACACTCACAGACACATACACCTACACACAAACAAAAGTCACCGAGTGGAAACAGACAGCTTCAGGGGGGGATACTGTTATTGTGTAATATTCACAAATCTTAAATCTATCAGAAATGAAACGTATTTTACACTGATTTATGCACGCAGGTTCAAAGGCAGAAGTGAAATGCATATAGAAATCAGTTAATGTGGCCATCGAAGAGTTAAGTTTCAGGGGAAAAAAAGCACATGTTACCTTCGCCATTTGAACGAACTTTTTCACGAGGCTTGTCAACGCACAATCAGACAGAGATGCGCCCCCCGGGATTTCGTCCTCGTCCTAATAGAAATGAAACCCGCACCACAGAATTATACCGCTGCTGCAAACAGCGTTTCCTAGTTTAAGTCGATTTTTGTTGTTGTGAGTAATTAATTACGTGAGTGAAAGAGAGAAAGACAGAGAAAGGGGTTCCATTAAAGGTAGATTTTGCAGATCACTAAAACACCCTTTGGCTCGATTAATTTGCATTAATTTTTATAATTAATTTATTAATACATATGTCGTTAATTTATTTTATATGATTGATTCGTTCGATCAGAGCTAAGAATGAATGGAACATGAGTAAATCGTTCTGCACTCAAACTAAATTAATCAATTTCTACATTTTATTTTTCAAACAGTATGTCAGACTCAAGCGGAGTTTTTAAAAATTTTTTTTATCATGCATTGGCTACTTTAGGATACTTTTTATTTCCTTCCTTCTAGTATTGTAAGTGTTATTAGTTTAACAGTGTACACAAAATGCTGTGAATTAGTACAACCTAGCTGATTTCATCTCAAGGTGACTTTAGCTTTGACAAAAAGTTTATTATCAAGGTAACAACGTTTTTGGAAAATGTCGTTTGCTGCTCTAGCTCTATTCCACTGGAAAGTGGTGATCGAAAGGGTGGAGAACGAGAGGTAGGGATGGTGGTGATTTGAAACAACAGACAAGCAACAGTCACGCAACATCGCATTCTGTCATCCAGGCGTTGCACTTCGAGAGAGAATTAGAAATCCATTGCTATGTTTTCTTTTTTCTCTTTGATTTGCTAAGGGGAGACAATAATAGTGTCAATTTTTATTTGGCTGAGAATAAAAAAATGATGGATAAATTTATTTTAAATAAATTTAGTGGAAGAGTGTTAGATATTGACTTAAAATAGTTGTTGGGCTATCGATCCGCCAGCTAAAACGAAAATCGACAAGACTGGCGTGGGGGGTGGGGGTGGGGTATAGAATAGGTCGTCAGAAATGATAGATTGTATAAGTCTAACACCATTCCTGACGTTTGTATTTGGTTTTCTTCGCGCTAGTCTGTTTGTCTGTCTGTCTCTCTATCACACACATACACACACACACACACACACACACACGCTATTTCACTTCCTATGTTGAGTCGACTTTTCAGTTTTCAGTCCTTTAACCACTTAGACTCCACAGCTAATAGTCAGATCATGTTATCATTGGTTCGTTTTACCTCTCAAAGAGTCACGGGGTCATTGTGATTGCATCTTCCCTTCCTTGATAAACTCCTCAACATCATCGTCTGCAGAATATTTTCCCACTCCACGCAGTGATATTATCAGAGTTTCAACCCACTTAGTTTCAAACTTTTTTGTCCATTTTCCTACTCACGGGCTCTTTGAAAACCTCTCGCACCACAATGACTGTCTCGCTTCGCTAAGCTTACCCCACCTAGGTTTTTGACAATGTTGTGACTTACTTTACTCCAAGACAGCCTCTCGCTTCACTCTTTTTTTTCTCTCACTCTGATGACCTTTTACTGCACTGATGCTAAATGCCTTGGACCTAGCTCACTACACTGAGAGTAGCTACTTTCCTATTTGTCTGCTTCTTGCTTCTTTAAGTCTGTCTCGCCCCACTAAAATTGTCTTGTCCCGCTCCACCAAGACTGTCTTATGCTCCGCGTCAGTGTCACCTCTTAGAGCCCGTTCTGTGGTGTTCTTAGTTCACAAAAAGGTTCACACGTTCCTTGTCTTACAAGATATAACTTTCCTTTTAACTTCGCGTGGTCTCACCTGCAGACTGAAGGCAAAAGCGAGAGAGAGAGAGAGAGAGAAAGGGTGGGTGGGTAGGGGAAATATCCGAATGGCAATTACATGTGTGATCTTGCTGATTAGGCTCTGGTCTATAGGAATCGTGTTTGTTCAAAGCCAGCAGGGCTGTGTGTCGAAAGGGAAAAAAATATCTCTGTGAAAGGTAAGCGTAACACGGGAGTTATCGATCATGGGAAGCACACACGTGGCGACTGAAATTAACGGCATGGGCACATTTGACATGGGTTTGCTCTGCTTGCCGAGTTACTGCCCCTCGGTTTGCAACAAATATTTTAGAAAAGAAAACGGATGTGTTGGTGGGGGGGGGGAGGGGAGTGGGGGAGTGCAGCTTGATCTTTGTAGTCGTCAGGGTGCTACGAAAGTTCGGGAAGGGTTGCTTCTATTGTTTGTGGACACCACATTTTTTTGTTGTTACCACTCGAATTTTTACGATGTTCCGATCTGTAGTTTGAATGTTGAACACCTGTGAGTGTAAACTGCTCTACGACGTGCAGTAGTAAGTCTCCGGTCCTCGTCTTTAGGGTTTCGGGAGTAGCTTTCAGATTTCTTCAGCTGCTTTTGGTCTAGTTTTATTGATTTTCTTTTCGTCTCGTAACTCCATCCTCCGTATCTCAATTTTCCTACTGAAAAGCAGTCTGTGCAGATTGAATGTTGTCGCTTTTCTTTCCTGAATGAAGTAAAACTAAAGTGTTTATTATTGTGATTATTATCTTACCGTCCATAAGTATGCCGACTCTCTAATGCACAAATCAACCAAACGCCCATTGCCTATCTCTCTTTCTATAAATATGTTCCTCTCTTTACTTTCTTCCACATTCTTTCTTCTCTTCCTCTCTCTCGTCTTCTTTGTCTTTCTTTTGTTCCTCTCCTCCCTCTATCTCTCCGTCTCTGTCTGTCTCTCTCTCTCCCCTCTCTCTCTCTCAGTGATCACCCCACCCTTCTAAACAAACATTACAAATTTTCTTGCAATCAGTTAATTATTTTTTAAGAGATGAATCATGGACACGGTGACACCTCACAAGTAGGTGTGAGATATAAACGTCAGTTTAGCCGCTTGCAATGAAGTGCATTAACAATGAACGTAGCAAAGATGAAGGGAGCCTATTTAATCCGACTTTTTTCAACTGATGCTTTTCTTCGTCTTAGTAGCACACTCGAAATTATAAACTGTAACTAGATTCTTTAACGATCCCTCTCATATTCAGCCTGCCATTTTTTTTTTTAACTTCTGAATGAATGTGAAGAGAAAAAATATAAAAACTGTAAGCACTCTTTTCAAGGACATATAAATAAATGCAAAAGCATGTGTAGAGCTGAGACCGGATGTCCTCAGTATGACGGATGGCCAGCAAATAACCAAGCATACAAATAAAAACAAACACAACACACAATGCAAGGAAACACTATACAAAACGAAAAGAAAAAGCCAACATATTTAATTCGTGTTGACGATGTAGTTCAACAGCAAGCAACAACAACACGTAAACGACAAACAACCAAACAAAACACAAAACGAAATTAAAAGAAAACAAACACAGTTACTTAGTGCTGATGACATGGTTCAAGAGCAGATAATAGCACAAACAAACAACACTGACTGGTCAGCGCATGAATTCATCTTAAAGTTTCGAGTCTCTGTAAATTAGCATTTTCTTAGAACTTAAAGGCTTCTTGCATTTCAATTAACAAGATTGGACGAACAAATAAATAAATCTTAGATTTATAAATCTCTGCAAGTAAGCTGTTCTTTTATTCAAAGAATTATATATCTTCTTTCTGATATATTCTTCAACGTGAACGAAAGAATGAATTATAAATACAATTTTGTTCAGATTTTTTTTAAATTCCAGAACATGGAGTTTCTCACTTGTGAATGAGACGAACGGATTAAAATTACAAATCCATTGTTTTTAGTCAAAGGCTAAAAGAATCATTTTAGTGTCAGTCCATTAATAAGACGAACGAACGAAAGGATTACAATTACAACTCCATTAAGTTGACAAAGGCTAAAAAAAACAAAAAAACCCACTTTAGTTTTAGATACACAAATAGACGAACGAATGAAGCTTAAAATTACAGTTACTACATTTGAGTATTGATTTTACATGTGCATATAAATTAAGTTAATTTAGGTCAGAGATGAGAATAAATTTCAAATTACATTTACAGCTGTACAATTGCCTTTGCATAAATAAATAAATGAATGAATCAGTCTTAAAATTGCAAGTACTGCATTTAGTCAGCAGTTAATATTGTAAATCAACTGTCAAAAGTTATTTAGTGAAATCCTATCAAAATGACAGACTAAATGAATGAATGAAAAAGTGAATAAGTAGGCCAGTGTTTCATTTTAATAAGGATGTCGCATGATAAACGATGTAAATGAAAACTTGAAGGAAGCAAATTAACCTCACCATGGTTTTCCAGTTACCGAAACACAACATATCCACCAGCAACTGAAACAACTTTAAACAATAGCACCTCAGTATCATAATACGTCCTATTTACCTGTCCCTAAAACAAAAATAACTGTGTTCTCTCACTACTAAAATACAATCTATCCTCCACTTACTGAAACAACTTAAAATAATAACAACTATATTCCCTCACTATCATAATGCAACCTATCTACCAGTAATTGAAATAAATAATAATAAACATAATCCCTCATTATCCAAGACATAATCCCTCATTATCCAAGACATAATCCCTCATTATCCAAAACATAATCCCTCATTATCTAAAACATAATATTCCCTCATTATCTAATTACAGCCTATCCACCAGTCATTAAAAAATAGCAACCACATCCCTGCATTATCCAAAACATATTCCCTCATTATCCAAAACATATTCCCTCATTATCCAAAACACATTCCCCTCATTATCCAAAACATATTCCCTTCATTATCTAAAACATATACCTCTGTGACGCCAATACCACTTAGTTAATGGCTAGAATTATTAGTAATTAATTAATCATTCATATTTAATTACAAGTGATGAGAATCTTAATCTATGTTATTAATAATTCTCCAGAAGACACCACTTGTCGGATATGAAAATAGGGAGAGGCAAATTTACTCTGCCACACCCTCATTATCCAAAACGTATTCCCTTTCTTCATTATCCAAAATATATTCCCTCATTGCCTAATTATAACCTATCCACGCGTTATTAAATAGTAGCAAATATATTCCTCATTATCCAAAATATATTCCCTCAATTTCTATTTACAATCTATCCACTAGTCTTTAAAAATAGCAACATATTCCCTCATATCCAAAACATATTCTTTCATTATCCTAAACATATTCCCTCATTATCTAAAGCATATTCCCTCATTATCCAAAATATATTCCTTCTTTAATCAAAACATATTCCCTAATTATCTAATTACAACCTATCCACCAGTCACTAAAAAGTAGCAAATATATTCCCTCTTTATCCAAAACATTCCCTTCCTTCATTATCCAAAACATATTCCCTCATTGTCTAATTACAGCCTATCCACCAGTCATTAGAAAATAACAAACATCTTTCCAAATTATCCTAATACAGCATATCTATCTATCACTGAAATTCCATTAACCAACAAACTTCAGTCAGTGTCTCATTCAGTCAACCACACAACGATTTAATTTTTAAAATTTATTTGAATGTATTTGATGTCTTAATTTCTTAGATTACATTTTATTTATTTATTCATTTAAAAGTATTCGGCGTCATTTATATATAATTACATTCTTTTATTTGAAAATATTCAACTGATTTCACTGTCATCTTAAATGTGTTTATTTTCAAAATTTGGGGGTCTTAAATTTTAATGTTTGTTTATTTAAAAGATATAATATGTCATAGATTTAACTATGTTGATTGTCAAATTTATTTGGTCTTAGATTTAATTTTGTTTAGTTATTTAAAAGATATTTAGGTTTTAGATTAACTGCGCTTATTTTCAAATTTCAATCGGGCGATTGTGTTCCCATTCAATCACTTGTGCCGTTATTCGGACGTGTGCTCTTGACGTGTGCTCGTGTCGTGTCTTGTGTTTTCAGTCGGATAATTGTTTCAGGTCATGCGCTTGCTCGGTTCGTCGGGCGCTAAATTTCAAATCAGGCACTGGGGTTCAAGTTGGGCGCATTACAAATCAGGCACTGGGGTTCAAGTTGGGCGCATTACAAATCAGGTACTGGGGTTCAAGTTGGGTGCATTACAAATCAGGCACTGAGGTTCAAGCTGGGCGCATTACAAATCAGGCACTGGGGTTCAAGTTGGGCGCATTACAAATCAGGCACTGGGGTTCAAGTTGGGCGCATTACAAATCAGGTACTGGGGTTCAAGTTGGGCGCATTACAAATCAGGCACTGGGGTTCAAGTTGGGCGCATTACAAATCAGGCACTGGGGTTCAAGTTGGGCGCATTACAAATCAGGTACTTGTGTATTAGCAGGGTGCTGCGCTTCAAACCAGGTGCTTGTATTCTAGTAAGGGGGCGGGGTGCTATGTTGCAATCAGGAGTTCATGTTTTCGATGAGCGCTGCATTTCAAATCATGCACTCTGTGACGATGTGTGACAAATTCTGTGTCATGACCTCGTGACCCAATTGCTCGTTTCAAAATTAAATTTTTGAACGGACCTTTGTTGAAATTCACCCGTGATACATCAGTATCGAGAGAAGCTTTCTAGCAAGGTCGGATTGTTGCATAACTTTAGGCCAGTGTCCAGCACCTTCGAGATCAACAACATACCACGTGAGCGGTCACGTGATGCGTTCAATGTAGTTTCATAAAATACGATCATAACGCGCCAAAATTCTCACTCACTTCCAGACCGGCAGACACACCAGGCAGCTTTAACATAGCTCCGTCCCGCCGCCATACCAGAGTCGTAAGAGAGTCGAAGATGAACCCGCGCTAGAGCAGTAAAATCTACTTTGAAGAGGTAACAATAACACGTCTACTTCTTACAGTATCTATTGCATTTATTGATTGTATTTTGTAATTGAATTGATGTATGTATTTTGTGCAGCTTAGCGCTATTTTAGCCAAAGCACGTGTTTCGATGTAAAGGGACAAATCTAAAAGTTATTGTATATAAATTATTGTAACTTTTTCTTATCTTTAATTTATATAAATCTTAAATTCACTAGTGCCGCCAGTATGTCTGTGCACGTGGCGAATTCTTCTTTGTAATTCAAATTGTTCTTGCGTATAATTTTTCGTGTAAAATTGTAAAGCATTCATGCTTCATTTTGAATTAATCCTTTGTGTGAATTCCAATTTTTAATGCTGTAAATATTTGAGAATTCATACGTTCGTGTAACGTTATATGTAACACACACGTGAACCACAATGTATATTTAAATATAACCATATTTGAATTGTAAACGACACGATAGTCAAAGATTCTAAATTCAGAACCTTAAACAAAGAAACATGTGCTTGGGTTTTGCGAATATAGACGCAAATAGTTACAGAGCCCAAAATCCTTTGTTTCAGCCGGGTTCCTCTTATGTTATTCCTCTCTACCTTCGTACTTCTTGAGTCGTACACCGACTCGGGTGTCTTCATGGCCCATACGTGAACTATGCAGAAGTACCTCGTGTTAACTAGGGTTAACGATTCGTCGCAAGTACATTAGCGATGCAGTAATTGAGTGGACGATTGACTGTTATGCTATGCAGTACTGACGATGAGCCAAAGGATGTGGACCAGTTCTAACCAGTTGAACCCCACGTGCGACCAAGAGTGTAGTTAAGTATATCTACTAGGGTCCAGAATCAAGTGACTATTTGGCAACTAAAAAAGAATTCTCGTTAAGACTTTTAACAAGGACGGCAAAATGAGAGAACAACGCTGTGTAGAATTAAGACGTCGTGTTGTAATTAATCGTTGCTGTTAATTGTTAAACTTATTAAATCTATTTCATTTTGTTAAGAACCTCTTTTTGTAGTAATTTGTATGCATATAGACCAAAAACGAAAGGATTGGATGGGGGCTGTCTGAGCTAAACGAATGACGTAATGAATGCATATGAATCTAAGAGTTTTTAACGATTTCCAATCTAGCTAATGTACGCAAATTATCAGTTTCGTAAATCTGTGATCTAGACTACAAAGATGCATTTTTAATTTAGTCGAATGATGATTTGAGCAACCAGTCTGTTTAGGTTAAACGAGAGGGAATTAATTTAAATAGTAAATTAAAGTTCTATAATTTCCTAAGCAGGGTCTTTAAATAAATACTGGAAACGTAACAAGTGGGGGCTCGTCCGTGGATTGATATGTATTAAATTGTAACATTTTTTATACATAGGGCGTATCATATCTTTAGGTAACGAACATCGGAGAATTGCCAATATTCTATTGATTCAGGATTGTTGAAATATTTATCTTGCTTTTGTTGTGACATGTGCATGTATTCTTTTGCAGAGTAGCGTGCATGTTAGTTAATATATGTTTAAGCGTAGTTAAGCATTATGTTAGCTATTGATGATTTATTTAGTATTGTGTTACTGGATACTTCATTGTAAGAGGTCGACGTGTTATACCGCCAGCTAGGAGAGTTATCGGTAGTAACAGACTTCGGACTATTATATTTAGGGTGCTAAGTATAATGTGTAATGTTGTATGGTTGGAGCCGTGACATTACGGAAGCCTTGGAGACAACAGATTGTAACCAAGCAGGTGAACGTGTAACCAACGCGTAATTTATTTCGGAAGGTGTTCTGAATAAATTCAATAATTTTTGTAAGGTCGTAGCCTAAAAGTTATTGTGGGATAAAAGCGGAGTTTTATCGCCTACGGTTAGATACACAATCATGAGAGATATTTATTGTAGCCAGACGCGCTAAATAAATAAGATGGATCTCGAACAGGTTATTGCGGATCTGAGAGAGATAGGTTCATTGATCGGATACCGAACGGAAGATGAGTTAATGAACTTCGTTAGAACTGAACTAGACAGGGAAAAGAGGAGAGAGGAACACGAACGAGAGATGGAACGGATAGAGATAGAATATGATCACATTATGTCTTTGATACATCTAGGGATCAACTATCGGAAGAACAGTGTAGGGAGTTTACAACTCGTGGAGATTCTAAAACGCGAACAGAAGGTTGGCATATCACTAAGATACGAAAGTGAACAGCTACGTAATTTTGCCTTACTTGCACTCAATGAAAAGGAAATAGAACACAGGGAAGAAAATATATCTTCATTAAGCTCACGTGTAAAACTTACAGAAGCGCAGTTGTGTGATAGAGATTTCCGATTCAAAGGGGAGGCCGAAATACGAGATCTAAGGTTCGAAATTAGAAAGTTGAAGAAAGAGAGGCTAGTGCTTATGGAAAGGAAAGAAAGTCTAGAATTAGAATGGTTGTGGACAGAAATCGAAACAGAGTCTAAAATTGCTGGGGAAGGTACTGTTGACAAATTACGACAGGAAGGTCAGGCCGTGAACTTTGACTTGCCGAGGTCAAACACCGCGAGCGTGGAGACTGACACACAGAAATTAGTCGCGCTACCAAGCACAGCAGACGAATTAGACAGTTTGATTGGAAACAAAAACAAATGTTTTGACGAAACCATTACAGTTCAACATGCTAACCAGTTTACAGAAACAGTTAGCACACCACCAAAGCTTGATCTTGAAACAGAGACAAGAAAAGACACTGTTGTTAAGGACTTAATAACACGTGTAGAATTTGGACAAACACATACACCGCCGTGTACGTGTGACACCTCGTTTGACGGACTGAATGCGCATGATAAGATAGAGACAGATTCTATCGGTTGTGTACCGTTAAGGTGTGATGAAACTTCTAGCAACACAGTGACTGATTTTTCTGACAGGACAAGTATGCATGAGAAGATAGAAATGGGTTCTATCAGTTGTGTATTGTTGAAAGGCAGTGACACATCGACTGAGTCTACTGACCTAACTGTTAGTTTAAGAGAGAGTCATGAGAATGTTCTCGCTACGAAGACTGACATCGGTAGATCTCGATCTCCGATGATTGACGTGAGTCATGACGTAATTTTGGAACACAAGATTATTGCGTTATGCGAGGTTTCGAGTGCTAACACATTGATAGCCAGGGAAACAGAAGTATTTGATCCAGATGACAGTATAGGTAGCATTACAGACAGAGACAATGTGCCTATGATAAATTCATTTACTTCAGATGACATGACAGTTGTCAGAGCTGAGACAGAGTTCTTTTCCAAACGTGACATGGAAGAAGATATAGTCGAAAACTGTACAGGGACGGTCAACGATAATGCATGTGTACTGATGTGTATGCACGCAGTTGTCAGAGACATGGCAGAACTGTCTGCAGATAAATCACTTAACGGAATTAGTGACGTAGACAGAAGCCACGGTACATGGACTACCTTTATTGACTCACCTGTTGAGATAAAGGAATGTCATGAGTACGTACCAAAAACTGAGACAAGTGGAAGTAAGGAGGAGGGGGTTTCATTAACTGATATGTTCCTTGATTCACTGATGATAAGTGCGGAGTGTGATCCTGAGTTGATCAAAGACACAGTACAAATGAGTGACAGAACTAGATCGATAGATAATGGAAACCGGAGTGACGGACTGATAACCAGAGTAGGTGGGACATCAGGACTGTTACTGACATCAGATGCAGAGAATTATGATAGAGGAAACAGTGGGAGTGTAGCCTACAACACACAGAGAATAGACATAGCGATGTTATTCATTGTGACAGGTGACATTCACTGCCAGTTAGTGACTGAGACTGACAGAATTTCCATCGTAGATTCTGACGACCTGATGAGAAGACATATTGAATTAACTGAGTCAGTGGAGACAGATTATGTTAGTTCAATAAACGGTATGGTCCAGGGGAGACAATCAGTAACTCTTGGGGAGTTTAAGACAGAACCCTTGTTCATACAACCACGGGAATCTGACTTGCTAGCGAGTGAGTCTGACCCCACAGTGACTAGAAAATACTCGAGTGGAGAGTTAGACAATTCTAGAGTCACAAAAGAGACACAGACTTATGTTGTCAAGGAGAGAGACAAGCTGACAGACATAATGACAGTCGAACACCTAGTTGTGAATGGGTTAAAACAGAAAACAACTAGTGGGATGAGGTATTTCACTTCAGTCTATGATAAGATCAGGAGAACAGAACCTCCAGATTTAGGGGAGAAGCTAATGTTGCAATTCAGGTACTTCAGAAAGACAGGTAACCGGGACAGAGCACATTTGCGAACCTATGACGTTAGACTAGATGCGAAATGGACCCATAGTAGATCTGACGCCATTCCGACGAAAGACGTTGAGTGCATGCGAACTAGAGACGTTCAATGTGTACACAATGACGTAACTACAGATGCACGAAACACCAAGAGAGCAAATTTCCATTTGCGTGAGTTCAGTGACAAGGCTAAAGGCGATAGCTTTGAAATTCAGACTTCGCAGAGTCAAGGCCACAGTGACACTGACATGATACGAAACGTATCGAGAAGTTTGAAACTGTTAGATGGGGTAGAGACCAGTCATGCAGAAACTGACACTACCAGAAACATTTTAAACTTGACAAGTACTTTGGGGAGTTTTGAAAGAGATAAAACACTTCAAGGACGTACTTACCGGACAAGAAATGAAAAGTCTAAACTTGACATGCAATATATTGCACCTCACAGTGACATTCTGACGAACAGAGTAAGAAAGAAAGAATGCAGTTGTCATGCCGTAGACATGTTGACACACATGGGCGATGACGTGTATTGGGATTGGGACAGAACTACGAAGATTGTGCTAGGCAGGATAGTGCAGCAGTAGGAATAATGATTTGGTACCTTCTTTGAATTTTCATTATTTTCTTGTTGTACCGTAGTTGGTGGTTGTTATTGTAAATATGTTGGACATTTCATAAAAACTTGGGACAAGCTATAACACTGATTGAATTGTGTTAGTGTTGTAATTCTGAATATGACAGGTGGACTGATAGATAGTTCATTAGAGTTGGTAATTCACAAACTCTGATATTTGGTTGATACAGGAAATCGATATCTGGAACTTTTCATAACCTGCATATTGATAGTGTTGTTCATTGGAAGTCAATTTTCTGATCACACTATTGTTGGATACGTATTCAGTGGAATTAGTTGATGTTGGATTTCTATTCTGAATAATCTGGTTAGATCAAACTAGGTTGTGTGTGAACTATTGATTATTGGGACAGATAGTGAGAATTTCAGAACATGTTATTCCATTGGATGGATGTCTATCCAATTAGACAGAACGTTCTTCTTAAATCATTTTATTTTGATTTTTCTTAAATCATTTTTCTCTGATTTCTGAAGTGAGAAATATTGTATGAGAGTGCCGTTAATCTAGAGTTGATTTCCCCGTCACGTTACATTATTTCTGGTTATGTTGAAATTTTTTAATTGTAAATTTTTTCTTCATTTTGCACTTCTACATTTTATAACACATAATTTGTAGGAGGCATTTATCTTTTGGTAAGATAAACGCCTCAAAAGCAAGGGGGTGTGACGATGTGTGACAAATTCTGTGTCATGACCTCGTGACCCAATTGCTCGTTTCAAAATTAAATTTTTGAACGGACCTTTGTTGAAATTCACCCGTGATACATCAGTATCGAGAGAAGCTTTCTAGCAAGGTCGGATTGTTGCATAACTTTAGGCCAGTGTCCAGCACCTTCGAGATCAACAACATACCACGTGAGCGGTCACGTGATGCGTTCAATGTAGTTTCATAAAATACGATCATAACGCGCCAAAATTCTCACTCACTTCCAGACCGGCAGACACACCAGGCAGCTTTAACATAGCTCCGTCCCGCCGCCATACCAGAGTCGTAAGAGAGTCGAAGATGAACCCGCGCTAGAGCAGTAAAATCTACTTTGAAGAGGTAACAATAACACGTCTACTTCTTACAGTATCTATTGCATTTATTGATTGTATTTTGTAATTGAATTGATGTATGTATTTTGTGCAGCTTAGCGCTATTTTAGCCAAAGCACGTGTTTCGATGTAAAGGGACAAATCTAAAAGTTATTGTATATAAATTATTGTAACTTTTTCTTATCTTTAATTTATATAAATCTTAAATTCACTAGTGCCGCCAGTATGTCTGTGCACGTGGCGAATTCTTCTTTGTAATTCAAATTGTTCTTGCGTATAATTTTTCGTGTAAAATTGTAAAGCATTCATGCTTCATTTTGAATTAATCCTTTGTGTGAATTCCAATTTTTAATGCTGTAAATATTTGAGAATTCATACGTTCGTGTAACGTTATATGTAACACACACGTGAACCACAATGTATATTTAAATATAACCATATTTGAATTGTAAACGACACGATAGTCAAAGATTCTAAATTCAGAACCTTAAACAAAGAAACATGTGCTTGGGTTTTGCGAATATAGACGCAAATAGTTACAGAGCCCAAAATCCTTTGTTTCAGCCGGGTTCCTCTTATGTTATTCCTCTCTACCTTCGTACTTCTTGAGTCGTACACCGACTCGGGTGTCTTCATGGCCCATACGTGAACTATGCAGAAGTACCTCGTGTTAACTAGGGTTAACGATTCGTCGCAAGTACATTAGCGATGCAGTAATTGAGTGGACGATTGACTGTTATGCTATGCAGTACTGACGATGAGCCAAAGGATGTGGACCAGTTCTAACCAGTTGAACCCCACGTGCGACCAAGAGTGTAGTTAAGTATATCTACTAGGGTCCAGAATCAAGTGACTATTTGGCAACTAAAAAAGAATTCTCGTTAAGACTTTTAACAAGGACGGCAAAATGAGAGAACAACGCTGTGTAGAATTAAGACGTCGTGTTGTAATTAATCGTTGCTGTTAATTGTTAAACTTATTAAATCTATTTCATTTTGTTAAGAACCTCTTTTTGTAGTAATTTGTATGCATATAGACCAAAAACGAAAGGATTGGATGGGGGCTGTCTGAGCTAAACGAATGACGTAATGAATGCATATGAATCTAAGAGTTTTTAACGATTTCCAATCTAGCTAATGTACGCAAATTATCAGTTTCGTAAATCTGTGATCTAGACTACAAAGATGCATTTTTAATTTAGTCGAATGATGATTTGAGCAACCAGTCTGTTTAGGTTAAACGAGAGGGAATTAATTTAAATAGTAAATTAAAGTTCTATAATTTCCTAAGCAGGGTCTTTAAATAAATACTGGAAACGTAACACACTCCGGTTTTAGCCGGGCTCTGCGTTTCAAATCATGCCCTCGGGTTCTAGCCGGGCTCTGCGTTTCAAATCATGCCCTCGGGTTCTAGCCGGGCTCTGCGTTTCAAATCATGCCCTCGGGTTCTAGCCGGGCTCTGCGTTTCAAATCATGACCTCGGGTTTTAGCCGGGCTCTGCGTTTTAAATCATGCCGTCGGGTTCCAGTTGGGCACTCATTCCAACCATCCGCTGGTGTTTTAGTTGGACGCTGGTTGTCAAATCTGATGTTCGTATTTCGAATCAGGCAGTTATGTTACAAATAGATGTTTATGTTCCAGCTGGGTACATAGTTTCCAATGGAGGATATGCATGAGTTCCAGTTGAGCTTGTAGTCGTTCAGTCCGTAATGTGCACGTTGTATTTCGGTGCTTGCGATTTAAGTCTGGTACTCATGTTCCAGTTGGGTGCTTTTTCTCCAAGAAACTGTACCTTCCTACCACCACCACCACCACCACCCCCCAGCCAGTCCATCAATTCCGCAGTTCACAACTGACACTCGTCCTTACTCTTTGTCTACCCCGCTCCCTTCCCCAAACTGCATTACAGCACTCCATCCTGGGTAGATTTGTTCCAACGGTGAGCCTTCCCATGAAGTGTAAGCTTGCGGTCTCTGTCACTTCTCACATGACGACGCTTGTCGAGGTAGTGGACTTTGTGTGACGCTGCTTGCTTTCTCTGCGTCGCTGGTTCCGCGGCAACCTCAAGCAAGCCGCACCCGAGTTGGTCTGACGGCTTGCTCGGAGTGCGGATGCCTCGTCTGTGAGCTGCACGCGGCGCACCCGGCCTCTTTTCGCCAGAACAAACTGTTGCACCTTAAGGGAAGGCCTGATGATAGTGAAACTGAAATAGTTCAACATGTACTCAAAAACAATTGGTGTTCTTTTCAAGGAAACCATCACACCCTGAACAACCCAGACACTGAAACGTTTTTGAGATAGCGGAATGCAAGCAGTCTTCAGAGCAGCCCTAGAAATCGTGACCAACGTGGCGACATTTTAGAAAATGTTTGAAGAAATTCGGTTGCTGAATATCGTGCTCGCCATTGGAAGAAAGAAAATGCGCGGTACGGAAGCGTGTTAAACTTAGTAATTGACGAAGATCAATATGAAGGGACAGACTCGTTGTTACATCTACGTATCGTTGTTATCATCTACGTATCGTTGTTATCATCTGTATATCGTTGTTATCATCTATGTATCGTTGTTATCATCTACGTATCGTTGTTATCATCTACGTATCGTATCGTTGTTACATCTACATATCGTTGTTATCAGGCTATGCATCGTTGTTATCATATACATGTCGTTATCATCTACGTATCGTTGTTATCATCTGTATATCGTTGTTATCCTCTATGTATCGTTGTTATCATCTATGTATCGTTGTTATAATCTACGTATCGTTGTTATCATCTGTATATCGTTGTTATCATCTGTATATCGTTGTTATCATCTACGTATCGTTGCAGGACCGGCTTAAAGGCACGATCTAGCGGTGCCCCCCAACAGGGCGCCAAAATTTGCGCTCCTTAAAATGATTTCCTTTTTAATTTGTAAATAATTTAGCAAAAGTCGTGGGGCGCAGCATAGAAAATCTCGCTCAAGGCGCTGATAGACCTGTATCCAGGTATGGTTAAGTCTCTTCCTTCTTCTGCAGACCATATATCAATGACGACCGCAAATGATGCAGAAGACTTGATGCCTTTAACAAGTTTGCTTGCGGTTGGGTTAGCAATAAGGCAGCCAGAATAACAAATTAATTACAGCACAGACAAGACTCGTAACCATTCGGGTTTGAAACACCAGCTTCGGTTAGAGTGAAGCTAGAAAAAGCATCGATAAATGAACAGACAGAAACAATAGTTATTTTACTACGTTTAACTCTAGATTGCACTTTATTTAACAGGAAGACATTCGTTTATATAAATCTTCAAGCGAGACTATATATATGATGCTTCTCGAAAGTGGAGATAAAGCCCAAAGAACCGCCACTGTTCCCAATGTCTTGACTGGATTCCAGAGCCACCTGGCTCCTGTGGCTGTCCAAGACGTTCGCGTTTCAGCGCAACGCGTCTTGTTCCGGAGTACCCCCCCCCCTCTCCACCTTTCCATTTCGAAAGTCTTTGCTATTTGTTTTCAGCTGGCTCCGCCCCCCCCCCCCCCCCCCCGCACTCATGTGCGCCCGCCTCCAAGAAGCAGCCGTTGCGGCATAGGCTGCAGTGTGTGTCAGGCGGCAAACCGTTGCAACGACTGACTGACGCGCTTGTGCTGTCTGTGCAAGTTGGCGAAACGCCGTGAGTTTGACCTGATGAGAAAATGCACACGCGCGCACACATGTATGCACCACGCGATTGGGTAAAAATCAGTCGTTTTGTTTAGTTTTGTTGCTTAAAGTCATGTATTGTCAATGGTGTAGGGGAGACTATTCGCTGAAAGGAGAAATAAATCAAGCGTTTCCAGCGATAGGAGTCTTCCTCACTGACGTAAAGCGGGAATCTTTATGTCGTTCTGACTGAAATAGCATAAGATCATAAATGTCACTACAAAGAAATAAATTATAAAGTTAAATCTATGCTCTTTTCCCAAATAAGCTACTGGGTTTAACAACAGAAGAAGAGATTAAGCCACGATCAGCTAAGTAGGTTAACTCGGCATATTAAACACGTATTACAGATTACTCAAGTATACATGGTACCAACTACTATATAGTACAAGCGTTACCGACTACTATAGTATACGTGTCACCGACTACTATATAGTACGAGTGTTACCGACTACTATATAGTACGAGTGTTACCGACTACTATATAATACAAATGTTACCAATTACTATATAGTACAAGTTTTACCGACTACTATATAGTACAAGTGTTACCGACTACTATATAGTACAATTGTTACCAACTACTATATAGTACAAGTGTTACCGACTACTATATAGTACAATTGTTACCAACTACTATATAGTACAAGTGTTACCGACTACTATATAGTACAATTGTTACCAACTACTATATAGTACAAGTGTTACCGACTACTATATAGTACAAGTGTTACCGACTACTTTAGTATACGTGTCACCGATTACTATAGTACAGTATAATAGCGTGGGGTTGGGAGGGTGGGGGGCTGTAAATCGATAGCTGACATAGGTCAGCTGCACCGAGGTCACTACTGAGTTTTGACCATTTCCAGTTTCGAACTCTTCTTGGCTAGACGCTCCCGGCGGTTTATTTTTCAGGTCCACAAGAAATGTAAGGAAGTCTACAATCAGACTTAAGTTTTAGCAAGTTCGGTTCAGCCTACGTTCTGCACTGCAGAATGATCAAAGGTTCATAGTGGATTTGTTTTTGTAGTCCTAGTGGGGCTATATTTGTAGTCCTAGTGGGTCTGTTTTGGTAGTCCTAGTAGAATTGTTTCGGTAGTCCTAGAGGAACTGTTTTGGTAGTCCTAGTGGAAATGTTTTGGTAGTCCTATCGGAACTGTTTTGGTAGTCCTAGTGGAAATGTTTTGGTAGTCCCAGTGGGTCTCCTTTTGGTAGTCCTAGAAACCTGTCTCAGTAGTCTTAGTGAGTCTGTTTCTCCGGTATAGTACGCATATTTTAGAGGATATGGTAGGTCAGTTTCAATGGTTAAAAGCCAGTTCTGTGGTCTAGTAGGCCTCTTTCAGTTGAACTGTGGTTCCACGACAATGGTATATAGAACTTCTATTTCAGTTTGCGTCCAGTTTGAGAAGTCATGTGAAGCCTTTTGTAGCTGTCGTCATTGCTTTCAGCCAATTACCAAAGTAAAACATGCCACGACTAGAGCACTTCCTCACAGAATATGACTTGGCACTTGAAGGGGTGGGTAATTTTACCTGGCAACATCTGCAATGACTGAAGTGAAACAAAGTCTGGCGGTTAAAAGTGATAATTTTACCATCAAGCATGTCCGGTAAAGAAAATTGTCCTAAAGTTTTTGCAGACGAAATTAGAATCGATAGAAATGAATTGGAAATTAGTTGTACCTGGGTTTGATGAAAAGAAGAATCAAAATAACGATCAAAAATTAAACAGACCATACACACACACATACATACACACACACACACACACATACACACAAACACACGCATGCACACACATACACAGAGCACGCACCCATTAGTATATTAATTCTTCTGAAGTGGACTGTTACGCAAACGTGCCTATTTAACTTAAAGACCGCGGTTCTAGGACTCGCAGACTAGTTTGGTTGTCGTTATACGAAAAATAGCGCTACAACACTATCCCAGAGCCAGTCACTGTTCTTCCTTGCATGCAAACCAAGCTCTTTGGACAGCTGTGAAATGGCTGGTAGAGCTTCAGAAAGCGTGCCTGCGTGCAAGAGGCAACAAGAAAGAGAGAGAGAGACTGAGAGGGAGGGATGTGTGTGTGTGGGTGCTACTACAATTGAAACAGAGGCTGTCTAGAGAGAACGAAGCTTTCGGCCCTTCCCTGGTTCCCCCACGGTACGTAGAGCAGAGCTCGTAGTGTCGGCGTATTGTTGACTTCGTGATTATTTCATAAGCTTCGCCATTAAGCGCGCGACGTGTGCGTCAGCTTCGCAACACACATGTGTCTGTCCATGAACATCAAACAACCAACTCTGGGCATGGCTCCAACCATCCACCCGTCAGCTTTACCCCAGGGCAGATACTCACCACCCCATCGAGGCCCACACGATTCGCGTTCAATTCGGTGTATGTCAGCTTCAACGGTATGTACTGATTATGGGTTGGTTGGGGTATTTTTTGTGAGTGTGTGTGTGTGTGTATTGTTTGTTTTACATCTTTCTTACGTTGACATGCTCTACTTGTTTTCACGTCTGTACTAGCGTTTCCTTTCTGGATTGTGTTCCCTCTCACTTTATACGTCTGTTTTGTCGCTCGTTAATTTAAAATCTTGTACAAGCTACATTTAGTAATTAAAACTGTCATGAAGCGAAAACATCGTGATTTACCTCACTTTAAAATGAAATTTAAAAAAGACTGCTGACTGAGTGGCGTGGAGATTTTTGTGGAAGTGGAGGGGTGGAGAGGTTGTATCAGTGTCGCCTGAAGATGAGTGCAGTGGTGCGTAACTGTCACGGTTTCCACGCGTCGTCAGAGCGTGCAGCCACCAGGCCACATCTGACATCCTTCCCAGATTCACAACAAAACTTAAAGATTTTCTGCAGGTATCTTCTTTTACACTCCCTTCTTTCCTTTCCGTTTTTTATATTTTTTTAATATTTTTTTTTTGCTATCGCCGTCAAGGGGCTTTGAGGCCATCCATCATTTGAGAGGAGCCTCTCAAAACCCGTAGACATCAAGCACCAGACTGGCTCTCGTTCGAGTCCAGCTCTCAATCAATCACTGAACAAAGCAACGCGCAAAACAAAACTCCTCCACGGCACACACTTTACAACCGCAACCCTTTCCCGTGTCCTGCTCGGCCAATTTTAAAGATCGACTAGCCTGTCTCCTCCGTTTTTACCTGTTTGCCATTCGATTCGTGGACCGGTATCGAACGAACGTATTGGAAACGGTTCCTACGATTATTTTTTTCAGCCGTTAGTAGTGAAGGAGGCAAAACAAAGTAGCCAAGGACGCTTGTTCGCCTAGGGAAACCCGTATTTTAATCACCTTGATTAGCTATTCTAAAGGGAACGGCGGTCTTTTCTTGCCAGACCGCTCTGTGGTATGCGATGTTTCATATTTTATGAAGCAAGTTGATTTCGCTCAACAGCAGCTCCGGCCTACGTTCATTCGAGACCTTTCAGTGTTGCAGAGTTCTTGCTTGGCTGTTGGCTTGCTTGTGATGGCGTCAGTGTGTACATTGGTCGAAATGTGTGTACCATAACTTTAAATTATACTGTTCTCTGGGTTGGGGGGTGGGTGTTGTAACATAATTTTAAATAATGTTCTTGGAGGTTTTTTGTGTAGCATAGCTTTAAATAATAAAGTTCTTTGGGTTTTTTTTGTAACATAACTTTAAACAATAGTGTTTCTGGGGTTTCTGTAACATAATTTTAAATAATAATGTTCATGGCGTTTGGTTTTGTAACATAACTTTAAATAATAATGTTCTTGGGGATTTTTGTAATATAACTTTAAATAATAATGTTCTTGGGGATTCGTTTTGTAACATAAATTTAAATAATAATGTTCCTGGGTATTTTTATGCTAGTTTCTTAATTTCTTTTGTTTGTTGTTGTTCACTTGTTGTTTTCGAATGGATTTAGTGTGGTTTTGCATGGAAGTATAGTCTTTTATTTGAAGACATTTATCGCTGTCTTAATGAGTTAAATTTTTTGCGTTTTGTTTGTTTTATTAATGTTTTTCTCTCGTTTCTATCTGTGCAATTCTGAAGTACAGTTTTCGTGACACATTGATATGACAAAAGGACAAAAAATTGTAAAATGATTTTTAATTTAATGAAACCCTATAAACAATTTTTTTATTGTTGAAGTTCCAGAACACATTCCAGACTTTGTAGTGAGTAGCACAACCTACTAACCTCTTTCTTTTCAACGACAATCACAGAGTTGAATAATAGTGTGTTTATTTGTTTTTAAAATATGTACAATAATTGTTTATTCATTTTTTAAAGTACCTTTTTCACCATTTGTAACGAAATTACATTTTTTTTCTTTTCCTTCTTTTTTCTTCTTATTTTCCTATTCTTTCTTTCTTTCTTTCTTTCTTTCTTTCTTACATGGCGTTTTTCTTTCTTTTTCTCCGTTGTATATTATTTCTATTACTTTCGTTTCATTATTCTTTACAATTTATTTTGCATTTATTTCTCCTGTTACAATTTCAGTTTTTGCTTTTCCGGGATATATTGATGTTATTGTAGATTTTAATTTATTAATTCCATGGAAAATAATTAACTAGCCTAGATCTGACGTGGAAAATTAACATATTATATATACATTTCATTGTATGAGTATACATGTGTGTGTATGAGGGAGAGAGAGAGAGAGAGAGAGAGAGAGAGTGTGTGTGTGTGTGTGTGTGTGTGTGTGTGTGTGTGTGTGTGTGTGTGTGTGTGAATGAGTGAGTGAGTGAACTTCGGTAGAAATGTTTTCACCTCTAAAAATATTGTGTGAATATTCACTTTTAGACAGCAATTTTTATACGATTTATTAGATTTAACTCCAACGGGTTTTCAGTGAATTTATAGTATTTGCTAGGTCGGATGGATGGATGGATGGATGGATGGATGGATGGATGGATGGAAAGAGACACTGGCATGAACTGACAATTGCAGTCAACATCCATCTGTGCATTTTATTTATTTGCTGCAAATATAGGCTTCAATCGAGTAAATTTTTTTAAAGTTAATTCTTGTACTTTATTTATTTATAATTAATCTGCATAGTATCACTTTGTTATCAGTAAATAATCCAAGTGAAACGGCAGTCGATTTTTTGGTGATATCTTTACACAATCAGTCATTTCCCAGTGATATCTTTAGACGATAAGTCAAGTTTCTATATATATTTACAAACTCACTTATTGCCCAATATTTCCTTTATTTACTTATCATTTTCCAAGTGATAATTTACATAATAGATCTCTTTTCCAGTGACATTTTACATAATCGATCTCTTTTACAAATTCATGTAAATAACGGAATATTATGCATTGGTTAGAATTATAAAATAAGAAGTCTTTATGTCGCTTTACAAAAGATAATAGTGTACTTAAAACAGTTTAGTGTGCTATATCATGTTACAAATTAAGAAAGTGTTATGTCTTCTTACAAAACATAATGGTGAGTTAGAATAGAATGTTGTTATTTCGTGTAACAAACATAATGGTGGGTTAGAACTAGAATGGTGTCTTCTTACAAAACATAATGGTGAGTTAGAACTAGAATGGTGTTATTTCGTGTAACAAACATAATGGTGAGTTAGAACTAGAATGGTGTTATGTCGTGTAACAAACATAATGGTGTATTAGAAACACAATCGTGTTATGTCGTGTAACGCCATCATATTATTTAACGCGATACAATACCAGTCGTTTTTATCACATCCTTATGTTTTGTTACACGACATAACACCATTCTATTTCTAACTCACCATTATGATGGCGTTATGTTGTGCTACAAACAGGACGGTGTTAAATCGTGCTAAAAATAATTATGATGGAGTTAAGTCGTGCAAAAAAAAATTATGATGGAGTTAAGTCGTATTAAAAAGCATAATGACGTTCGGGTATGTTAAAACATAAGAATGTAAATCGTTGCAATTTGTTAAACAAAGAATATTCTGAGTTATTTCTGTATATTGAGATCATTTTGAACATTTTTCTTATTTATTTTCGATAGCTCAATTTTATTTACTTTATTGTATGTAATTAACTTTCATTTCAATTAATTTTGTTTTATTCCATGAGATGTGCACGGCATTGTTATTGTTAATAATAGTGTTTGTTTTTTTGCTCTTTGTTTCATTACCTCTCTACCACCTTCACCCTCATCCTCAACATCTACATCAACACTACCACCAACATGGTTTTCCTCAATCAACATCCTCACCACTACAAACATCATTACCGCCATCGCCTTCAGTATCGTTATGAACAGGTGACATTATTTTCATACATCAATATTTTTAAAAAGAAATATTTCTCATCGTAGTAAAATTCTAACCGTTTGAAAATGTGATATGACATTGATGACACATGGTCTAAGCTACTGACGGGCAAGCAATCAAATTTAACGGACCTTAGAACAGTTTGCCGAACTGTACAAACTTAATATGAACTTTCAACATGAAGAAAATAAGAAATATGAAAACAAATGACAGGAAATAGAAGAACAAGGCCGATACCTTTTTTTTTTTTTTAGCACACAGTACATTTTTTAAAGAGAGAACTACTGCTAGTGATTTGTAATGCAATAGGTTTTCACAAGGACTTCTAAAGAACTATTGGGACAAGACGAATTACAAATAGGTTGTATACAAGGAAATCTACCTGGCGATTACTTAAATACAGTTGTTGTACACCACACTATAGCAATAAATTATTGATGTTGTGTAACATTGAGAAAACACAACACAGACTATTAGCAATCAACTACTGATGTGTTAGATGATAACACTGCACGAACTATTAGCAATCATGTGTTAGATGATAACACTACAAACGAACTATTAGCAATAAATTATCCTTGGTGTGTTTATTGGTGATAACATGCAAGAACTATTAGAAATAAACTATTGATGCTGTTTTACGAGATGATAAAACTGCACGAAATATTTGTAATAAGTTATTTATGTTGTTATGTAGTGATAATAGTACATGAACTATTAGCAATAAATTATTCATGTTGTGTTAGGAAGTGATAACACACTTTGACAATTTGCTATAGGAAAATTAATTAATTAATAATGCGTTTTATGGCGATTACATAAACACAGTATGAGTACACAACTATTAACAAAGAACTAGTGATTAACTGGCGATTACTTGAATACAATAGTTAAATACAAGTATTAGTCATGAACAATTGGTAATACAATAGTTAAATACAAGTATTAGTCATGAACAATTGGTAATACAATAGTTAAATACAAGTATTAGTCATGAACAATTGGTAATATAATAGTTAAATACAAGTATTAGTCATGAACAATTGGTAATACAATAGTTGAATACAAGTATTAGTCATGAACAATTGGTAATACAATAGTTAAATACAAGTATTAGTAATGAACAATTGGTAATACAGCTATTGGTAACGTATAATAGGGTAAATGCCTTTTACATAAAGTATTTATCTTCAAGAATAATAAAATTTTGTTGCGCAAATATTTATCCATAAGCATTATATACACCTGCTGCTAATGTGATATAAGGCAATTACTTCAATAAAAAATACATGTATTCACATCTGTGTATATGTACTTTGTTATGAGACAATTCTTTATACCCATACATAAGACAACTCTTTATACCTATATATAAGACAACTCTTTATACCCATACATAAGACAACTCTTTATACCTATATATAAGACAACTCTTTATACCTATATATAAGTCAATTCTTTATATTCATAGATAAGACAACTCTGTATACCTATATATAAGACAACTCTTTATACCCATACATAAAACAACTCTTTATACCCATATATAAGACAACTCTTTATACCGTATATTTCTATACAGAAATCTGTGTAGAAATGACTGATCTAGTGTTACGATTATCAGGTTGTAATATGAAACTATTGGCAATGTTGTGCATAAAAAAATATTTTTGTGTGAATAATAGGAATTTTGTTTTGTTTATTATTATAAACACGTTTTCACATAAAACTAGTTGGTAAACTTTTCGTTACAGGACACATTTGTTACACAAAGTTTTACTGCTGTAGACTTACTGGTAATGCGTTACAAGGAAACTACTGAAACAAATGTAAATATAGAACCAGTGATGACGTGTTTACAGGATAAGTGTTACTTCGCGAAGATTTTGTTTTAACAAGACAGATGATTATGTACTAAAGGAAAATTATTTATATATTTTTATTCAAGTAATCAACTGAAATAATTGTTTATGTCTTATAGGGTAACTATGTATACTCCAACTGATAATGTGTAATCTGTTACAGGACAATTACTTGTGCTCAAGAATTTAAATGATAAGTTGGTTATAACTATTTATACCAAAGTGGTAAACTATATTTAAACGTGTGTAATGTATTACAGGGCAATTACTTTCCTGGCCTGGACGATGGCCTCCTGGCACGTGCTGAGGCCATGGCCGTGGTGGACATGGGCAAATCGTCCTCCGGACATCAGCTCATGAAACCTGAAGGCTTGTACGGCCACACACCAGATTTCACCGGGCACTCTGCCGGGCCCGCTCGATCGCAGATGCCCATGCATCCTCACGCCGCTGCGTTCGGCCCTTCTACGGACTCTATGTTCGAGCCCCTCACACCCGGAAACCCCCCAGGCATGCCTCTCGGCCCCGTGGCCTCCATGGCCGAACATCACCATCACCATCATCACCACCACCCGAATGCGGCTGCAGCCGCGGCATCTTCTTCTCACGGGCACACCCCGCACTCACCACCCCACCACCACCAGATGTACGGCCCCATGTATACCACCGCACACCCTACGGTCATCAACACTCACCCAGGGCTGCAACCCTCACACCATGGCGGCATGCACGCGGCGCATCATCACCCTGGTCACCACCCGCTTCACCACAATCACCACGCGGTCCTGGAGAATGACTGCGACCCCCGCGACCTGGAGATGTTCGCCGAGCGCTTCAAGCAGCGACGAATCAAACTTGGCGTAACCCAGGCCGACGTGGGATCGGCGTTAGCCAACCTAAAGATACCTGGGGTGGGGTGTCTGTCACAGTCTACCATTTGCCGCTTCGAGTCCTTGACCTTAAGCCACAACAACATGATTGCTCTGAAGCCGATTCTGAGCAAGTGGCTCGAGGAGGCGGAACGTCTTGCACGCGAGCGAAAGCCAGACGATGGCATGAACGGGGAGAAGAAACGGAAGCGAACCTCCATTGCGGCGCCCGAGAAACGTAGCCTGGAGGCTTATTTCGCAGTGCAACCCCGGCCGTCTGGCGAGAAAATAGCGCAGATCGCCGAGAAACTCGACCTGAAGAAGAATGTTGTGCGAGTGTGGTTCTGCAACCAACGCCAGAAGCAGAAGAGGATGAAGTTCTCTGCTGCTGGTCTGGGACACCACTGATCTGGCATTTGGTAGTACGTCTGGACACCGCTGACTTTAAAGTGGTGACCAAATGGGATGCCACTGACCTTCCTGTGGTGACACAGTTGGACGCTACCATCCATGTGCATGCATGTTGACATATGGTGATCGTCGTGAAGTAGCGTACTGCAATCTTGAAGGACCTTCATCAACCTCAGTGACCATCATGTGATGTCACGTTGGGACTTCAGTGACTTCTATGCGATGTTGTAGAACAACACTTGCATTGGGGTAGGTCACTGACCTTCACGGGGTGATGCACTGGGACCTGTCAGTGACCTTAAGTTTTGTAACGCATTTCTTGGCCTGGTCGCACACCATCAGTTCTCTTCGGTTCCGGCTGTTTGGGTTTGATGTGTTGGTTTATTTGTTTACTTGTTTTAGTTGAAAGAATATCTACATGTTTATGTTATCTAAGTGAGTGAAGCAGATTATTTTGAGTACTTTCTGTTATTTAAGTGATCGATAAAAATTATTTTTAGCACATTTTTTTCCTACTGTGGTCAATGACGACATTTGGCACTCTGTGACTTTCAACACAGTGGATATTGCTGTTGCCATTTGTTACGGCACCGTGTTTGGAATATTGACCCTTGGCTTGTCAAGCAGAAATTTGAAGCAGGAAAAGTGTACTCGAGAAGTTGAGTATTATTATTATTCGATTATGCTGACACTGAGATGTTTATCCAGTTGATATACACATATTACTTCTATGAGACTTTCAAATCAGGATTCCATTCCCAGTGTTCGCAGAACTGATTTTCTTGAAACCCTGTTACCACCTTGATCGGATCACAGAATATAACAGCTTCCACTTGTCTGACAGCGACAGCTTTCCAGACTCCTGTCTAAAAGTATACAACCTACCCTTCGCTCTGTGAGTTAACCACATGTTAGCAAAGGTTTTCGTATATTTAAAGTACTATTATTTCTTCAAAAGCACAAGATTTCTCGCGTACACCATTCTCATTTTCGCTAGCTAGAATTCATCCGTGACATGAGAAGAAAATTTCACTTATATGGAAATATCGCTACGGGGATATTTTTGGGTGGATGGGGGGGGGATAGGATATTATAGGCACATTATTTTCGGACGTCACTGACCCAAGTGACCATTGTGGTTGGCGGGATGTGATACAGACCGATGTGCTGTTTGCAGATGGCTGTGGACGAAAGTGACAACCAGTAAGTTAAGTAAGTATATGTAGTACATTTAACGAAAAGCTACTTTTCGCATTCTAAAAGACAAACACTTAATTAAAATAAATGTATCCAGAGAATTTCTAAAAGACTAGGATGAGCATTTAATTAAAATAAATGTATCCAGAGAATTTCTAAAAGACTAGGACGAACATTTAATTAAAATAAATGTATCCAGAGAAATTGTACTGTCGTGGAAAAAAGGCTTCGATTTCACAAGAAAGTGGAGCCGGAATCTTATTGCCCACGTCATTATGACACTGAAAACTGGAGGTCATTATTATACCAAACACTTGAGGCCATTATTGCGCTGAACACTGGAGGACATTATGATACTGAACACTGACGGTCATTATGACACTGAATACTAGAGGTCATTATTACACTGAACACTAGAGGCCATTATTGCACTGAACACTGGAGGTCATTATAACACTGAACACTAGAGTTCATCATTTCATTGAACACTAGAGGCCATTAATGCACTGTAGATTGGAAGTCATTATTACACTGAACTCTAAAGGTCATTATTACACTAAACACAGATCATTATCACATTGCACATTAGAGGACAGTAGTATGCTGAACACTGGAGGTCAATATCACACTGAACAGAAACGGGCGGGCGTTGACAAGGAGCGCAAAGGACATTGGACCGTTTAATATAATTTAATTTTCTTGTCAACGCATAAAAAGTGCATTCAGTTTTCGTTTGTTTTGTTTTCTTGTCATTTATTTAAAGTAACTTGTTTCATTGAATTAAAAGTGATAACAAAGCTGCTAAAGAAGGAGGTCTACTACACCATGTGAAATAACGATTGCGTTTCTTTGCGTTAGTTTCGTAAGAAACTGTGTCTCATGTTGGAAAGACTTATGCAATATGTGGACGAATGTACAGTTTATGAAATGCTGTTTATTCCAATTATTAAAAAAAAAAATCTGTGTATGTGCGTATTACATAACTGTCACGTTTATTTGTTTTAAGCTGTGAAGAATTTGTTGCTTATTCTCCCCAACCCCACCCTCGAAAAACTCATGACATTATATTCTAAACAGCACAAATTCAAATGTAAAACTTGCAGATTTGACAAATGCTTTGTTTTCATTTATTGTCATCCACTTGACATTCTCGCGTTTTACATGCAACGTTATAATGTTCGCAGAACGTCACGATGGTTTCTATTCACATCTTGTTTGTTCCTTTATTGCAACTGATGATGAACTATATCAGTATTCACACACACGCACACACACACACACACACACACACACACACACACACACACACACACACACACAGATGATCGCTGTTAGAATGGTGGATCTCCGTTTCATGCTGTTGTTGTCATTTATAAATATTTATTACAAGAATGTACCATGCTGTTGGTTAACAACAGCCCACATTATGAGGATTTTTTTAAATTGGATTACAAACTTTATCTTGACGTACTCATTGTTATAAAGTATACAACACGGACTCAAACAGTGTTGCATGCCGCATAAAAGTTTTCAGGTGGTTCACTTACAAGACACAACATTGCATTTTTTTTTCCTTGTGTTCACTCGATTGTACATATGCAAAACGATTTGACTTGGAATTTGTGCACTATATGAATATGCCCTGTTGTATTCATGAATACCATATTGTGTGCACGCGCGTCTACGTAAACAAGACTGGTATGAGCATGCCTTGTTGTAAATATGCAACATAATGTTGTGCGTGAGTAACTACTTTACCAGCAGGTCTTCTACATTGAGCTGTATAACATGTCATAGTGTTTTTAATACAACACTATGTCATGTTGTACTTATTACAATACTTTGTCACGACCTACTCAATACTACACTGTGAAGTGTTTTTAATTCAGCACTCTGTCATGATGTAATGAATGCAACAATATATCAAGTTGTACTTAATACAGTACTATGCCATGATGTAATGAATGCAAACACACGCCATGTCATGGCAGTGCTTAATACAAGTATGTAGTTTTGTACTTAACACAACTCTAAGTCATGATGAACACAGTACATGACTATGTCATGGTGTACTTAGTACAACACTGTGTCATGGTGTACTTAATGTATTACTACATCGTGGTGTTCTAAACACAACACAACGCCATGGTGTACTTAATATACTACTACGTCATGGTGTACTTAATAGATTACTACGCATGGTGTACTTAATATACTACTACGTCATGGTGTACTTAATATGTTACTACGTCACGGTGTACTTAATATATTACTACGTCACGGTGTACTTAATATATTACCACGTCATTGTGTACTTATATTACTATATCGTGGTGTTATATACATAACACAACGTCATTGTGTACTTAATATATTACTACGTCGTTGTGTTCTAAACGCAACACATCTTCATGGTTTATTTAATATATTACTATATCGTGGTGTTCTATACGTAACACAACGTCATGGTATACTTAATATATTACTACGTCATGGTGTACTTGTATATTACTACGTCGTGGTGTATTTTTACAACATTGTATCGAATGCGTATATGCATGCTTTTCATTGTACACATACACTTCGTAATCAACATGCAAAAAGAAATGAAGAGCGAAATAGTTACATAAGAAAATATTTATTTCATTTAAATATAAACTGTTACCTAGGAACGGCTTTCAAGTTCACTTCTTATCGGTCAGCAACAAGTATGTTCATTGTGAATCCTAGACTGGGGATTGCTGCAAGTATTTCTGGCATCTTGTTCATTAGTTTGTTTCTTTGATTTTTTTCTTTCTTGTTGCTGGTTTTGTTGTTTTTTTGTTTGGTTTTTTTTTTTTTTTTTTTTTAATGTTTGTTTCAGTGTCTAATATTTTTCTCCCATTACTACTTGCTTTTCTATTCATTACCTCTGTCCTTATGTGACAAGCATTTATTTTTTCACCTCACTATCTGCAGTCACCATTCATTTCAATTTAAATGTGGTGCGCGCGTGCGTGCTTGTGTGTGTGCGCGCGCGTGTACGTGCATGTGTGTGTACGTGTGTGAATGTGTGTGTTTGCATTTTTTGTTTTGAAAATTAATTTTGCAATAATTGTAATAGTTTTAAATCAACCATCACGATTTGTAAATTATAACCTTTTATTTATAAATATACCGGTTTGTTGTCTTACATTTTCTTCTCTGTGTCATTATTTTCTGTGTTGTTTTTATTTCATGGAAAGCTGTTGTGTCATTATTTTCTGTGTTGTTTTTATTTCATGGAAAGCAGTTGTGTCATTATTTTCTGTGTTGTTTTTATTTCATGGAAAGCAGTATTGTTTACTTGTGAGTCGCGGCGCTGTGTCAATGCTTTTCGTCGTGATCTGCTTATTTAGTCAGTGCCTGTCAATTAATATTACTGTGCGCGGACAGATGTGTCTAGTTTGTATGTAGGCGGTTTTGAAGTCATGACGTTTTTACATCAACTTTACTGTGCGCGGACAGATGTGTCTAGTTTGTATGTAGGCGGTTTTGAAGTCATGACGTTTTTACATCAACTTTACTGTGCGCGGACAGATGTGTCTAGTTTGTATGTAGGCGGTTTTGAAGTCATGACGTTTTTACATCAACTTTACTGTGCGCGGACAGATGTGTCTAGTTTGTGTGTAGGCGGTTTTGAAGTCTTGACGTTTTTACATCAACTTTACTGTGCGCGGACAGATGTGTCTAGTTTGTATGTAGGCGGTTTTGAAGTCATGACGTTTTTACATCAACTTTACTGTGCGCGGACAGATGTGTCTAGTTTGTATGTAGACGGTTTTGAAGTCATGACGTTTTTACATCAACTTTACTGTGCGCGGACAGAAATATCTGCTTTGTACAATACTGTTTGATGTTTACAAATATATTTATTTATTTCCAGCAGTGCGGGATCAACGGTACACTCTTGGAATCGTGCACATTTTAATACAGAATTTTATAGGGTTAGAAATGTAGTGGCGGTGGTGTGTGTATGTGTGTGGGGGGGGGTATTTATTTGTTTTCCCGTGCGTGTAAAATTCAAAAGCCGGTTTTCAAACACTGTGAAATTCTAGTCACACTCTCTCATTGACATATTAAAACATTTTACAGCGTTTACACGTACGAGTATGGAAACGAAGAGAAAAGATTTCGAAGGGAGAAAAAAAACATAAAATACTTATTTCATGATGCCAATCATCACCAAGTGATTATGATTGCTAGAGGTTACAAATTGTTATGTGTTTAGTTCTGAAACAACTGAATACCAGAAATCATAGCAAAACCGGTGAAGTAATTAAATGTCGTTAAATTAAGTGTCACCGTGAAGAGAAATCATGATACAGTCGGTTCAGCACACTTTCATTATGTGTCAGGCATAATTTCATATTTAACACTTTCGTTGCCGATTTCTTTATGCATAATCATACATGACTTCAAGATATATTTGAAATCAGCATTGCAGAGTTAAGACACACCTACTAATGTCAACTTTCTGAAATGTTATTTTGATCATTTCGTCAGTTTTTTTTTATTACCTCTCTTTGTGTACCTGTGTAGACCACTGCATTCTTTTGTCAGTGCCCACTGTTTAGGTGTGGGTCCCTGGCAAGACAGGTCCTTATATTATATTGTAACAAACTGCATGTTCTAGTGCGTAATATTTGTATAAGAGGTAAGCACTGAACTCCTGAGAAGTATAATTATTTGTTTGTCTCTAAATTTGACGTTTGGAAAGTCTGGAATTTCCATACTTAAAATTAATTAAACAATATTTCAAAGAATTTTCAGGTTTAATATTAATTAAAGAATATTTCAAAGCAATGTTTTCACTGACACCGACATGTTGAGTCTAGAGTTAAGAACTGCATCCGGTTTCTGTAGCCAACGCTTTGGGGTCGAGTAAAAAAGAAAGCCCACACTTTACGGTCGAGTAAAAAAGAAAGCCCTCACTTTACGGTCGAGTAAAAAAGAATATAGCCCTCACCTCATTGTCGTGTGAAGAAGAATATAGACTACGATTCGCGATCAGATATATAAAGAATATAGCCCAAATTCACGGTCAGTTGATAAAGTAATATAGCCCAAATTCACGGTCAGTTGATAAAGTAATATAGCCCAAATTCACGGTCAGTTGATAAAGAATATAGCCCAAATTCACGGTCAGTTGAAAAAATATTGCTCACAATTCACGGTCCGTTGATAAAGTAATATAGTCCACAATTCACCGTCAGTTGAAAAGAACATAGTGCAGAATTCACGGTCCGTTGACAAAATAATATAGCTCACAATTTTCGAGCAGTTGAGAAAGAACATAGTCCACAATTCGCGGTCGGTTGCACAAGAACATAGCCTATAATTTACAGTCAATTAAGAAAGGAATATAGCCCACAAATCACAGTGAATTTTAAAAATAGCATAGCCCATAATTGACAGTCAATTGAAAAATCCACAAATTACAGTGAATTTGAAACAATAACAGCCCACAATTCCGAGCGATTTGAAAATAATTATAGCCCATAATTTACGATCGGTTGAAAAAATATAACCTATAGGTCACATTCGGTTGGAAAAGAACTGACAGTTAGAAATTTGCACTGAAAAATACCCAGACATCTGTCGTGTAAAATATATTACTTATACAGTTCTTTATTTCGTAAACTGTAATTGCTTACGAATTTTTTCTTTTCATCTGTTTGAAATACATGAAAGTTTTATAAAAAGACAAACATTGTAAAAAGTATCTAAATACATTAATTATGAAATAAAATCAAAATGTACCTAACTGTGAAACTAACGATAAACATTATTTTTATTAATTTTAAAAAATAACTAATAACTTTTGGAAGCCTGGGATGTATATCTGTGAATGGGATTCTGCGTAAAAGTGTATCTGTGTGCGCCTGTGATTGGGTGTGTGCGTCTGAGAGTGACTGTGACTATTAATTATTGTTATTCATTTGGTCTGCGTGTTTTGTGAGTATGGATTGCTTAGTCGAAATTAAAACTATTCAAAATAATTTTTCTCTTACATAATTATATGCATCGATAACAATTGTGTAAAATTAAAACTAATTCTCTTACTGACCACAAAACTGCAAGAAGAATGAAAAAACACAAATATAATTACATCACATATGTGTGTAAGGCTATGTGTATGTGCATATTTGTGTTACTGTGTGTCTGTATTTGTGTGGGTGTGGGGAGGGGGGGGAATGTTTGCTTTTTCATGCAAATAATCACAATGTTGCATCTATTTTAATCTTACAATTCATTTTACTGTTCACTTTCCGCTCTGTTGACAGAGCATGACTACTCATGGTTGGCACGAGTTACTTTTTCTCCTTGTTTTAGCACTCAGCCAACGATCTCAATTTTTGTAAGTTTTACATTCGTTGATATTGGTTATGTTTTAAGGATTCATACAAGAATACAGGTCAAGGTCTTTGTAAATGTTGCTCTTTCTCAAGTGATGTGTGTACATATTAACGATATGCTGATCATTGTACATTGCTCTTCTTATTTATATACATATATACATTTTGTTACATTGCTCTTTTTATTTATATACATATATACTTTTTTGTTACATTGCTCTTTTTATTTATATACATATATACTTTTTTTTGTTACATTGCTCTTTTTATTTATATACATACATAATTTTTTGTTACATTGCTCTTTTTATTTGTATTTCTTTTCTCCTTATACATTCCACGTGTATATTGTATTAGAGATGTTTTGCCAGTCATACCTTAGTTTTTGTTCAATTCTTTGAATAAAATTATGTACAGACAAAATACATATATATATATATAAATCTTTTGCACTGTTTTGCTCTGGTTCGCGAGTGTTTTCATAAGTGTATCCATTCCCCCTTTGCCCCCCCCCCCATTCCATTGTTTAGAGTTTAGCCCCACCTACTCACGCTTTTCCTTCATTGATTCACCCTTTGCTCTGATTTTTTCTTCTATGTAATTTGTTTTCCTTCGTTACTTAGATAATTAATTCTCTCATTTCTCGTATCTACGTCTCTCTCTCCAACTCCACCAGCCTCTCTCTCCCACTCCTCTCCCTCAGTCTCTCTCTCTCACTCCTCTCCCCCAGTTTCTCTCTCCCACTCACAAATCATGCTGATGACAAAAACACTGCATAAATCATACAAGTACTTCAAACACAACATTTACTGTGAAGAGAGTAGATTTATCAGTAAAGGAAGACAATCTACTGACTCCCAGAGATCCCTGTGAATGTCACGCTTACCATGACATCATCCCCAAACGGAAATTTCACAAACGCTATATGCCCTAAAGATACTCCGACATTTCCTACAAGCATCCAGAAACTTCCTAACATTCCCAACAAAATAACAAAATTTACCTCCATCCTACATATCAACACAGAAGTAAAATTTCAAAATAACCCTGCTGATTTCGCATAAATGTTTACAGACTCACCATAAGGAGTTTGTAATTATTTACAAAGTATTTGGCGTGTATGCATGCAAAATGCAGGAAGAAGGAAATACGAGAAGAGAATAAAATGTTCTTAAATTAATTCTTCACTTGCTTGCCGAAAAAAATTAATCCACTCTCCCAGTCATATGCACACACTTTCAGGAAACAAATACAAGAGACGGATAACGAATGACACGTCACACAACGTCTGTTTTTATGCTACAACATATAATATTTAATCTAGCTCTAGCCCCCAGACTCTCTTTGTGAATGAAGTCCCTAAGACATACATCAAGAGACGAAAACAGTCAATAATTATAACATTAAAGGAAATTTAATAAAGAAAATGAAATAGAAATAAACAAGACAAAATGTCCAGATGGATTAGAATAAAATATAGCTCATTGTCATCAGAATTAAAGAATTTTAGTGCACAGTCTAATGTAAGCACGAACAATGTCTTTTTGAGTTGTCTTTTCTATGCGAGTTATCTTTCACTGATGGCCAAAACGAAACCTGTCCCTCCGTTGTTTACAAGCGTCGGCGTTATGTCCTTTGCTTTAGGCGAAAGAATGAGTGGTTTGGCATCTTTAAGCTGACCAAGTAATGTGTAGGCGAAAGAATGAGTGGTTTGGCATCTTTAAGCTGACCAAGTAATGTGTAGGCGAAATAATGAGTGGTTTGGCATCTTTAAGCTGACCAAGTAATGTGTAGGCAAAAGAATGAGTGGTTTGGCATCTTTAAGCTGACCAAGTAATGTGTAGGCAAAAGAATGAGTGGTTTGGCATCTTTAAGCTGACCAAGTAATGTGTAGGTGGAGAAGTCACAACAGTCTTTTCTTGGCTGGTGTCCCCCTCTCACAAGGTGCCAGACTGGAGAGAAAATAGTACTCATTCTTTGATATATTGCTTACAATCGTAAGGTTAAGTGACGCCATGTTTACTCATTCAGATAATTTTAAAGACAAGAGAAGAGTTGGACAAAACTCATCTCACTCAGAAATCTTAGCTAACATTTACAAATGCACATATATAAACTATAGGTGTATAAATAAGCTGCAAAATTAAGAAAAGATTAATGTTGATAATTAACTTAGAGAAACCATATGCTGACCCCTTGCTGGCAATTAATTACTGAATTATAAAATCAAGATTTCCCCACAAGTCCGCAAACTTATAGTTATATTCAGAATGGGCGTGATACTATAGGAGATGCTGGGTGTGGCTGGGTACAAAGGCAGTATAAGTTTGGATTGTGTGTGTGTGTGTGTGTGTGTGTGTGTGTGTGTGTGTGTGTGTGTGTGTGTGTGTGTGTGTGTGTGTGTGTGTGTGTGTGTGTGTGTGTGTGTTTCGCTTACACTCACCCCAGAAGCCGCAATAGACCTTTCATCTTCACGATGTTCTCAGTCTTGGTCTGCTTAGGGGGGGATCCCCACAGCCTCGCGGTGCGTCTGAGGTGGAGGGCAGGAGGGCTGGCGGAAGGGGGTGAAACAGGTTGCACCAGTTTGGTGCACACCCTCAACCGCCCTCTATCGGTGGTGGTGGTGGTTGATGTTTGGATTTCTCTAACTGGCCTATTTAAACTTTCTGACATCTGTTGCCCAGATTTTCCCTACCCTGGATGACACTTTCCTATCCTGTCTGACACTTTCCTAAGAACACTAATGCCTTAGACACACTTGTAGCAGTGGAAGCTACCACAAGTTAGAGCGGAGATTACATAACTGGGGAGGGGGAAACTCCAGGCTAAGTTTAGTTAAAATGTCAGAAGTTGGAACAAGTATAAAATCACTACTTTTATAGTGGTTTAAAGAAATAAAGTTACAACTATTATTACTATTTAAATTATAATTATTATTACATTTGAAATGTTGTTGTAAATTAAGGTATCTTTATCCTTAATACGCTAAATAAAATCAAGATAAGGTGGGCGGCCACGCCACAGTATGTTATTACAAATTCACTGTATGACGTTTTTAATCAGTTACAGACAGCCTATGTTATTACAAATTCACCATAATTATGTGTAATTAGAGACATATTCCCAGTCAGATTCACCATATGATGTTTATAATTAGTTACACAGTGATGTTTCTAATTAGTTACAGAGTATGTTAATACAGATTCACAGTATGACGTTTATTATTAGTTAAAGACGGCATATTTTATTACAGTAATTTTATACATTATCACTGAATGACGTTTTCAATTAGTTACAGACACAAGATATGTTATTACAGACTCACTGTATGACGTTTTTAATTAGTTACAGACACAGGGAATGTTATTACAGACTCACTGTATGACGTTTTTAATTAGTTACAGACTCAAGATATGCTATTACAGACTCACCTTACGACGGATATAATTAGTTACAGAGTATAACGTTACAGACACCATATGACATTTGTAATTATATATAGTTACAGACAGAGAGTATGCTATTATTAAAAGCAGATATAACATGACGTTGTTATTAGTTATAGACACAAGGTATGACTTTTGTGATTTGTGACTTACAAAGTATGACATAACAAGGCCACAAACACAGCTTGACTTAACGAGCACACAACAGAAAATCTACTCAAAAGTGTGCAGTTCAATAGTCACAATACTACACATGTACTCGTACTTTTTGAGACATTCACAATCACACACACACACACACACACACACACACACACACACACACACACACACACACACACTTGTGCGTGCGTTCTGCAATTATACGACTATATATGTACACTTGCCTTTATAAACATACACTATCACACACTCGCGCACACACAGCCACTCACGCAATAACTATGCAAAGAGCGGGGTGAAAAAGTGCCATCTTGAATTACCGTCTTCCAGGTCTTTGACGACGTGACAACCGCCTCCATTCAGACGCCCAGAACGTCTCTGAGGAGCCGTGCCACTGTCAAGTCCTTGATTTAAAGGCGCGCTGACAGACAACACTGACGATGGAGCGGCTTGACGCGCGCGTTTCGATATCCGGTTACGCTAGTTTGTCGCCATCTTGCCCGCTGAAGAAGCGGCTTAAGAGTCCCACATGCCTAATCCGCTTACAGACCAAACTTAGGAGCGCAAGCAGTGCAGTGTACTCACGTATTGACAGTGCGGGAAGTTGAAGTTATGGGAATTCGTTTTGTTTTCGCGTTCGTCTTATTCATTTCGATTATTTTTGCTTCCTTCGTTGGTACCTTTTTTGTTTCACAGTTAATATTTAGGTTAGGACGAATTAGTTCAATAGACGAACACAACCGGGCGCGCGCGCGCTCGCTCACTCACGCACACATAGAGTCACTTGCATGCAAACACACGTGCGCATAGTCACATGCATGCGAGCACGTGCACAAAACATTCACCGTCACCTATATATCACCTGTGACGTACATGGAATCAAATGAAGAATTGAATTCGCTTCTAATCAGAGCATGATACTGAACATGACATAACGTGACACGTGACACGTGAGACGTGAGACGCAAAGAAATTAACAGATTTCAGTGAATCATGTCCGAACTTCGTGCGTCATGCAGTGTCTATACTTAATCACTGTAGTCAATGGCAATGATTATATGAAACATCATATGGTGTCACGTATAAGACACCATTGGTGACCACTTAACTTGAGGTAGTTAGTAGTGTGGGTTGTTGTTCTCCCTACTTGAGGTATTTAGTAGTGTGGGTTGTTCTCCCTACTTGAGGTATTCAGTAGTGTGGGTTATTGTTCTCCCTACTTGAGGTATTCACTAGTGTGGGTTGCTGTTCTCTCTACTTGAGGTATTTAGTAGTGTGGGTTGTTGTTCTCCCTACTTGAGGTATTTAGTAGTGTGGGTTGCTGTTCTCCCTACTTGAGGTATTTAGTATCGTGGGTTGCTGTTCTCTCTATTTCAGGTATTGAGTAGTACGAATTGTTCTTCCTACTTGCATCATTGGTTGTATCAGATGTCCTTGTCTCATGCTTTAGCTCCCAAGATATCTCCTGGAACTCTGAACTCTAACCTGACAACAGCTGTTCAATTTCATTCGTGTCTCAACTTTGAATGATCACTAGTTCAAACATTTTCGTCCGGAAATGGGAGCAGAACACAAAGTACTTCTCGAGTAAACGGAACTCCACAGACATTCCAGAGGTCAACCTTTGAAGCGTTTTCGAGATGAAATCTCACATTTGTTAAGGGAAAAGGGAAATCCCTTATCTGAAAGCAATAGGTAAAAGCAAGAATTTGATTCTTTCTGTAACATATTTGGCAAATGTATTTGTTTATCTAAATAACTTAAATAAATCTATTCAAAGCCCTTCTTTGACCAACACAAATGCTCTTGGAAAGTTAAGTTTATTTCTAGCTAAACTATCCTTCTGGAAGAAAAGACTGAAGGATAAAAAACATTATGCCAAATTTACACTTCTTGAGAAGGTTCTTCTTCAAAGAGATACAAAAATCGATACACAATTGTCATTTCTTTTAAATGAAGAATTCATCAACCGTTCGGAAATTCTTCAAACACCATTCTATGGTAATTTCAGTTTGTAAAAAATGAAATGAAATGAAATGAAAATTGGCACTTCGGTTCTTAGGCTTTTTCCTTGCTGCCCTTGAAAGCATTGAAGATTTTGACTTCATAAACGATGGCGATGGCGCAAAAGAATTATTGAAACATAAGCTGGGAGCTAACTCCATTCCTGAATTCTCGTGCTCTATGTCTCACGACTATGCACAGCTTGCAAAGCGAATTGCACCAGTCGTTGTTCCCTTGCCTACAACGTACCGCAGTGAGTCAGGCTTTTTAATACTGGTTGCTAAGATAAGGAAAAGAAATAAATTCAATGACGCACATGGCATGTATAATGCTATATTGAAAATAATTGTTCTTTGTGGTTGACGCCAAAAAGTAAAAAACAACAAAAAATAAGTTCCAAAATGGAATAAAAGAAAAGGAAATAATTTTAAAGATTTTTAAAATTTCGAAACCATATAGCTGAAATGGTTAATCTATTACATTTAATAAAATTTAATTTTTGTTGAGATATTGAAATACGCTTAGGAACGCCTAAATTGGCATCCATTTTTTCGTGTGAATTATATTCTTACTTTCAGTTCCAATGAGAAAAAGTTCATTTAAGTTCTCATCTGCAATTTAAAGTTTCTCATGTTTGCATTCTCTTCTTTATTAAATCTAATGGCCTAAAAAAAAAAAAAAAAAAAAAAAAAGAACAAATAAAATTGCTATCCATCTACAAAATTTGGATGGAATGCCAAAGGGAATGGGGAGGGTGCTATGCTTGTAAAAGGTTAGAGTCTCTAAAATGGGCGTTGGGGGTATTCGCGTGTGTTTGTGTGTGTGTGTGTGTGTGTGTGTGTGTGTGTGTGTGTGTGTGTGTGTGTGTGTGTGTGTGTGTGTTTGTGTGTGTGTGTGTGTAGTCCAAAATCACAAATAAGAGAGCTCCTGTACTGAATTTCCAAATAAAATACAGAACTTCTTTCTCTAACATTATTACTATAAGCACTCTTTACATTTATCATCCTGCAAAATACAAGAAATTATCTGTTCATTCCCGTTTCTTGAAAAAATGTTCTAATATTAAAGAATTACTCTCAGTAATAAATGATAAACATATATATGCAGTCTCACTTCTTGGAAAAAATGTTTTAATATTAAAGAACATGTCACATCGGCCGTTACAACAATTTAAAAAGTATGAAGAAATGAGTATCAAAATTCACTGAGGTCACAATGTTTTCTTGGTTACAGAATTTCGATTCTCTGAAGTCACAGTGTTTGCTTGGTTACAGAATTTCGATTCTCTGAAGTCACAATGTTTTCTTTATTACAGAATTTCGATTCTCTGAAGTCACGATGTTTTCTTTATTACAGAATTTCGATTCTCTGAAGAAATAAATTCTAGCGGAAAGATATAGTTAGAAAATATTTTCGTCAATTATTAATGTTTTCAGGTCTAAACAACCAAACACTTTGCTTAAATTAAATCTAGAGTGGTCTTGCTCTCTTGCCAAAATTAAATTCAAGGTAACAATACTCTGTGGCCTAAATTAAATTCAAGGTAACCATAAACTGTGGTCTAAATTAAATTCAAGGTGACCATACTCTGTGGTTTAACTTAAATTGAAGGGAACCATGCTTCAGGCCTACATTATATCTAAAGTAATCGTATTATAATGCCTTACCTCAAAGTAGACATGCTGCCCTGCCTGCATTAATTTATTTTAATGCCGTCTGGCTTCAATTAAATTTGTGTCCTAAATTAAGTTCAAATTAACCAATCAGTCACATACCTAGTTAGAGTTTTTGTCCTAAATTAAGTTCAAATTAACCAATCAGTCACATACCTAATCAGAGATTTTGTCCTAAATTAAGTTCAAATTAACCAACCAGTCACATACCTAGTTAGAGTTTTTGTCGTAAATTAAGTTCAAAATAACCAATCAGTTACATACCTAGTTACTGTTTTTGAACAAAAAAAAATCAGCGGCTTTGAATCTTCATCTCTTCTCTTTGTACTACCTTCCGGAATTTGAGACACGTTTGATGTTTACATGTAAGTGTTAAATATTAGCACGAATGTATAAGTCCTAATCGAAACAATGACGTTTCTCTTTGTACTTTTGCCTTGCTCGGAAAACGGTATTAACATTATTAAAATTGTGCATCGCACTCTCTGGTCTAGTACCCAATTTACTTGGATTGGGAAGCTAGCCACACAGGACCAGTCCGCGTTTAGGGAATATAATACCAAGGCTAAGTTCTAATTATCACTGTGCCCTGGGGTTACGATTAGGTGACCGAGTCTCGGGATATCCTTCTATTAGTGTAACAATCCCATTAATTTATCTTCCTTTACTTTATGCCCCCCACCCCCAATCCAAAAAACGAAACTATCAACAACGTACAGTTCATCGATATAGGACATAAAATGATGAATAATTAACATCGATATAGGACATAAAATGATGAATAATTAACATCGATATAGGACATAAAATGATAAATAATTAACATCGATATAGGACATAAAATGATAAATAATTAACATTGTAAAAACGCAATCATAATTAAAAGTTTCTTGATTGCAGCATACGACACATATTCAAGAGCAAACAACATTAATGTTTCTTACATTTAGACAAAACTGGTAATTACATACATGGTTCGTTTAACTCAAATCATTTCTTCATTTCATTTGTACAAATTAAGAAAATAAGAAGTGAAAACACAAGACACACAACATTTATGGTATCACTCTCTTCAAGGCCACTAGTGGTAATGTTCGTTAAAAGTTCTGAAACATGATTAAATGTCCTTTGGATTCATCCAATTAAGAGGTCAGACTATGTATGGTGTTTAGGTTTGAATACAATTTATTGAGTTGACCTCTAATTGTCAATACAGCAATCCTGTTTGTCAGTAAGACCTCTAATTGTCATTACAGCAATTCTTTTTCTCAAGATCTCTAATTGTCATTATTACAATTCTGTTCGTCAGTCAAGCACTTATCTAACTATCAGTACAGCTATCTGTTGTTAGATTAGTTTTACAATTGTCAGTTGATCTGATATGTTTGCTAAAGAATCGCACGAATGATATACCGGACAGAATTCATGACGTCATGTACTTTTAAATCTTAAAGTCATATGTCTCAAGACGCCACAGGCACTTTGCAATTACATAGTAATTATATTTTGTGTCCGCTATAATACACCAATTGTTACATTTTATAAAAGGATTTTATGTAATTTTAATGTGTGTGTGTGTGTGTGTGTGTGTGTGTGTGTGTGTGTGTGTGTGTGTGTGTGTGTGTGTGTGTGTGTGTGTGTGTGTGTGTAGAGAGAGAGAGAGAGAGAGAGAGAGAATTTAAATTTCATGACAATTAAATTTGTCATGAAATACAAGAGATAAATCATTCATAAGCATCCATTTCAAAAGATAAACTGTAACATTACCTGTGAAACCCATAGGACATTAATTAAAGATCACCTGTCTGGAACAGTTGTACATTCTATTGGCTAGCGTAACTGCAGAATATGAATTCTCTTTTCTAGAACGGCATTCTTCCAATGACTTCAGAATTTATTCTTTGGTTCTCTGTTTATCTGCGGCTTTTACTTTTCTTTCATAATCCAATCATTCTCTTGCGTGGTTATAATGCTTTTCTGAGTCAGTACAGCTCTCCTGATAGACAAATGAGCACTCCCATGTGTGAGTACAGATCTCTTGACTGACAAATAATCACTCTCCTGTGTGAGTACAGCTCTCTTGACTGACAAAAAGAAGCAATTGCTTGTGTGAGTACAGCTCTGTTGACTGATAAATGAGCATTCCCTGTGTTGAGTACAGCTTTCTTGACTGACAAATAATCACCTGTGTGAGTGCAGCTCTTTTCACTGATAAATGTGCACTAATTGTGTGAGTACAGCTCTGATGACTGATAAATGAGCACTCCCCTGTGTTGAGTACAGCTTTCTTGACTGACAGCTCTTTTGACTGACAAATGTGCACTGCCTTGAGTACAGCTCTTTTGACTGACAGATCTTTTGACTGACAAATGTGCACTGCCTTGAGTACAGCTCTTTTGACTGAAAGATCTTTTGACTGACAAATGTGCACTGCCTTGAGTACAGCTCTTTTGACTGACAGATCAATACTTTTCTTTATCAGTACATCTCCCTCGACGACATTAAGATTTTGCTTGTTTTATACAAATTGCTTAATTTGCTCGATTAAAAAAATATTCGCCTCTTCCATTTGTTCGTGTTATTTGTCCAATTGCAAAAGTGGTTCGAACTCGCTCTATTTGGTACACTTTCCCGTTTTGTTGCTGTGTCATATTTTTATGAAATGTTCAGTCATTTCGGGAAGAAATTCTCTTTGCCGTTTCATTTTTTAAAAAATTTTTAATTTAAAAATCATCTGCTCCTTTCCAAGAAATTGTCATTTTAGTACGAAATTCTCCTTCAGTTTCGGATTCAGTTACTCGGTTGTCACTCTCACGGGCCGTAATTTGTGCTCACTCTTGCCAGTCTAGCTCACTGCCAACAACAACAACGGAATACAACATTGTTCGTTTTATTTGGGTTTCATGTCCGCTTCCAACTTCAAACGCTGAATTTCAAGACAGCTTAATAGAGTATTTTGGTAGCCGAAATGTGATACTATTGTTATGCTTTACTACTGAAACATTATCAAATAATACTAACTTTACATGAGTGAGATCCGTATACAAGCACCACTGAAAAACTTCCAAAAGTATATTACAGAGCTTTACGTGTCAATACAATACAGATACAATACAATTACAGTTCTGTAATGTATTTACTTGTACTTTCATAGAAAGCACTACAATAAAATACAATGCAATACAATTCAATACGATACAATGCAATACAATACAATATAATGCAATACATTGCACTGCTCTGCAAAATGCAAGCATATATAAAGAGTTAAAAATTATATATTGTAATGCTTTACAGGAATTTTAATTTTGTGTGTACGGATGTGTGTGAGATGATTTTTGTATGTTGCAATTCAATTTAATCAAACTAATTGAAGCCTTTAAATAAAAAAAATAGAAGCTTTACTTTTTAGTGAATAGGCCAATCCATTTGTAGCCATTAAGAGCCTCGATCATTAATGATTATTGTTCTTCCGCGATGTGGAGTTTGAGTCTAATAAAAAGAGAATCAGTTTCTATTTAACATCAATTCACATTTCGTCTTCTCTGCAGTAATTATCGCCCCTGGGCACAGCTAACACGTAGGTGGCGACGACAGAGGCGATGAAACATCTGTCTCGACACTACAGACAATAGCACAGGAACGTCAGCAATGGACTGTGACGAAGAGGAGGGGGGAAGGGTGTTCGCTGTCAAGGAGGATGGGGCAAAGAGACGCATGAATGGATTGGGATTCTGTCAGCACAAGAGTTTATGAGATTATCGCTAAAAACCGTTATATGAAGTGAGACAAGTGCGGCCCGTTGGTTTGCAACTAAGACAAACTAATGACGTCACCTAATGGTTAAATGATTTAGTTGTTGAAAAGAAGCAAATCTTCTAATTACATGAAGAAACTTTATGGACATCTCAAACACAAATATTGCAAATAGGCAATATAAAATAAAAACAGTAATGAATCGTATGTATAGAAAGAAAGAAAGAAAGAAAGAAAGAAAGAAAGAAAGAAAGAAAGAACAAACAAACAAGCATAGAAAAATACGAGATAAAAAAGTGAAGCAAAATTCTATTGAAAAGCAAACTTTGCTTTTTGATGATGATGGTGGTGGTGGTGGTGATGGTGAATTTATCTTTTATAAGTCTTCACACTACTAAACAAACATATTAGAGAAACAAAATACAAAATAAACATATCTACAATAGCACACAGTAATAAAACACAGTTATGCATGATAAACAGGTAAGCAACAAAATACAGAATTAAATACGGAACACACAAGATGATGCACATTTACCCATTTTAGACTAAACACAAATATGGACAAAATAAGAAATAAATAAAAATACACCAAAAATATCATAGTAATAGGCTGATGAAGATGTATCGTCATTTGGGAGAAGATTGCTTTGGTATGACTAGTTCCTATTTCGCAAGACATTTCATCCCAGGTGACTTGACCCTCATATGAAAAAGAACATTGACCACATTGTTTTCATGTGTATACTGAAGATGCAACATCTAAAGAGTGCATGGCTGGTCATCAGGTACTCAGGGCTAGAATGACTGGGGGGGGGACCCTATGTTTGATTCTGTAACGAAGAAGCAGTCATTGAAGGGAATGGAAATGGAGGATTATTATTTTGGAGGTTCAGGGCTCTTAGAGTGGTCTGAGCATCAGCTTCTCTGAAGTTTCTGCAGCAAGAAATTGTGATGCAATATAGGTGCAGTGACAAAAATAATGAACACGTGAGAGTTTTGTGGCTTCGACTGAAAGAGTTTATTCCCCTGAACTATACTTTATATCAGAAATGCATTCTACAATGCATTGGGTGGTGATATCAATTTCCTCTACATTTCAATGAAATTTGCTGGTAAAAGAGTATTTGATAGTACTGAAATTTGCTGGTAAAAGAGTACTTGATAGTACTGAAATTTGCTGGTAAAAGAGTACTTGATAGTACTGAAATTTGCTGGTAAAAGAGTACTTGATAGTACTGAAATTTGCTGGTAAAAGAGTACTTGATAGTACTGAAATTTGCTGGTAAAAGAGTACTTGATAGTACTGAAATTTGCTGGTAAAAGAGTACTTTTTGATAGTACTGAAATTGGCTGGTAAAAGAGTACTTTTTGATAGTACTGAAATTGGCTGGTAAAAGAGTAATTTTTGATAGTACTGAACGCTTAAAATTTTAACTCATAAAATATCATGTCCAATATACTTAATGTATACTGATAATTACAATGAGTTGTACCACTTTAGCCAAAATTAATTTCCTTTCATAAAATCATTTTTTAAATCGCAGTTGCACATCTATTTTTAATTAGGCACATGCATTCTGAAGGCCATCTTAGCCATAAACAAGTCATATCTATTTCAGGGGAAAATGTCATGCATTCCACATAGCACTAATGGCACGCTTGTAATAAATTACACTGTAGTCTCATACATAAAAGATATTAAAGCCAATAAAAATAGTAATATTGCAGATAAATAAATATAAAATTCCCTCTTCTAGATATTATTCTAAAAGAAGGAAAACATAATTAAAATTGCCCTATTTCTCAAGTTGCACTTCTGGTAGTACTGATCATGTATGTTTTGTTCTTTACCAAAGAACAATAGTTTGCTTGAAGTACTGATTGTGGTGGATTAGAGAAAAATGTTTTCACTGCCCGCATATCCGCCAAGTGATGGATGTGTGGTTTTTGTTGGAGGATCATTAATAATAAAATTAATATTCTCATGACTTGCAGTTAGTTATGAAAGATTAATTAATAATAATAATCATTTTCATTAACTAAGTGGCATGCCTCTCATAGTACTGTTTCAGTACTGCAACGTGAACATGTCTATATGAGTGTGTGTTTATAGACTATTTTATTATTAAAAGCAAAATAATAAATAAAAGCAATATTATTATTATTATTATTATTATTATTATTCAGCCTCTTTCCACGACTTCTATATGACTGTCGGATGTGATGCAAGGTCTCGGAATCTTACCAAGATTCTGGGAGATCCAAGGTTTTACGGAGGATGTGGGCACTTCCGAGAAGCGCTGCTTTGAGTAGTGGAGCGAGTCTGTGGTTTCCAGTGAGTTTATTCAGGTAGCCTTCCAATTCAGATGTTATGTTCCCCAAGGCTCCTATCACTATAGGTATCACTTCTTCTTTTACATTCCATAGTCTCTGAATTTCTAATCTGAGGTCTTGGTATTTTTCATTTTTTTCTCTTTCTTTTGTTTTTATTTTTCTATCACTTGGAACAGCGACAGCAATGATTGTTGCTGTTCTGTTGGACTTATTGAGAACTACAATGTCTGTTCTTCGTGCAGGAATCACTCGATCTGTTCTTATCTCGAAGTCCCACAGTATTTTGACTTCTGTTTCGGTGACTGCTTCTTATTGATGCATCCATGCTCTTTCTGGGGTTTGTATGCCATAGTTCTCACACAGATTTCTATGTATGTGTTTTGCCACTTCATTGTGTCGTTTGGTGTATTAGGTTCTGGCTGGAACCTGACATCCAGATAATATGTGCTGTGTTGTCTCATCCTTGATTTTGCAGAGTCTACATTTGAAATCATTTGAGATTTTCATGATTTTAGTTTTGTGTGATTTAGTATTCAGTGCTTGATCTTGTGCAGCTGTTATGAGTGCTTCTGTTTCTGCTTTCAATCCTGCCTCTTTCAACCATTTGTACGTGATTTCTTTGTTATAGCAGAGTGAACAAATTATATTGCTACTTTTAGCAAAACCTTTTGGTATAGCGGACAAGTTTTATTGCTTTATTACTGAAGCTGTTTAATATAGTGGGCCAATTATATTGTACTATTAGAGAAACTGTTTAGGGTATGGGACCAATTATATTGCTACTACTAGAGAAACTGTTTAGGGTATGGGACCAATTATATTGCTACTATTAGAGAAACTGTTTAGGGAATGGGACCAATTATATTGCTACTATTAGAGAAACTGTTTAGGGTATGGGATCAATTATATTGCTATTATTAATGAAATGTTTAACACAACACACCAATTTTATTACTTTGTTACTTACAATTTTTAACACAACTGACCACTTACTTTGCTTATGAATTTTATTATTCGCAGCTGTAGTATATTTCTTCCTAGCTATTCAGTGTTTTCAAAGCTAACTTGTGTATGAAATAGCAAACTGCATTCCGCACATTAATAGCAATACTAATGTATATTTTGATAAATCCCAAAAGTGAAAGTGAGGTGACTAGTTCAAATTACTAATGCGTAAGGGGCAAAAGTGAATGTCTGTATTAGTGTTATGTGTGTTTTGTGTGTGTACTGTTTTATTTGTTTAGTATTGTAAATCAAAAGCTATTAAATTTAACAATTAATGGTCAAAAATGTTATGTTAATGTAATGGATAGTCTTATAAAACATAAATATATTCATTTGGATTTTTCATATCTATTTTTATTTCATTTTATTTTGCTATGTAATATTATACCAAAATAAATTACATTTATCATTGTTTCTTTTCACATAATATTACATATGCTTGTAACTCTATTTATATTATTAGCATGTGTATTTCTCCTTTATATTAGTTTATATTCCCTTTATTCTCTTTTCGTGTGTTTGACATGAGTTCTTACTATTTTTCCTTTCGTATGTTTGAAATCACTTCATACTATTTCTCATTTCGTTTGTTTGACATGAGTTCTTACTATTTTTCCTTTTGTATGTCTGTCGACCTTTCTTACTATTTTTCCTTTCGTATGTTTGACGTCCTTTCTTACTATTTTTCTTTTTGTATGTCTGATGTCCTTTCTTACTATTTTTCATTTATTTATGTTTACTGTTTTTAAAACTATATCGATAGAGTCTCACATACTATTTTTATTTCATGTGCACACACACACACACACACACACACACACACACACACACACACACACACACACACACACACACACACACACACACACACACACACAATGTTTTCAAAATGACTTAGATTTATGGCTACATGGCAGTGAAACGGATTGCCACCAATGCTAGGCAACCATTTCGTTAGCTTAGAAGTGCCATTAGGACTTCTTCGGAATCTGTCGTCTGCTGCTGTGATCAGGTTAGAAGGCAAACTCATCAAATATTTACATCTCATACTCCGGGGATCTGCATTCCTCCATCTTTCTTTACACATTCCCCTCTTCCCAGCTATTCGCCCGGCTATTTACTTTACTCCTGTTGTCTCCCCTTTGCTGTCAGTGTGGAGATTGTGTACAGGGAAAAAATTTCACATATTGGTGAAAGTATGCTTGCGATTATGATGTGATGTGATTTTGATATGATTAAGATATGTGTTTATTTGTTATTTTTAAACCAGGTAATGAGCTTTAAATTAATTACTTTTAAGTATTTTTTTCTATGGAGAGTGAGAATTGGTTTAGTTTAACAATATTAGTTTAATAAAATTGTATGCTTGAACTACTGCGACTGGTTTGTGATGTTTACTTTTTCTCATACAAACACAATTAACCCGTATCTATCTGCCTTTGTATTTACTTTTACTCACACAAACACAATTAACCCGCATCTTTGTGCCTGTTTATTTAATTGTATTCACACAAACACAATTAACCCCCATGTAATAACCTGTTGTATTTAATTTTACTCACACAAAAACAATTAACCCTTATGTATCTGCCTGTTGTATCTAAAAATGTGAATGTGCGCGCGCACTCGCGTATATATACGTTTTTGTGTGTACTCCATTGCGATCAGTAATTCAGTAAACACCCACTCGCGTATGTATACGTTTTTGTGTATACTCCATTGAAATCAGTAATTCCGTAAACACCCACTCGCGTATGTATACGATTTTGTGTATACTCCATTGAAATCAGTAATTCAGTAAACACCCACTCGCGTATGTATACGTTTTTGTGTATACTCCATTGAAATCAGTAATTCAGTAAATACGCACACGCATATGCAATGCGTGTCTCTGTGTACTCATAAGGAAATATTCAGCATCCTTCATATAATGAAAATAGTTGATCATAGAATATGTGATTCAAAGCCAACGAAAACACATATTTCTGTTTATCAGTTCGTATAGAACGTCCTTGTTTTCTAGTAACTATATCCTATTTAGTTATCAAAATAGAAAATTAAGAAAATAAATTACTGGATATAATGAAAGCAAGAAAAGACAATATGTTGAAGGCCTCTTGCCAAAAGCCAAAGATGAAATGTCAAAATTGCATCCCCTAGGGTCTGGAGGAAGGGTGGACATGATAGTTATTGTTGATGAAACTAGTAAGCATAAATGGTAGTAGGAAGCCGTGGACAGGAATGAAGCATAAGTCCATTACGGTTCGGAGTTCTTTAATGTGGTGATGACTATAAAAATAATATGTGAATATTTTTGTACTGTCTTGAAAATGCTTGCTCTAGTAAGTGTATAAGCATTACATTTAGTATCTAAATGGACTAATACATCTGAGAGATTATATTATCTCCTGTCACTATACATCCATTAAAGATGACATTAGAAATAACACTCTTTCCATTATAAATGATATCTTCATTTACTATAAGTTACTTTAAAATAATTAAGTTATTGTATATCTATTTAAAATATTATTAAGTTAGTTAGTGACTATATACAATGCTGAATGGATAACGATAAACTATATCCATTTGAGATAACTGTTTGGTTAGACTATGTAAGTCCATTATGAATGATGTTCTCTGAAATGGCAATATTCATAGTTATTAATTACTAAATATGCAAATATTAAATTGAAAACTATATATTATTATTAACTATTTTATATGTAATAATTCGTGAATGTAAATAGTGGATAATAAATTACTGAAGCTTAAGTGTCCATGTTTATAATTAATAACATATACTGTTGTTCTAGTTTAAAAGGTTTATAATAAATTACTTATGTCTGAATTAAAACGATTTATACATAAATTACTGATGACTGAGTGCAAAGGCTTAAATAAATTAGTAATATTTAAGGTATAAATGGTTTATAATAAATTATTGATGCATGATTGTAAAAGGATTACAATAAATAACTAATTACTGTAAAAGGGTTTAAGTAAATGGGGGTTAAAGGATTTATAATAAATTATTGATATCTGATATTAAAGCATTTATAATAAATCACTGATGTCTTGGGTGTGAATGTCTGTAATAAGTTACTGATGTAAAGGTGTTTTATATAATAAATGACAGGATTTTTTCACTTTCGAGGGTTTTTAATGAATTGGACAATTGAAAAATAATAAGTAATAAGTTATAAATGATAAGATAGAAGTCACCACTAAATGGTAATAAACTCAAATCATGCCTGATAATGCGTCTGACGTCACACGTGTGTACACTCCTACCTGCGCTCAAGACACTCAGACACTTGTTTCAACATTCTCAACGAGCGGACTGCAAGTTGTGTGGCTAATGCTCAGAGCTCATCAAAAATCTTGACCTGCACTGCCTCTGGAACTTGCACGAGGAGGCGCGTGGGCATTTTCAAGATTATTCGCTCTCAACGCGCACGCGCCTTCTTCTTCAGCGAGAAGTGAACGCACTCTTCTGTTCCATTGTTTGTTTGTACTGTACCACTGGCTGGCAAGCCATTTTAGTCATGTGCCTTGAACCATACCATTTACTGGCAAATCCAGTTTAGTTATGTGACTGAACTATACCACTGACTGGCAAAACCATTTCAGTCATGTGACTGTTTGTTTGAAATGTACTACTAACTGGAAAATCCATTTTAGTTCGGTGGTTGTTCGTTGTTACAAATACTTTTAAAAAATTCTTTCATGACGTCACTTTTGCATGTAGATTCATCGGTTTTATGCTGTCTGCAGTCTTTCTTATATGATGAGAATTTGCGTGAATACTTAGTTTTGAAAAATTATAATGAATGGGAAAATAAAACTTAAGTCAGTAAACCATGTGAATTTGGGGGAAATAGCCTTTTATTGGTAAACTTAAAGCTTTGTCTGACCAACCAAGACGAAACCGAGTTTATGTTCTCCGTTTAAAATTATATGCACGTGATCATAAAATCTAAAATAGGATCAAAAACAAAACTAAGATCTGAAATAGTGTCATATAAAACCAGAACTAACAGTAAATTTTATTTTAAAAAATAAAATGTTTGTGAATTGATTTTAAACTCTAAGTCATTAATACTCGAGTCAATCATTTTTGGCTTGGTTGTTCTTTGTTGCCTTTTTAAAATATATATTTCACCGGAAAGAAGGTAAAACCTATCTCCCCCTTCCCCTCCGATCCCACACTCCACACCATTCTGCCAGTCTTGTATTGCTCTCTCTCTCTCTCTCTCTCTCTCTCTCTCTCTCTCTCTCTCTCTCTCTCTCTCTCTCTCTCTCTCTCTCTCTCTCTCATATTTTAATCAGCAGATGTTTGTGCTGTAACAAAGAGCACTGTTATCTCTTAATGACACAAGACCAGCCCGTAGAGCAGCATCCCAACTGGAATTCGGCTGACTGTAAATCCTCCGCCACTGCCGTAAAGGTCCTGTTCCGGCAGATTCTTTCGCAAGGCATGGTAAGTTGCTGATTTTGTATGATATGTTGCTGGTTGACAAGTCACTGTGGGTATTAATCACTGATGTGCAAGGGAAGGGGAGGAAAGTTTCACATTTTCATATTAATGTTAATTAATAAAATTGTGCTTTATGCAATTTATTTTAACACAAAAGTTAAGAGTGGAAAAAGTGAATGTTAACTAAGGTCGTCCTCGCACCTTTACAAGAGAGACAGTGAGAAAACCAAACTCAGCCATTCCAAATTTTATTACCGCTATTAATTTCTTAATAGGCCAGAGAAAGTAATACTGAATATTAGCAATTTGCTCTGTTACCATCCAATTATGAAAAAGAAAAATCATGACTAGCATGTTCGAGTCAATATTAATCTATCACCAGTTAACATTTTACAGTAAACAAACAGATAGACTGACGGGCATTCTTACACTTTTACCATATCCTTATGGCAGTCTAACGAAGACAACTGCAACTAGTTATCGCCTCCTCAGCAACCTACCGTACCAGCTGATTCCCTAAAGTGTCCTCAAAGTCCTGTATTCTCGTGAGACCTCCCGAATACGATTGCTCGCGCTGCCATCAACCCATATTTGTCGTAATTAGAAAGCCGCTCCCGATCAACATCTAGTCTGGCCAGCCTAAGCACCGACGTTTTCCCTTTCCTTCTGACATCGTATCGTTGGAAAAGTGCTGCATTGTCACACTTCTGGTAAAGGCAATACATCAGGAGGCGTATCAACGTAGACTCAAAGAGAATAAACTAATTATATTTGTGTGTGTGTGTGTGTGTGTGTGTGTGTGTGTGTGTGTGTGTGTGTGATAGAGCGCGTACGATGCGTGTGTAAGCGTGCAAGTGTGTTTATATGTATGAGTGTCATGTACTTGTGAGAGTATGTGTGTGTGTGTATTGTTGTGTGTGTGTGAATAATGACCGCACAAAATAGTGAAAAATGAATATTAACACGCCAAATGTTTAGTCGTTTAAATGATGGTGGTGGTGATGGAGAATAGCATATGAATAAAAAAAATAGCACATTCTTCTAAGTTTCCTATCAATATTTCTTTATACATTAAAAAAGAAAATCTTAACTAAATTAAACCGTTAAAAAATAAATACATGTACATTAAACTATAACGCTCCTGTAACGATGGTTACACAAATGCGTTTACAAATAATGAAACTTGCAATTAAGGTCAAACTTATTTCGAAGTAACATGTACTTTGCAATACTTCATTATTGAAGTCGCTTAGACTATTGCTCTGACTCGCAAACACCACTCCCACCCCCACTAAACTCTGGCTCACAAATCCACTCCACCCCCACCCCGCTGAACTCTGGCTCGCAAACACCACTCCTCCCTGACCTATGGCATTCTACAAGCTGGACTAGTAAGTTTCCGATGTTTAGAAATATCAATAAATGAGCCTATGTTTCTGTATGTGTGTGCGCGCGCGTGGGCATGAGTGAGTACAAGCGTGCATGTATGTATGCGTGTTGATGCGCGTGATCTTGTGTAAGCGCGCGCGCACATGCGAGCGTGTTTGTGCGTGTGTAGACGTGGGTTCGTGTATGTGAATGTGTAGACGTGTGTGTGTGTGTGTGTGTGTGTGTGTGTGTGTGTGTGTGTGTGTGTGAGAGAGAGAGAGAATATGTAGACGTGTGTGTGTGTGTGTGAATGTGTAGACGTGTGTGTGTGTGCATGGGATTTTGCGTGTGGAAGCGCTTGCAGTTGCAAACAAGTGTACATATGTACCTAAGTGCATGCGTGTGTGTGTGTGTGTGTGTGTGTGTGTGTGTGTGTGTGTGTGCGTGCGTGCGCGTGCGTGCGATTGTGTGTGCATACATGTGAGTGCATGTGTAGGTTCATGTATGCATGTGCATATGTGAGTGAGTACGTGGTGTGTCAGAGTAAATTTGCCTGTCCCTATTTCTAAGCTTAAATTTCTAAACTTAATTAATTTGTTAAATATCAACGTGACGTGATCTTCCGGTACTGCGCATGACGATATTTTTTTGTAAGTACCAGAGTTAAAATAAACTCATCAGGTAAAGAATTTTCTAGAACTTGTTGATGCAATCCAAACAAGTTCCAAGCGGATGAGTAGTTTTTTTCTGACTAATTGTCTCACAATTGTCCATAACAACTTCATCGAATGGGGATAGACTGAAAGTTGAAGAAAGTTCTATATGCTAATCACTTTGATTTTAATATAACTCAAATCCGGTCATAAAGGTGATCATTAGCTTATGGTAAGTTAACTGATTCGTAAAGAAAATATAAACTTAGAGTATTTTATACATATTGGATATTGATCTATGATTTGAATTGGAGAATGCTTTATGTAATTGAACCATTTTTCTATGTTCACTAATTTGATTACGTTATACATTATATGTGTGAATTTTCATCGATGCTATATTTCTTACGTTGTGTGTGTATCGGGCTAATGAATATTGTTGCAGGATTTGTAAGTTGAAAATGTGTTTAAGAGAGAAAGGAGTTTAGAGGTGAAATATGCCTGAAACTCACTGCTGCCCTTTCGCAGAGAGGATCATGCCTTTTGGCATTTTGAGGTTTAGTAACCTTGTATATGCTTCAGACTGCAGTGACTACACATTGGTGTGTGTATCCTGCATTGTCACCCAACTTATCAATAAACAACCATGCATTAAATGAACAAAATTATTCAACGTCAGAGAAAAAATGTCTTGCAATTGTCTGGGTTGTCCAGAGATTCCAAGCCTATCTATATGGCAAGCATTTTGTCATTCAGAAAGATAGATCATCAACCTCTCATTTAGCACATTCATTTGACTAGGTGGTTGCTAGTTTGCTACTACTACAACAGTATAAAAAACATATATTTAGAAAATTAAAATGGGCTTGAATCATTACTGTTGCATATATATATGTATATATCAAATTCAAGAACTCTTTTTCTCTTAATTGTTAGCAGGGTCAGGTAGACAATATATACTTATGCAAATATTTCAAGAATGCATGTTTGCACTTATCTACCCTTCTTTTCCGCCACTACAAACTAATATACTAGTTACTTGTTGTCACAAAACGGGAGGCTCGTTACAAGCCGACCCGAGCTGAAGTTAGAGATGCAAGGGGTGAAGTCTATTTTTGGCCTGCTCCGGTGCACCTCCAAAATAAACTCATGTGACGTGTGCCAGTACTACGTCGTGTCAGGTTGTTACAATGACACACATGACATACTCCATTGATGTTTGGGTGGGGCCCACTTTATTAGTGTCATGCCAAGGAACGTTTTATTGGCGGTGTGTGTTGTGAGTGTGTATCATAAATGTGAATAAATGGACGAACTGACGAACGGTGCAAAACAATAGTACAAATTCTTTCGTCCCTCTCAAAACTATGAATAACAAGAGAGTTGAAAGATGTTTAAATCAGGTTATTTATTTCCCGATTTAAAAGGGGCACTACTCTTTCGCACAGTGATTAATCATTCATTCAACTTTCCAATGTCATACACTCTGTGGGAAATAAGGGGAGATGAAAATGATGAAATTCAAAATATAAAATAAAGATTAATTACACAATTCTTATGCGGCAAATGGGGCCGCTTTAACAATAGTTGACATGTAAAATAAGCATTACTTTTAACATTAGAGTTCTTATTTTGCAAACGATATAATAGTGTTCATTTTCTTAAGAGTCCTAGACTTAAGTATGTGCGCGTTAGCCGTGCTAATGATTACTCACTATTAATGTCAGAGTTCCAAGGAGATGACGTAATCTCACACGTCACTTATAAGCGGCACTTCAAAGTGAAGATCACGGCGCAATTGAGGCGTCGCATTACAGGTGAAGACTCTGCAGAATCTAGGCACCACTTTCAGATTATCACGGGGAGAAATCTGAAATTTAGCTGACTGCTGTCAGCCTCGATAATTATCGTTGTTTGTCGTGGACACGGACACCTCAACGACGTTTAGCATTATCGGATGGAGTCGTCCAGTGGGATGTGTCGTCGCATTACATTGAGTGTAGAAATCCGGATATGTATCTCCGGCGCCAGCCCCTCAATTTGCGGGATAGACTGCCAAAACGAACTCAGACAGGGGGAAGAGCAAGTTGGTCCCTCGTGTCGTTAACTGCATACAACCAGCGTCACATGCATCGGATTTTTCTTGACAGCGAACTTTCCACTTTGCCAACAGTTATACTGAGTAATTTTGCCTCGCTACTCAATATATGGCATCAGACGGATGGAAAACGGATGGAAAGAGATTATTGCAGCTTTCCTTTATGAAATCTCTGTACATGAGATAATTCATACGTGAAGTTAGACTGGCTTCAGACGAATCGACGTTTTCAACATTGAGAGTAAAAGTCTTCATTTTGCCTCTTATATAGCTCTCACTGAAGGTTTCCAAAACTTCCAGAAGCTATGTCCTGTGACATGATTTTTGCCTTGGATATATAGTGGTAATCGTGATGCACGCTTTTCTGTGGTCAATCCTAATGCGCACTGGCCATTTCACTCGTCAACAACATGTGACGGTATTGCGCAGTTGTCCCAATTTATTTAACATACATATTCTTCATAAACTAATATATATATTCAATATGATAATTAACACACACTGCGTCACGAACGTCTGTCTACTAAAGAGATCTTAGGTGACCGTTACTGGAAGTTACATGCTACATACGAAAAATAACAAAACTCGGATTACTTCAATTAGTTTTGTTAGCGGTTTTTTAAAATGAAATAAAATATAATTTCTGTCCCTCATTTCCTGTGACACTTGTATATTTTGCAATCAGTTGTATGTAGAGTTCACTAAATACTTGTCAATATTTACTCCACTTCCTAATCGGTTATTATTTAAACAAATTTACTGGTTCGTTGGCTTGTACTCTCTCTCTCTCTCTCTCTCTCTCTCTCTCTCTCTCTCTCTCTCTCTCTCTCTCTCCCTCACATATAGATTTCTGTCTCTCTATCGAATTGTCTATCTGTGCAGAACACCAGTAACACTCTAGAAGAAGTTAATTCTATAATTAGTATCATTATATTTTTGACCATATAGTTGGTTTCCATTTCTGTATCGTTTGCTAACTCAAGAGCTCTAGCCTGCTGTTGCGATATTCGGATTTGAGCGTTTGTCATATTTTTATTTTGTTTTTAATTGCGTCTGGCTGGTTCTTTGGCAAATTTTTACTGATGATTATTTTATTTGCTTTTATTTTTTCTTCTTTGCAAACTCTTCTTGTGACAACTCACAAAGTTCAGAGAGGTTCTTGCTTTATGCGTGTCATTCCCAACAAACAAGGATCAGGCAACCATAATAATTACAAGACGTCCATGGATAACAAAAGGTAGAGTCGTCCACTGGCGCTTTACGGGACATTTTGACAATGTCCAAAATCTCAAAGACCAAAGATGCAAATCTAGAAACAAATGACGACTTTGGCCTGTCTTGCACAAGATTAAGCGTCTGCACGACATCAGGGCTAGGTTGAGATGGTCACATTCAGCCAGTGTTCCTTAATGAGCTGTACTAGACAGCAATGCCGGGTGTTGGCTTTGCAGATTTTAAGTGGGCGTATCTGGATCTGTTTGAGTCAGGGCAACAAGGATTCCGTTCATTACCAAAATCATACCACCCACAAGCCCCAAATACACTCTCAGTCATCTCCCCTTGAGCGGTAATCTCCTTCGAAAGGATCCCCTTTCGTCAGTAATTCTTGAAAAGGACCGAATCCACCCATTCTCTTCTTTCCTATTTTCAAGGGGAAAAAATCTGATAAAGTAATTATAGTTGAAAACAAAACGCCAAATAATCTTCCAGGGATGGGGCTGAAAATGGTGGTGCTAACTTTCACAATGTAAATATTACTGCTTAGAACTATTTTTAAATGTATTTCTTAGTCTTGTGACTTGTACATGCTTATTTACGAAATATAAACAAAAGCAAACCGTCATAAACAACAAGCACATTGCGGCACACTCTCAAATACAAGAAAATGGATACCAAAAGAAAAGATAGTCATAAAGCACCACGTGAACAGGAATGGCCAATCAAATTGTATATCTCAGCATTCAATACTGACTCCTTTAACATCTATTCACATCATTAGCTGATTTTGTGGATTTTTGAACATTGCAAAATCAAACCCGTTAGCAAAAAAAAGAAAAAAGAAAAACCAGAATGGAAAATTAATAAGTGAGCAACAGGAAAAGGGACAAGATTCTAACAATGTTAATTATTATATTTTTTTTTAAAGAAATGACAGCAACACGGGTGTTATTAGAAAGGGAATAAAATAAAAGTGTGTGGGGGGGGTGTCAAAGGTGAAGAGTGAAACAGAAGGACTTGATTGAGTCCTTTAGGACTGTTATTTTTTCTCGTTCAGATGCCTTTGGGGCGCAGAGTAGCCTGGGGAGGGGACAAAATGGGTGCCACTAATTTACTTTCAATGGTTTCTCAACCTCAACAAAGAATATTTTTTCATCAGTTCAGACAGTGAGTGATGGGAGCTGAAGTCTGTTTGGGCGGGGTCCGTCCCTTAATTTAAACTTTCGTGGGATTCTTAAGAGACTGACATGTTCACACGCACACAGTCTGATCTGTTATTTCCAATATTTCCTAAAGTAATCAACACAAAACATGTATTTATTTAATTTGCCTGTTGCGCAAAGGTGTGTGTGTGTGAGTGTGTGTGTGAGTATGTGTGTGTGTGTGTGTGTGTGTGTGTGTGTGTGTGTGTGTGTGTGTGTGATAGAGCGCGTACGATGCGTGTGTAAGCGTGCAAGTGTGTTTATATGTATGAGTGTCATGTACTTGTGAGAGTATGTGTGTGTGTGTATTGTTGTGTGTGTGTGAATAATGACCGCACAAAATAGTGAAAAATGAATATTAACACGCCAAATGTTTAGTCGTTTAAATGATGGTGGTGGTGATGGAGAATAGCATATGAATAAAAAAAATAGCACATTCTTCTAAGTTTCCTATCAATATTTCTTTATACATTAAAAAAGAAAATCTTAACTAAATTAAACCGTTAAAAAATAAATACATGTACATTAAACTATAACGCTCCTGTAACGATGGTTACACAAATGCGTTTACAAATAATGAAACTTGCAATTAAGGTCAAACTTATTTCGAAGTAACATGTACTTTGCAATACTTCATTATTGAAGTCGCTTAGACTATTGCTCTGACTCGCAAACACCACTCCCACCCCCACTAAACTCTGGCTCACAAATCCACTCCACCCCCACCCCGCTGAACTCTGGCTCGCAAACACCACTCCTCCCTGACCTATGGCATTCTACAAGCTGGACTAGTAAGTTTCCGATGTTTAGAAATATCAATAAATGAGCCTATGTTTCTGTATGTGTGTGCGCGCGCGTGGGCATGAGTGAGTACAAGCGTGCATGTATGTATGCGTGTTGATGCGCGTGATCTTGTGTAAGCGCGCGCGCACATGCGAGCGTGTTTGTGCGTGTGTAGACGTGGGTTCGTGTATGTGAATGTGTAGACGTGTGTGTGTGTGTGTGTGTGTGTGTGTGTGTGTGTGTGTGTGTGTGTGTGTGAGAGAGAGAGAGAATATGTAGACGTGTGTGTGTGTGTGTGAATGTGTAGACGTGTGTGTGTGTGCATGGGATTTTGCGTGTGGAAGCGCTTGCAGTTGCAAACAAGTGTACATATGTACCTAAGTGCATGCGTGTGTGTGTGTGTGTGTGTGTGTGTGTGTGTGTGTGTGTGTGCGTGCGTGCGCGTGCGTGCGATTGTGTGTGCATACATGTGAGTGCATGTGTAGGTTCATGTATGCATGTGCATATGTGAGTGAGTACGTGGTGTGTCAGAGTAAATTTGCCTGTCCCTATTTCTAAGCTTAAATTTCTAAACTTAATTAATTTGTTAAATATCAACGTGACGTGATCTTCCGGTACTGCGCATGACGATATTTTTTTGTAAGTACCAGAGTTAAAATAAACTCATCAGGTAAAGAATTTTCTAGAACTTGTTGATGCAATCCAAACAAGTTCCAAGCGGATGAGTAGTTTTTTTCTGACTAATTGTCTCACAATTGTCCATAACAACTTCATCGAATGGGGATAGACTGAAAGTTGAAGAAAGTTCTATATGCTAATCACTTTGATTTTAATATAACTCAAATCCGGTCATAAAGGTGATCATTAGCTTATGGTAAGTTAACTGATTCGTAAAGAAAATATAAACTTAGAGTATTTTATACATATTGGATATTGATCTATGATTTGAATTGGAGAATGCTTTATGTAATTGAACCATTTTTCTATGTTCACTAATTTGATTACGTTATACATTATATGTGTGAATTTTCATCGATGCTATATTTCTTACGTTGTGTGTGTATCGGGCTAATGAATATTGTTGCAGGATTTGTAAGTTGAAAATGTGTTTAAGAGAGAAAGGAGTTTAGAGGTGAAATATGCCTGAAACTCACTGCTGCCCTTTCGCAGAGAGGATCATGCCTTTTGGCATTTTGAGGTTTAGTAACCTTGTATATGCTTCAGACTGCAGTGACTACACATTGGTGTGTGTATCCTGCATTGTCACCCAACTTATCAATAAACAACCATGCATTAAATGAACAAAATTATTCAACGTCAGAGAAAAAATGTCTTGCAATTGTCTGGGTTGTCCAGAGATTCCAAGCCTATCTATATGGCAAGCATTTTGTCATTCAGAAAGATAGATCATCAACCTCTCATTTAGCACATTCATTTGACTAGGTGGTTGCTAGTTTGCTACTACTACAACAGTATAAAAAACATATATTTAGAAAATTAAAATGGGCTTGAATCATTACTGTTGCATATATATATGTATATATCAAATTCAAGAACTCTTTTTCTCTTAATTGTTAGCAGGGTCAGGTAGACAATATATACTTATGCAAATATTTCAAGAATGCATGTTTGCACTTATCTACCCTTCTTTTCCGCCACTACAAACTAATATACTAGTTACTTGTTGTCACAAAACGGGAGGCTCGTTACAAGCCGACCCGAGCTGAAGTTAGAGATGCAAGGGGTGAAGTCTATTTTTGGCCTGCTCCGGTGCACCTCCAAAATAAACTCATGTGACGTGTGCCAGTACTACGTCGTGTCAGGTTGTTACAATGACACACATGACATACTCCATTGATGTTTGGGTGGGGCCCACTTTATTAGTGTCATGCCAAGGAACGTTTTATTGGCGGTGTGTGTTGTGAGTGTGTATCATAAATGTGAATAAATGGACGAACTGACGAACGGTGCAAAACAATAGTACAAATTCTTTCGTCCCTCTCAAAACTATGAATAACAAGAGAGTTGAAAGATGTTTAAATCAGGTTATTTATTTCCCGATTTAAAAGGGGCACTACTCTTTCGCACAGTGATTAATCATTCATTCAACTTTCCAATGTCATACACTCTGTGGGAAATAAGGGGAGATGAAAATGATGAAATTCAAAATATAAAATAAAGATTAATTACACAATTCTTATGCGGCAAATGGGGCCGCTTTAACAATAGTTGACATGTAAAATAAGCATTACTTTTAACATTAGAGTTCTTATTTTGCAAACGATATAATAGTGTTCATTTTCTTAAGAGTCCTAGACTTAAGTATGTGCGCGTTAGCCGTGCTAATGATTACTCACTATTAATGTCAGAGTTCCAAGGAGATGACGTAATCTCACACGTCACTTATAAGCGGCACTTCAAAGTGAAGATCACGGCGCAATTGAGGCGTCGCATTACAGGTGAAGACTCTGCAGAATCTAGGCACCACTTTCAGATTATCACGGGGAGAAATCTGAAATTTAGCTGACTGCTGTCAGCCTCGATAATTATCGTTGTTTGTCGTGGACACGGACACCTCAACGACGTTTAGCATTATCGGATGGAGTCGTCCAGTGGGATGTGTCGTCGCATTACATTGAGTGTAGAAATCCGGATATGTATCTCCGGCGCCAGCCCCTCAATTTGCGGGATAGACTGCCAAAACGAACTCAGACAGGGGGAAGAGCAAGTTGGTCCCTCGTGTCGTTAACTGCATACAACCAGCGTCACATGCATCGGATTTTTCTTGACAGCGAACTTTCCACTTTGCCAACAGTTATACTGAGTAATTTTGCCTCGCTACTCAATATATGGCATCAGACGGATGGAAAACGGATGGAAAGAGATTATTGCAGCTTTCCTTTATGAAATCTCTGTACATGAGATAATTCATACGTGAAGTTAGACTGGCTTCAGACGAATCGACGTTTTCAACATTGAGAGTAAAAGTCTTCATTTTGCCTCTTATATAGCTCTCACTGAAGGTTTCCAAAACTTCCAGAAGCTATGTCCTGTGACATGATTTTTGCCTTGGATATATAGTGGTAATCGTGATGCACGCTTTTCTGTGGTCAATCCTAATGCGCACTGGCCATTTCACTCGTCAACAACATGTGACGGTATTGCGCAGTTGTCCCAATTTATTTAACATACATATTCTTCATAAACTAATATATATATTCAATATGATAATTAACACACACTGCGTCACGAACGTCTGTCTACTAAAGAGATCTTAGGTGACCGTTACTGGAAGTTACATGCTACATACGAAAAATAACAAAACTCGGATTACTTCAATTAGTTTTGTTAGCGGTTTTTTAAAATGAAATAAAATATAATTTCTGTCCCTCATTTCCTGTGACAACCCCCTTCTTAAAATTGATTGGAGCTCACAGAGTGGAAATCAAATAGGAACAAAAAAATTTTATTTCACACGATAGTCTCCACAGGAATTATATGCGCATCTGTGGAGAGACTATCCTCTCTCTTGTTTATATCGCGGTTATGGCATGCCGGGATAATGCATCGGCACCCGAATTTTCTCGGCCCGCGATGTGTTCGACAACGAAGCTATACTCCTGTAGCAGGAGTGTCCATCTAGTTAGCCTAGCGTTATCATACATGCTAGTGCGCAGATATGTCAGCGGCTTATGATCGCACTGCAGGATGAATGGTTTAGAGTACAGATATGCACTAAATTTCTTGAGTGCCCATACGATTACTAAGCACTCTTTTTCAATCGTAGAATACCGTGTCTCACGATCTAACAGTTTCTTAGAAGCGTATGCTACCGGTAGGTATTCGTCATCTGTCTCTTGGAGAAGTATGGCACCGAGGCCTTCGTCTGATGCATCGGTCCTGACAATAAATCTTTTGTCAAAGTCTGGTAACTGTAGGACGGGTTTACTGGTCAAGATGTCCTTCACTTTTTCGAGGGCGGTGCTACACTCTGCCGTCCATCGTATTTTCGTGGGTTGTTTGTTCCCAGTTAAGTCCGTCAGTGGTTTAAGAAGCGTACTGAAGTTTGGGACAAATTTTCGGTAGTACCCCACTAGCCCCAAAACTGCCCTGACCTGTTTCTTTGTAGTCGGTAAGGTCATGTCACGAATGGCTGCAGTTAAGTCTAGATTAGGGCCTATTTGTCCGTCACTTATGATATGGCCAAGAAACTCAATCTCCCGAAAGCCCGCGCGAACTTTGGAGGGTTTCACGGTCAATCTATGGCGCTCAAGAATATCAAGTAGACCACCCACTGAGGATAAATGTTGGTCCCATGTTCCTGTTGCTACCAGTATGTCATCAAAGAAATTCAATGCGTCAACGCTCTCTAACGGTAATTTTCGCATGAAGCGCGCGAATGTTGCGGGTGCGTTCGCTAGTCCGAACGGTAGTCGGCAAAACTGAAATAAGCCTAGCGGAGTTGGGAATGCTGTTTTTGGTCTGTCGTCAATAGCAACTGACAGTTGCCAGTACCCTTTGCACATGTCAAACTTCGAAAAGTAATGTGCCTTGGTTAGTTTTGCGAATAATTCGTCCTGATTTGGAATAGGTTCCGCATCGAATTCAGTTATCTCATTTAACTGTCTGTAGTCCACACAAAAACGAAGCGTACCGTCTTTCTTTTTAACTAAGACGACCGGTGATGAATATGGGGAGATTGACTGTTCAATCACGCCCTGTTTTTGCATTTCACGCACCTGTTCTGCTATGTACTTTGTGCTCTCATATTTCTGTGGGTACTGTTTTAAGCGTATCGGTTTGTCACTTAAAAGTTTGATGCGGTGTTCAACCAAATCTGAGTGGCCCGGTTGGTCGGTGAATATGCGCGCGTGTCTGTGTAAGAGGTTGGACATTGCGTCGCGCTGTTCGACAGTTAAGTTCGAGTCAATCTCGACTTGATCGACTGTAACTGCAGAGTTAGGCTGGGTTTCGGCGGACATCATGTCTGTTCTGAAATTGGAGTCTTCCAATTGTATCAGTGCGACATTCACGTTTTGTATCTGTTCGTCGCTGCGTTCATAGTAACGCTTTAGCATATTTATGTGATAGATTTTCTGCTTATTTCCTATCTGTATGCTATAATCGTTCTGCTTCACACGCTTAATAACGCGGTAGGGTCCACGCCAGTGCATTTGCATGCGGTTGTTATGGGTGGGCCGCAAGAGTAACACGAGCTGACCTGGTTCGAGGTCACGCTCCACAGCCGTACGGTCAAAATTTCGCTTGTATCGGGGTTGTTTTTCGCGAATGTTTTCCTGTGCTAAGTGACATGTCTCGGTCAGACGTTGACGTAGTTCGGCTACGTACGTGTGAACATCTTTACCATCGGTCACAGTGTCTCCCTTGACCCATGTTTCTTTTATTAGCTTAAGGGGACCACGAGGTTGTCTGCCGTATAGTAGTTGGAACGGTGAATAGCCCGTACTCTCTTGTGGGAGTTCGCGATACGCAAAGAGTAATGGTGCTAGAAAACGCGGCCACTGGTCGGGTTGTTCCGAGGCCATTTTAATTAACATTTTCTTTATTGTACCGTTGAAACGTTCAACGGCACCATTAGACTGAGCGTGATATGGTGATGAGAACAACTGTTTACACGCCAGTAGACGCATTGTTTCAGCCATCATTGCTGAGGTGAATTGAGTGCCCTGGTCACTCAATATTTCTCGGGGAACGCCCGTGCGAGAAAATACGTCTATTAAAGCGTCTGCGACTTCGATCGCTGTGATGCCCTTTAATGCGACTGCTTCTGGATATCGTGTTGCAAAATCCACGATTGTTAGGATATAGCGATATCCTCCTTCGGCCGCGGGAATGATTGGGCCAATAATGTCTACTGCGACTTTTAGGAATGGTTCCTCTACTGTTGGTACTATCTCGAGGGGAACTCGACTGACACGCCCTCGGTCGATATGTTGTTGACACTGCGTACATGTACGAACGTACGAGCGAACATCCCTACTCAGGCCTGGCCAAAAAAAGTCCTCGCGAACTCGCTGCTCAGTGCGACGCGCGCCCTGATGTCCAGACATGATTGAGTCGTGTGCAAAGCTTAGAATCAGCGGTCTGAGTGGTTTAGGGGTAAATAGACACGTGGTGCTTCTAGTATCATTTTCCTTATAGTCGGTGCGCCGAAACGCTAGTCCGTCCTTCAGGAAATACGTCATTGTCGCGTACTTGCTGGACGTAATAGTGTTTTTCCGTGCCAGCTTTAGCATTGAGGACAAACTTTTGTCCTCCTGCTGCAGGTGACTGAGTTGACTTGGGGTCAACTGCGGGAATGTATTCTCGACTATCTTTAGAGCTGGGGGTCCTTGTTTACTACGTACCCGTTGTGCTCTAGTGGTTACGGGGAGAACAGGATAGATGTCATCAGTGTTTGCGTCACACTGTTCGGGCGATAGTATGAATCCGAACTGCATGTCTCTTATCACTGCGGCGGTGACTGTACCGGAAAATACGGGTGACGTAACATGTACAGTGGCTCTTGGACATGTACTAAGGTGTCCCATAACACATCGAATGCGGACACTACCCCTTAGATACTGTTCAGGGCGTACAAGTTTAGCATTTATGCAGCTTATGGACGCACCTGTATCGACCAGTATTTTGACTTTTTGTCCGTTTACTGTAGCCTGTTGGGTCTTTAGAGTTGCACCTGTTTCAGTGCATACCTTTACATCACGTGGACTGGGACAGTTCTGAGAACTATGCCCCTTCCCTTTGCAAGTGTAACATGTCATAGGTGGGGAGTCACGTGTGTGACGTCGTACGTCTTGTGACTTAGTGTATGTCCGTTGTACCGGTTCGGGTTTTTCCGATTTCGCCATCGGTCGGTTCGGTTTCGGTGTATACTTCTGCCGATTTGTAGGAGGAGGGCGTGGTGCACTCCTCGTAATTACCGGATCAGGGTAATCATTATACGTGTCTGCTAACTTCAACATATCACAGAAGTTAGTCGGGGGATTTCGCTGCAAATATGTCGTCATTGCAGGCGGAGCAATATGGAGAAATTGATCTCTTAATATCAAATCAAATAGGCCCTCATATGTCTTCCGGATGTCTGTCAAATCAATCCATCTATCAAGATAATGGCGTAACCGGGTACCGAAGGCTTGCATGGTGTCATTTGCTTTAGGTATGGCTCTCCTAAACATTTTTCGAAAGCCTTCTGCTGTACATTGAAAAGTACGCATCAAACCCGTTTTGAGATCTGCATAAGTAATAGCGGGATCGCGCGTTAGATCAGTAAATGCGCGCGAGCTTTCACCTTGGAGTATTTGACCGAGTTGTTGTTTCTTTTCAATGTCAGAGTAATTAAAGTTGGCAATGAAACTGTCAAAGCGTGTCAAAAACTCGTCAATCGTCTCGACTTCAGGGTTAAAGAAAGCTAGCCGTGTACGGGGTTTATTTAATTCGGCCTGTTGCTTAGCAGTCCCATCTAACAACTTCTCTCTAGCTGTTACCTCTTGCTTAGCTAATTCAAGCTGTTCCTGATGTGCTCTAGCTTTTAACTTAAGCTTTTTCTCTTCTACTTCCTGCCTTTTATCTTCTAAATCCCTAGCTGACTGAATCTTTAATAACTCTATTTCTCTCATATCTTGGATTTCTTTCTCTTTAAAATCTCTCGCCTCTTTCGCTCTTTTTTCCTCTAGCTCATTTTTTCTATCCTCTAGCTCTCTCAGGTTTTGCATCTCTAGCTGTTTAGCTAACTCTCTCTTATCTTCTAGCTCTATAGCCTCTTTCGATCTTTTTTCCTCTAGCTCTCTCAAAGTTCGCATCTCTAAGTCCTTAGCTACCTGTCTCTTTTCTTCTAGCTCTATAGCCTCTTTCGCCTCATTTTCTTTCGCAACATACCATTTAGCTATCTCCTCATCCACGTATTCCTTTAACTCGGCTTTTTCATACCCGAATTCTCTACCCATAGCCATGAGTTCTTTCTTTATGTTTACTAGCTCGGCCATTTTTAAAATTGCTAGTTATCACGAGTATGGATAAAGTGACTTAGAATATTCGCGGGATTTTGACCTCTGTCGGTCACAAGTGGTGCAATGGTGTGCGTATGAACACCAGCCACCACGTGATTAGGATTATGACAATCACGAATAAAAGAAATCCTAATCGGAAATTTGCAAAGTTAGCAAAATTAGCAAAACAACAGTTGCTAATGTAGCGTACAAAATATCGATCTATGTACGTCTAAACACGAGTCGGTACGCGTTAACGATAATAGCGTAAAGATTATAAAACTTATTTCAACACAATAATAAGTCTTATCAAAATCCAGTTCACCTAAGTCTCAATAGCAAGCCCTAACATGCAATAAACAATGCATAATGGTGATGAGATAGAAAAGCAGGAAAGAGATGACACTTTCTTACAACAACACAATTTACCTTGTCGAATCACGTCAGGGTCACCAGATGTCACAAAACGGGAGGCTCGTTACAAGCCGACCCGAGCTGAAGTTAGAGATGCAAGGGGTGAAGTCTATTTTTGGCCTGCTCCGGTGCACCTCCAAAATAAACTCATGTGACGTGTGCCAGTACTACGTCGTGTCAGGTTGTTACAATGACACACATGACATACTCCATTGATGTTTGGGTGGGGCCCACTTTATTAGTGTCATGCCAAGGAACGTTTTATTGGCGGTGTGTGTTGTGAGTGTGTATCATAAATGTGAATAAATGGACGAACTGACGAACGGTGCAAAACAATAGTACAAATTCTTTCGTCCCTCTCAAAACTATGAATAACAAGAGAGTTGAAAGATGTTTAAATCAGGTTATTTATTTCCCGATTTAAAAGGGGCACTACTCTTTCGCACAGTGATTAATCATTCATTCAACTTTCCAATGTCATACACTCTGTGGGAAATAAGGGGAGATGAAAATGATGAAATTCAAAATATAAAATAAAGATTAATTACACAATTCTTATGCGGCAAATGGGGCCGCTTTAACAATAGTTGACATGTAAAATAAGCATTACTTTTAACATTAGAGTTCTTATTTTGCAAACGATATAATAGTGTTCATTTTCTTAAGAGTCCTAGACTTAAGTATGTGCGCGTTAGCCGTGCTAATGATTACTCACTTTTAATGTCAGAGTTCCAAGGAGATGACGTAATCTCACACGTCACTTATAAGCGGCACTTCAAAGTGAAGATCACGGCGCAATTGAGGCGTCGCATTACAGGTGAAGACTCTGCAGAATCTAGGCACCACTTTCAGATTATCACGGGGAGAAATCTGAAATTTAGCTGACTGCTGTCAGCCTCGATAATTATCGTTGTTTGTCGTGGACACGGACACCTCAACGACGTTTAGCATTATCGGATGGAGTCGTCCAGTGGGATGTGTCGTCGCATTACATTGAGTGTAGAAATCCGGATATGTATCTCCGGCGCCAGCCCCTCAATTTGCGGGATAGACTGCCAAAACGAACTCAGACAGGGGGAAGAGCAAGTTGGTCCCTCGTGTCGTTAACTGCATACAACCAGCGTCACATGCATCGGATTTTTCTTGACAGCGAACTTTCCACTTTGCCAACAGTTATACTGAGTAATTTTGCCTCGCTACTCAATATATGGCATCAGACGGATGGAAAACGGATGGAAAGAGATTATTGCAGCTTTCCTTTATGAAATCTCTGTACATGAGATAATTCATACGTGAAGTTAGACTGGCTTCAGACGAATCGACGTTTTCAACATTGAGAGTAAAAGTCTTCATTTTGCCTCTTATATAGCTCTCACTGAAGGTTTCCAAAACTTCCAGAAGCTATGTCCTGTGACATGATTTTTGCCTTGGATATATAGTGGTAATCGTGATGCACGCTTTTCTGTGGTCAATCCTAATGCGCACTGGCCATTTCACTCGTCAACAACATGTGACGGTATTGCGCAGTTGTCCCAATTTATTTAACATACATATTCTTCATAAACTAATATATATATTCAATATGATAATTAACACACACTGCGTCACGAACGTCTGTCTACTAAAGAGATCTTAGGTGACCGTTACTGGAAGTTACATGCTACATACGAAAAATAACAAAACTCGGATTACTTCAATTAGTTTTGTTAGCGGTTTTTTAAAATGAAATAAAATATAATTTCTGTCCCTCATTTCCTGTGACACTTGTATATTTTGCAATCAGTTGTATGTAGAGTTCACTAAATACTTGTCAATATTTACTCCACTTCCTAATCGGTTATTATTTAAACAAATTTACTGGTTCGTTGGCTTGTACTCTCTCTCTCTCTCTCTCTCTCTCTCTCTCTCTCTCTCTCTCTCTCTCTCTCTCTCTCCCTCACATATAGATTTCTGTCTCTCTATCGAATTGTCTATCTGTGCAGAACACCAGTAACACTCTAGAAGAAGTTAATTCTATAATTAGTATCATTATATTTTTGACCATATAGTTGGTTTCCATTTCTGTATCGTTTGCTAACTCAAGAGCTCTAGCCTGCTGTTGCGATATTCGGATTTGAGCGTTTGTCATATTTTTATTTTGTTTTTAATTGCGTCTGGCTGGTTCTTTGGCAAATTTTTACTGATGATTATTTTATTTGCTTTTATTTTTTCTTCTTTGCAAACTCTTCTTGTGACAACTCACAAAGTTCAGAGAGGTTCTTGCTTTATGCGTGTCATTCCCAACAAACAAGGATCAGGCAACCATAATAATTACAAGACGTCCATGGATAACAAAAGGTAGAGTCGTCCACTGGCGCTTTACGGGACATTTTGACAATGTCCAAAATCTCAAAGACCAAAGATGCAAATCTAGAAACAAATGACGACTTTGGCCTGTCTTGCACAAGATTAAGCGTCTGCACGACATCAGGGCTAGGTTGAGATGGTCACATTCAGCCAGTGTTCCTTAATGAGCTGTACTAGACAGCAATGCCGGGTGTTGGCTTTGCAGATTTTAAGTGGGCGTATCTGGATCTGTTTGAGTCAGGGCAACAAGGATTCCGTTCATTACCAAAATCATACCACCCACAAGCCCCAAATACACTCTCAGTCATCTCCCCTTGAGCGGTAATCTCCTTCGAAAGGATCCCCTTTCGTCAGTAATTCTTGAAAAGGACCGAATCCACCCATTCTCTTCTTTCCTATTTTCAAGGGGAAAAAATCTGATAAAGTAATTATAGTTGAAAACAAAACGCCAAATAATCTTCCAGGGATGGGGCTGAAAATGGTGGTGCTAACTTTCACAATGTAAATATTACTGCTTAGAACTATTTTTAAATGTATTTCTTAGTCTTGTGACTTGTACATGCTTATTTACGAAATATAAACAAAAGCAAACCGTCATAAACAACAAGCACATTGCGGCACACTCTCAAATACAAGAAAATGGATACCAAAAGAAAAGATAGTCATAAAGCACCACGTGAACAGGAATGGCCAATCAAATTGTATATCTCAGCATTCAATACTGACTCCTTTAACATCTATTCACATCATTAGCTGATTTTGTGGATTTTTGAACATTGCAAAATCAAACCCGTTAGCAAAAAAAAGAAAAAAGAAAAACCAGAATGGAAAATTAATAAGTGAGCAACAGGAAAAGGGACAAGATTCTAACAATGTTAATTATTATATTTTTTTTTAAAGAAATGACAGCAACACGGGTGTTATTAGAAAGGGAATAAAATAAAAGTGTGTGGGGGGGGTGTCAAAGGTGAAGAGTGAAACAGAAGGACTTGATTGAGTCCTTTAGGACTGTTATTTTTTCTCGTTCAGATGCCTTTGGGGCGCAGAGTAGCCTGGGGAGGGGACAAAATGGGTGCCACTAATTTACTTTCAATGGTTTCTCAACCTCAACAAAGAATATTTTTTCATCAGTTCAGACAGTGAGTGATGGGAGCTGAAGTCTGTTTGGGCGGGGTCCGTCCCTTAATTTAAACTTTCGTGGGATTCTTAAGAGACTGACATGTTCACACGCACACAGTCTGATCTGTTATTTCCAATATTTCCTAAAGTAATCAACACAAAACATGTATTTATTTAATTTGCCTGTTGCGCAAAGGTGTGTGTGTGTGAGTGTGTGTGTGAGTATGTGTGTGTGTGTGTGTGTGTGTGTGTGTGTGTGTGTGTGTGTGTGTGTGTGTGTAGATAATCACAATATTGCAAGTCCATTATCCAGACTTCAGTAGGTAGTCAGATGCTTCATATCAGGAGAGAAATCATGTCTATTATTGTGTTCATATAAGTTAAGGTTAATTGTACAGAACAAATCTGTATACAGTTATATGTGCATTTTTGTAGACCACTAGATCTGAAGGTGTGTGTACTGGGCTGAAGACTATTTTCTCACAAGGTATGTGTGTGCATATGTCAGTAAACTATTTCATCAGAAGGTGTGTGCACTTGACAGTAGAGCATTTCGTCGACAGATGTGTGTAATGATCACCAGTCCATATCTTCCAAAGGTGTATGCACATAAGCAGACTATTACCAGTGACCCATTTTCCGCACACTACCGCCGGTTGAAGTGGAGCAGAGATATGATAGTAAGTAATCTACCAGCCAAGGAAGTATAGCTGAAAAAGGAATGGTAAGTAATCTACCTATCAATAAAGTGGGGTAGAGAAGGATAGTAAATAAACTACCGCCAATAAAGTGGGGTAGAGAAGGGATAAGTAAGATATCGGTCAACAAAGTGGGGCTGAAGAGAAACAGTACCCAAAAAAAAAAAAGGTATTGACAAATTGATGGGGAAGATTACAATCTGCCGATGAACAAGCGTGTTTAGGGATAAGGAGGGATAATATTTACTCTAACAGGCAGACGAAGTACGGCAGCGAAAGGAATGTACATCTTGCCGAAGAACGAGACGATGCTGAGAACAGAGAGCGGATAATACAGATGAAGTGAATTGAAACTGGAATTATTCAAAACTTATTTAGCAAACACTCGCATGGAACCACCACTGGCGACTGTGCTATCTGCACGCAAGAAGCTAAAAAGTCAACAGGTTTCTCAGGACGCGTATTGTAGGTAGGTCATAACAGTATGTGTTGTGCGGACGCTAACCCTAACTAGTGCCATGTGTGTTTGACAGTGAGTGTGCGTGGAATGGTTGGGGGTGGGGGGGCGTTGAAGTTGACTGCATGCGCCGTCCGCACGCCTCCTATTCGTCTCTATACTAAGTTCGACTCTTCGATCATCTTCCGAGCTCATCGTCACCTTCCTGTGGCGAGCAGAAAACGAACTGGCGGTTAGCCGGCACGTCGACCGTCGACCAATCAGTGGGAAGTGTGGAAATAGAGCCCCAGGATCCGTGCGACTCTCCCCGCCCTCATTTCCTTCGCGCCGACAGCGCTCGTCAGACAAGCTGCACGTGTCAAATGACCCCTTTGGAAAAGTGAGGGCGTTTCTCTCCCACTGAAATGGAAACATCTTTGTAATTGTATGGTACAAATTTCCGTCTGTGATTACTCCCCAGCCTCGCCGCCACCTTCAACCCCCATCTCCTGTCCACAATTTTCTAAGTACAGTTACGTTTAAGCAAGCGAATGTACTTGGCTACATGAGAGTTACGAAGGGAATAAGCATGCGTTTTGACTTATATAGAGCTAGACTTTGGAAAGGTTGTTAATAACTAAGAGTTGCTGTAAGTTCACAGTTCAATATAACAACGAGGTACAAGCCTATAGTTGACGATCACTAATAGCTTACAAAGCAGATATAAAATCACTGAGTGCTTGCATTATAGGTGTAAGATCTCTAAGGTTCTGAGTGTTTGAATTGCAGGCTTAAGTTCGCTGAGTGCATGCATTAGAGGTATTAAATCACTAAATTGCTGAGTGCTTACATTACAGGTGTAAAATCGCTAACTGTTTACATTTAAAGTGTAAAATCACTAACTGTTTACATTTAAAGTGTAAAATCACTAAATTACTGAGTGCTTACATTACAGGTGTAAAATCGCTAACTGTTTACATTTAAAGTGTAAAATCACTAAATTACTGAGTGCTTACATTAATGGTGTAAGATAGCTGAGTGCTTATATTTAAGGTGTAAAATCACTAAGCTATTGAGTGCTTACATTACAGGTGTCAGATTTCTGAGTGGTTACCTGAAGATGTAAAATCACTAAGTTAATGAACTCTTACACTACAGTTGTAAGATCGCTAAGTATTTACATTTAAGGTGTAAAATTACTAAGTTGTTGAGTGCTTATTTTGCAGGTGTAAAATCACTGAGTACTGCTTGAGAGAGCTATTAAGGCAGAGCGCAAGATTAGACATGAGAGAAAATAGCAGTGTTCTACAAAGGAGGGAAACACGTGGAACTGAAGTGAACAATAAACTTGTATCTTTGTTAGTGAAAAAGACTATCTTGACTTCATCTATACAAGGTTACGTAGAAGCTATTATCACTTACCTCTAATTACTCTATTTCTTTTCTCTAATAAGAACTATCCTGTGATTTGTATTGACATTAATCGATTGAATTGTGTTAGGAAATAAGACTGTATAGATATTAAAATCATTCCAACGTGTGGCTTCCTGGAAATACTGATGTCAAGTTATCTTTTTCATTGTATTTGTTATATATATATGGAAATACTAATGTCAAGTAATCTTTTTCATTGTGTTTGTTATATATAATATATATGTATGTATTTGATTGTTGATTTAATAAATTTATTGTTAAATTTATTGACCTAACACATATTGATAACCTTATAGAGAAGAAAGTGGGTGTGTGGGAGTTCACTAAATATGCATTAAAAGATGGATTTATCTTTTCCTTTAGTAAGGAGACTACCTACGGAAAATATTTTGTGGCGGTAAATGTTTGTCTTTAATGTTGTGGAAGAAAGAAAACGTTTACAGCGCCCGCATGTCCGCCAAGTGGGAGAGATAAGTGGTGTCTGCTGGATATTTATTAATAATATAAATTAAGATTTTCATTACTTGTAATTAGTTATGGATGATTAATTAATGTTAATAATCATAACCATTAACTAGGTGGCGTTGGCATCACAAATATCTTGCAAATGCATGTGACCGTGTCCTTTGATAACTTGGAGTAACTTACAAGTGTTTGTCAGCCTGTCCATTGATAACTTGGAATATCTTAGCAAGTGCATATGAGACTTTCCATAGATTAATATCTTACAAACGCTTGTGAGACTGTCCATTGATATCTTGGAGTTTCTTACAAATGCATGTAAAACTGTCCATTTATAACTTGGAATATCTTGCAAGTGCATGTGAGACTGTCCACTGATTATATAATTATTTTAGCAAGTGCATGTGAGACCTTCCATTGATTAATATCTTACAAGTGCATGTGAGACTTTTCATTGATTAATATCTTACAAGTGCATGTGAGACTTTTCATTGATTAATATCTTACAAGTGCTTGTGAGACGTTTCATTGATTAATATTTTACAAGTGCATGTGAGACGTTTCATTGATTAATATTTTACAAGTGCATGTGAGACCTTCCATTGATTAATATCTTACAAGTGCTTGTGAGACTGCCCATAGATAACTTTAATATTTTGCAATTGCTTGTGAGACATGTCAATGATAACTTGGAATATCTTGCATAATCATTTACAAACGTGTTTCTGCTAGACAAAATGTCATGTGTTTAACAAATCACACACAAGTATCATAATTCACAACTGTAGAAATAATAGTCTTCTCACATAATAAATTTCAACATTAAATTACAGATATAATATATCAATAGCAAAGTGTATGAAATATTTCTAAGTCCATTCTCTCTCAATCAATCAGTTAACTCACCATAAGCTAATGATAGCCTTTCATGACCTGAATTGAATTACATCAGAATCTAAGTGATTAGAATATAGAACTTTCTTCAACAGTTAAGTTTTGGTCTCCATCCATTGGCTAATTCATTACTTGTAAACCCTAAACTATTGGATAGTGAGATTGTCATATACTGCTTGGGGTGACTCATATTTATGTGATTAGATCAAATCAATCCTGCCTGCACACTAATCCACCTACGAGTGCGGATGCAAACAGTAAGACTTATTGATTATGGGGTGATGGCCTGACATGTTTGACTTGCAAGCCCCCAGCAAATGACTGAATAAGAACAAATTTATAACAATATACAACAATGACACTAACTTATGAGAGACACTACACTACAATTATGATGTGGATTTACACTTACATCAACAGCTACATTAAATAAGGTGTGTAAGAATTGTAAAATGATTAACAATAAAACTCTAATAAAAAAGAAATAAATCATAAAAAGCATAAGATTATTAACATAGGTATTTCAGTGATCACTATAGATTTCTTCAATGATCAGATTGCTTCAAGTTCCCTCTAACCGAATTGTTCATAACCACAGTTTCTTTTTGAAAAGGAAGATTCTAGGAAGACAAGGGCCACAACTCCTCGTTTCATTTTAACTGAACTTTTCATGTCGTTCATAGAAGTTTTGGCCATCTCCACAGATAGTGTATGTCAATGTCCTTCGACCACAAGCCTCACCACACATTGTACTTGTACACCTGGTTCCCTGGAATGTTGACCAGACCTAAGTCCTTTCTTTAGATTTACATTTACCAATCACTGACTGCAATTCGTCATTTCAATACTACAAAAATGCAATATAAAAAATACAATTTAAATTCTATTTGCGTTCATTCACAGTCACTCAATTACCTTCACAAAGGGCCTTCTAATCACAGTTTCTCCCAGTCGGATGGGGACTCTACCTTTCTTCAAGCTTCTAGTATGTGTAATGGTCACTACCACCTAAAGGTATTTATGCAATCAATACACCCACGCATCCCTATTAAAAATATAACACACGTGCATCTCTCATGAAAATATATAATTTTAATCATGCCTATACAGTTCATTTGACTGCCTAGTACAAGGTCAGCCAGGTTTTCATGCTACATTCTCTCCTGTACCAAAATGTTTTGTTTTATGCCCACACAAAAAGCACGCACAACCTCCATTCTTCTCAACTCTTCCCCTTTCTATTCCCAGAAGTTTGCGCTACTGACTAAGGACACATTCACACTGACTACTTTAATTTCTTGTTTAATTCAATTTGGAATTGTAACTCCAAATTAGCAGAGCTATTTTATCTTTACAAATCGCTTACTGCTAGCAGAGCTATTTTATCCACAAAACTCGTGTATTACTAGCATGCAAAGCCTTTTGTTTACTAACTCCTTGTTACTGATACAAATAGAATTATATCTACAAACTCCATTTTACTGTTAGTAGAGTCGAGTTCTGTCTACAAACCTTAAAATACTGGCAAGCAAAGCCATTTTCTCTATAACTACATATTACTGATTGACTAAGCCATGTAATTTAAAAACTCCAAATTATTTGCATACCAATTGTCTATTATTCTCTCTTTGTTCTCTCTTACTGCACTCTCTGGTTCTAATCTCTCACGTATGTACACTCCAGCTAGAAGCTTGCACTCATCGTCAAATTTTCAACAGCACGAAAGCACACATAAAAATCCACGTTAACTCACTCACGATCATAAATATGCACACACACACGCAAACGGCCAATGTTCATTTGTTTAATGGTCTCATTTATACCGGGAATGTGCTATTATTTACTTGAAATGTGTTGTCATTTACCTGGAATGTGCTATCATTTACCTGGAATGTGCTGTCATTTACCTGGAATGTGCTGTCATTTACCTGGAATGTGCTGTCATTTACCTGGAATGTGCTGTCATTTACCTGGAATGTGCTGTCATTTATCTGGAATGTGCTGTCATTTACCCGGAATGTGCTGTCATTTACCCGGAATGTGCTGTCATTTACCTGGAATGTGCTGTCATTTACCTGGAATGTGCTGACTTTTCACCTGTTACATAGAGATCATGGCCATTATAAAGAGGTTTCTCAAAACATCTTTTTTTCCCAAAGCAAGAACGACACTTCTGTTTTTCCCCACCCCCCACCCCCACACCAGTGAACTTTGATAAATTCATTATAACTATGTATCATTTTGTAAATATACTTGTGCTGTGCAGTGATTTCGCAAGTGGATTCATAATTTTATTGTATCTTATAATAATCTTTACTTTTCATATGTGTCTTGTGCAGTTTTTTTGAAGATTTTGTATTTTTTGTATGTAAATACTGTTAAGCGCTTCGAGAGTTTATAAAGGTAAACTCTCTATTAGCGAGGCATTAGATGTGGCAATATGCAATTAATAATAGCAATAATAGAGTATTAGATGTGGCAATATGCAATTAATAATAGCAATAATAGAGTATTAGATGTGGCAGTATGCTATTAATAATAGCAATAATAGAGTATTAGATGTGGCAATATGCTATTAATAATAGCAATAATTGCAGTGACAGTATTAGATGTGGCAGTATGTTATTAATAATAGCAATAATAGAGTATTGGATGTGGCAATATGCTATTAATAATAGCAATAATTGCAGTGAGAGTATTAGATGTGGCAGTATGCTATTGATAGCAACAGTTGCAGTGACAGTATAAGAAGTAACAATTTGATCATATTGTGACATGCTTGTAAGCACATATTAAATATTCACACCGAATATTTTCTTTCTATCTATCATCTTTCTTGCTTTGTGCGTTACTCCAGGCCAAAAACAGCCTGGCCACGCTACAAGCCACAATAACTCTAAATGCATGGCTTGGAATCTTGAGCATACGATCAGTAGTTATCTAAATGTGTTCATTAATATTTTCATCGAACTTCTTTACCCACAATGCCACGGTCTCTACAAATTTCTCAGCACAAACCAAAAAAGAAAATTCCTAATTCACTTTGCGCCTTCCTCCATCCCACGAAAATCGAAAGAGATTTTATTTGTCACGAACATTACACGACAAAACCCCCCTTCTCCTAAGTCAGCTCAAGCACTTCCGTCGGGGCCAGCCCCTTCATTCCGAACGGAAGACAGAGACCCTCATGATGGTCGGAAGTGTTCCCGCGGAGTTACCAATCAGGCAATTAAAGGATGAAAACACGACTCACGGAGCTGACGTCGCCGGGCAATACTTTATTTCCGCTTTATCGATTAGTGTTGGCTGCGCACAGGAGGATGTCGGGTGATCTGACACCTTCCTTTGTCTCCCGAGTGGTATTGATTTGTGCAGGGCAACGTTTTAAAACAAGGCAGCGAATTGCTGTTGAAACCTTGGCCGTTTTGTTAAATGTTGTCCGCCTCAGTGTTTGTAGACTAGTGACGATGGATCAGTCGTCATTCCGACTTTGGATCTGAGGCGCTTGCTTTTCTTTTTGCATTTTTGCATTAAAGTTTTGCATTAAAGTTTTGGTACGAGTAGTGTCCCTTTCTATGCCTGGTATAAACGTACTGCATGGTTGGCTAGAGTACTACTTCGCAAGCGATGAGCCAGATGGTTATTAGCGACTAATGACCCCATGTGACCCCATGCCACGTCATTCACTTTTAACATTTTCACAGTGAATGAGAAGTATAGTGGGTAGGTATACTAATTTACTGGGATATCTAATCAAAGTGATAATAAAGCTCAGAACTGCTGAGGCTTAATTTCATTGGATTTTTTAATCAGACAGCCTAAAAGTGCTAGAAAATAAAGTACATGTTTACTTATTTTAATGTTCCTGCAGTAATAAATATTTTGCTAGTTGGCTATTTATTAATTAAATGATTTAAAGTAGTTTGTGAGCTTGGCCAAAGTTTAAAACTAGACCTTGTAATATTTGGATTTTTAGACTTAAATATAAACGTGAAACTTGGACATAATCCAACTGAATGTAATGAAGAATATTTATTCAATGCAAAACGTTTACACTAGTAATTGATAAGCGGTCAGTGTTGCTGTTGTTGTTTAGTCTGTTTAATGGATCAGTGCCACTAAAAGGGGTGCTTTCTGTCCTGAGCCGGACACAACAGATTTCAAAACTGAGGTCAGAATTGTTTAGAAGTGTTCTTTCTTGTGTCCTTTAAGCATAAGAGCGCTTTGATAACGAATTAAACTCCTTCTGGTAAGGGAGGTAAATCCCATACTTTGCGTTGTAGATAATAGAGCATTACTTACCCTTAGAAAATAGAGGGATCTGAATGGTCGATATTTTGACTCATTTATTCGGAAATCTCTTGGATGGCAGTACATTTGTTCAGATTGATGTTTGAGGAATGTACAAATGAATGTTCATCGTGTAGTTATTGTTGGCAGTTGTGGTGAGTATGTGGAGATGTGGGGTGTTTTTCGAGGGTAATGATGGTGTGAAGGAGTTATTTTATTTATTTAGAGGCAGTTCTGACTGGCTGATTAAAGGAAATGTGTGACTAGTGACCAGCTGCCCGATGCAAAATCCCCTTCTGATAAAGGTTTGAAGACGCAAAACAAAGCTTTGGACGAAGGACTTGACGCAAAATAAATCTTTACGAAGGACCAAGACGCAAAATAAAGCTTTTGACAAAGGACTTTGAGACGCAAAATAAATCTTTGGACGAAGGATCAAGACGCAGAATAAAGCTTTTGACTATGGACTTCAAGACGCAAAATAAAGCTTGAAGGACTTGAAGAGCATTAAAAAACACGCGAGCGAATGTCTGCCGGAAAGCTACAATAACTAAAGTTGTCTACAGCGACAGAAACTTCAGAAAGATTGATAGAAGCTGGGGAAGCGCAGGAGATAAGACAGAGACAATGCATGACTACATTTTTTTTTAACAATGGACTGTTTTCCCTTTCTTCTTCTTTTTTATTTTTTCTCATTTCCTGAGTTAGATTTTTTTTTTAGTTGTTTTTTTTATAATTATTATTGTTACTCTAATCATGGGCAGTCTGACATGCACATCCATTTGTACAGAACTTTTTTAAAAGTTCATCTAGATTTCATTGCTTACCATCTGAGTCGTTGTCTAGTTTAACTGCAAATTTTAACTAAATGGTTTCAATCAGCTAAAATGCTGAAACTGATCAACTGATAAGATGATAAGCAAACAAAGAATGCATTTCGTTTTCATCTTTTACGAACGAAAAGGGCGCTTGTTGAACCGTTTTAGTTTTGAGCACTGGTGTTGTGACAAACACACTAAGTACTGTTTTGCCTTGCACTCTTGTTGTGACAAAGTCACGTGGCCATTAAGTACTGTTTTGACTTGCATTCTTGTTGTGAAAAAGTCACGTGGCCACGAAGTACCTTGCCTTGTATTGATGTTGTGACAAAGCCACGTGGACACTAAATAAATACTGTTTTGCCTTGAACTAATGTTGTGACAAAGTCACGTAATACTATATCATTACTAAAAATAGATTTCTTTTTATTTAGCAAGTAAACTACACATAAACGAACACAAATTTTCATTGATTTGTTTTATCCTCTAGACATCATAGTATGGTAGATTTTAAGTGTAGGTAAAATCTTCTGTTGTTTCGTACATTATAATCTACATATCTACAACTATACCTACATTATCTAGTTAGCTACTTTCATTATATTTGAGTGCATGTAAGTGTGTTTAAAAGAATATGTATGCCCTTCTGTCCATCTATTCACATATCTATATGACGATTTTAAAAAATTTTCTTTGCTGTACTTTTTATACGATAGATATTTTATTTATCGATCGATGTCTTTCGTTCAATGTACCTAGTTCAAATATCTGCATGCCTATCGAAATTTATGTTTATCTATTTTTGTCTTTTTTTCAGCATATCCGCTTAACCATTTGCTTACCTAACTACTTGTTTAATTATCTGACTATTTATCTATCTATCTGAAACCATCTGTCTATTTGTTTTATATATATATATATATTGTGGTGTGCGTGTGTTTATGTGTGTATATAGAGAGAGTATTTGTGTGTTTGTGTGTGTGTATATATACTGTAAGTTTTATATAATACAATATATATATATTGTATGTGTCTGTATATATTGTTTGTATATATGTATATGTATGTGTTTGTGTGTATATATATAGTTATGTTTGGGTTTGTGTATATATATTGTATGTGTTTGGGTGTGTATATATATTATATACGTGAGTTTGTATATATATTTGTGTGTATATATAAAGACACACACACACACATACACACATATATATATATATGCATACTATGTGTCTGTATATATTGTTTGTGTGCATACCTATACATTATGTGTCTGTATATATTGTTTGTGTTTGTGTGTGTGTGTGTGTGTGTGTGTGTGTGTGTATATATATATATATGCGTGTGTGTGTGTGTGTGTGTGTATGTGTGTGTCTGTATATATTGTATGTGTCATCCATGTATCGGAATAACGATTGGTGCAACTATTTTTCTGTATAAAATAATTATCAATCCGTACTTTTTTCAGTTAACTACTGTCTCTCCTCCATTAAAAAAATATATATAAAGAAACTACTCTTTTTTTTCTCTCAGTGTAAGTAATGTAATTCCTACTTGAAGCTCACAAGCGAGTCCCAAGCCTGAGTCACCCAGGCATAAACTCCTGTATTCGATGAAGCGAACCAACACAGTTAATCTATCTGACCAAGTAATGGCTACATTGCACGCGATGCTTCACATATGTCTCCTCCTAATGATGATTGGAGGATGGGTCTAGTGCAGTTGTTCCCAACACGGTGCCCACCAAGGCATGTACATGCGCCCGCGACGAGGTGTAAAACGTAGTGCAGATGTCGGTTGTTTCATCCAACCTGACGTCACTCATGTTAGGCTCTATAAAATCATACAAAGCAGAACTGATCGTGTGAAGTCAAATATATAGACAACGTCTCATGTACTTTTTCCAAGTATGAAGACAATGGTATGTGGCAGTGATTTTAACTCTTCACTACATCCAGTTGCAGTTTGAAAAAAGATATTTCAACAGTTCATCATCAGTGAGTCAATATTTGCCTTACCTGGGAATCCTTGTACTTGCCAACTAGATGTAACAAAATGGCGACATCGACTGCAAGTCTCATTCAAGTAAGAAGAGAAGTGGAACTCGAGAATTTGGTCCTTAAAAATGATATTGTTCTCAAATCAACCACAACAAATTATAATTTCGGGAATCTAGAGCGTACACAAAAAATTAATTCGATTCCATTTATCTATATGAACTGCTTTTAACGATGAGCAAAATAAAGTCAAAATACAGATCTTGACTTACAGATGGGCATCTTGATGATTGCTTACAAACGGGGATATTATTTTACTCGCTTAACTGCTAAAAATTGGCTAATGAAATGCAGTGCCAAAAAACACACTGATTTGTTGCATTAAAAGCAAGAGAATTAATAATATCTTTTTTCTATTCAGTTCTGGTGAGCGGTAATGAATTTTATTCATTTTTTGTATGCTTACAGAATTCTGGATACACGTAACAATAAACACTGTGCTTAACTTTATTCATATTTGTATTCTTACAGAATTCTAGATACACGTAACAATATACATTGTGCTTAAATTATATTTATATTTACTTGTTGAAATCCATACACAAGTAAAAATAGAAAGAATATTTTTAATAAACCACAAGTGGCTTCAATGCTAAAGAAAGAAAACGTATATTTGAACAATATTGTAATTTTAATAAGAAATAAGATGAAAACTGCCTGCTAATGATACTTATTTTATAAAAGCTGCTTAATTCCTCTCTAGACAGATTCAAAAAGAGCAAATCCACACAGTAATAGTGAAAGAGTAATCCGCTTGAATATTATAGATACATATATTACATATTACTAAATATAATGATTTGTGTATTATCCAGTACAAAAATAAGCTTTGATAAATTGATGGCGCCCGCCAAACTCTTTTGAAAATTTGAATGTGCTCTTGTCCACAAAATGGTTGAGAACTATTGATCTAGTGGGATGCTGAAAGCTTGGGGTCAACAGTCGCCTTATGGCGATGCCAGTACGTCAGGTTTCATGCACAGGCCATTCATTTTTACCTCCCTTTATTAGTATTAATTAACAGAAAAAAAATAATAATAAAATGTAAGGGTTTTGGGGGTCGGCTTTATCTCGTGCGACTTCTGTCTTTGACAGAGAAATCCACTCCAGCTGAAGTTATGGCCCTTTATGCCAATGTACATATGCATTGTTCGCTGTACATTTGTAACACAAGCCAAATGTTAAGGAAATGTATACGTTTGTGCTGTTAACCTCACCTGTTTAAACAAAATGTAAGAGTGTGAATACTAATTTTGTGAAAAAAACTGTTAGGGTACTGACCTCGTAACTGTGTCGACGTCTTCATGTTGTAGTAAGCTATTAAAAGACGTTATAGTGTACGAGGACTGTTGTAATAAGCTATTAAAAGACGTTATAGTGTACGAGGACTGTTGTAATAAGCTATTAAAAGACGTTATAGTGTACGAGGACTGTTGTATGAAGAATACTGTTAAATGACGTTATAGTGTACGAGGACTGTTGTAATAAGCTATTAAAAGACGTTATAGTGTACGAGGACTGTTGTATGAAGAATACTGTTAAATGACGTTATAGTGTCCGAGGACTTTTGTAATAAGCTATTAAAAGACGTTATAGTGTACGAGGACTGTTGTAATAAGCTATTAAAAGACGTTATAGTGTACGAGGACTGTTGTAATAAGCTATTAAAAGACGTTATAGTGTACGAGGACTGTTGTAATAAGCTATTAAAAGACGTTATAGTGTACGAGGACTGTTGTAATAAGCTATTAAAAGACGTTATAGTGTACGAGGACTGTTGTAGTAAGCTATTAAAAGACGTTATAGTGTACTAGGATTGTTGTAATAAGCTATTAAAAGACGTTATAGTGTATGAGGACTGTTGTAATAAGCTATTAAAAGACGTTATAGTGTATGAGGACTGTTGTAGTAAGCTATTAAAAGACGTTATAGTGAACGAGGACTGTTGTAGGAAGACTACTGTTAAATAATGTTTTAGTGCACGATGACTGGTGTTACCAGAATGCTAAGTGCATAGCTCGTCAAAGGATTATCGCATTCCCCCATCCCTCCGCCACTCCACATAAGTGTTACATTTAATTGCACATTTTAATGGTAATTTCTATATCGTATTCTTCATAATTAGTTTGCTTCTTTTAAGGACACTCTGTTTGCTTTTTTATAGACAGAATGTTTATTTGAATTCAAAGTATTAATATGGGTTGATATTATCATTTTGTATTTTCACTTTCAAGAAGAAAGAGAAAAGCTTTTCACACACTTCTCCTTATTGTCTTTTTATTAGGCTGGATGCAAAATGAGTATCACTGTTTAATCACGTGTCAAATGGTTTTACTGTTTTGATAATTTCTCTGCGCGTCACCACCTTAACACAGACTTGCAAATTGATCTGTTCACGATTATCTTTATTTTAGCACGCATTTGCCTACTTTCTCGGTCACACTTTGTTGTTGTTGCTTGGCGAGGCAGTTCTCTTTGTTTGTTTATTTCTTTTTCATATAATATTTGTTGCATTACTGTCCTCTTTCACGTGAACGCTTCGGCAGACTTTCAGAAGCGAACAAAAAATAACTATGATTAATGGAGTACTTGTCGAAGTGTTCCATTATGCATCTAGCACATACACTATCGCTTCAGCATAAAATAAAATTCAGAAAATGTTTTGATTTAAAAACAAGCAATTCGGATTGTGTTGTTTCGAGCTGTTAATGTTTGACTGTGTTGTGATTGGTACCTAGTTTGTGCATTATTACACAGGTTTACTTGTCACTATATAATATCTAAACCAACAGAGTTAATTAATGAGACTGAAGGGTGAATCTGGCAACCAGTCTGTCGTCAGTAGAGGTGAATGTTGAAAATTAATAATCTTGGAATCCTCACGCTGAAACAGGGTCTCTAAATAAACACTGGTATATAGCAAATACTAACTGCTGTAATATATATATTTCACAGTAAACATTGACTTGACATAAAACCCATTGACATGCTGTATGTCATCACATGACATTTCCTTTTCTCCATCTTTTTTTTTTTTTTACATAATCACCCCCATCCACCGCACTAGAAATCTTTTTCTGCAAATACAAGAAGAAGTTGCATATGTGAAAAATAAATAAATTAAAATTGATTTTTAACGATATAACACAAAGTTTGTAAATACACTAACAAAATATAACACTGATCCAACAATATTAAAATTTAGATACTGCATAGACATATAATAACTATGAGATTTTAATAATGTTCTAGTTTCCTATCGCTGCCTGTAAGCAATGTTCTAGTTTCCTATCGCTGCCTGTAAGCAATGTTCTAGTTTCCTATCGCTGCCTGTAAGCAATGTTCTAGTTTCCTATCGCTGCCTGCAATGTTCTAGTTTCCTATCGCTGCCTGCAATGTTCTAGTTTCCTATCGCTGCCTGTAAGCAATGTTCTAGTTTCCTATCGCTGCCTGCAATGTTCTAGTTTCCTATCGCTGCCTGCAATGTTCTAGTTTCCTATTGCTGCCTGTAAGCAATGTTCTAGTTTCCTATCGCTGCCTGCAAGCAATGTTCCATCTGCGGCAGCATGGAAAAGTCTAAGAAATGTTTTTCAATTTTCTTCTCTAGAGTCAGTTTGCAATCCAGCAGGCAGGATTTCCACGTATATTGTAGCTAAGAAATGTCAGACAATAGCACAATCATTTTTACATCACGAAGTAAGAAAAAGAATTAGGACACGTGTGATGATGCCTACACTAGTTATGATTATTAATATTAATTTCTATTATTTAATAATCACTAACTAGATTCATTACAGATGAATTGCAGTCTTAAATTATATATATTAAAATTCCATTAGAATGACTCTTCTCATCCCACCTGGTAGATCTAACTGGCGTTTTCCGAACTCTATTTCTATTTCATATATTTAAAAACAGATGGTCTACTGTCACACAGTTTTTATGGTAGATGGGATTTCTTGCTTAAGGAGTAACTTGATCCGTCTTTTAAACTATCTGCCCCCATCCATCTAACCCCTTTTACCCCTGACGCGTCAAATATCATGTGTAAGAAGTAGGTAATAAATACAATAAAATTTATTAAAATAAAATAATCACGGAGAACATAAATGAACAGACACAATTAATTACAAAGAGTGATAAAAGACATACACTAGCTACTTAATGAAATGTTCAATATTGTCCAACCAGCTATGGAGTCTTTATGACGATAATAAAATTAATAATAATAATAATAAAGTCATCATATTCAAATTCTTTTCGAAGAATCAGAGCGAGAGCAGAAGAATGTACGAGCAACAGTAAATAAACATGACCTTGAGATCGCTGGTTGTCTTGCATGGGGATCCCATGTAACGACATGGCTAATGACATCATGCAACACACTGTTCTCAGCTCACTAAAAACATCTACAGGCCCCTGGTTCTGGATGTAATCTGATACACAAATTCTTTTGCACATTGGTTCTGTGCCCCACCACCAGTTCAATTGTGACCAGCAACTAAACCATCTGCTCTCTTGTGTAGATTTCATTGCCCAACTAGGCAAGTGGCTAAGCGTCTTATTTGAGTCTACTCTGCTCTTAGTGGTAATGACGATGTGAACCAATGTTGTGCAGTGTAGTGTGTGTGTGTGATAAATTTATATTAAATTGTTAAAAATAAATTTCTATTGTACTATTGTTCATCCACTGCTTCCTAGTTATATTTGTGGAAGTGTCCATCATCATGGTGGGAGCTCTTACATAATGATTAAGAAGTTGGACACGGAGAATATATGTGTAGATGTTCTACAATGTGTATAGGATTGTATGTCAGGTAAGTGTTAGTTCAAAGTACATATGTACAATACAACTAGCAGGGGGAGTGTGGAGAGACCACCCTATCAATGACCCAGTCCGCATTAAAAAAAAACTATAGGACATTATGGGTGGAAGATAATGTAATCCTCAATATTAAGGGGCACTTCTCAAATGGAGTCATACATGTCACAGCTATAATTACAATTAAGGCACCTGTATGAATATAATTTGCTTCTTTTGTGAATTAAGTAAATATATCTGTGTGTGTGTGGAGTCACTAAAAGTTTCTATAATAATTAATGAAGCACGTTTGTGAAAATCTGCTGCTGCTTTAGCTAAAGATACAATTCTGCTTGTTCTGTGGAGGAATATAACTGAATATATATGTGCAAAAATAAATTCTACTTCTATCATAATTACAGTATAAGACACATAATTATCAATTATAACAAAGCTGACCTAAACGAACCCTTTTCGATTTGGGGGGGGGGGATTGGACCTATCTTCCTAAATGTTTTACCAGTAGTAGATGGACATACTTATAGATGCAGTACCAGCATGACAGTACCTATATCTATCTGTGTGAGTGGCGGGAAGGGGACCTTCAGTACTGAACATATCCTCATTTATTTCATCAAAAGTGGATGGATATTGCATGCAATGCCGCTAGAATTCAATGCTTACATCCCCTACCACGATCGTCAAGAGTATACTTGCTGCTTCCAACTATGATCACACGAAAGTCACCTTCATATAAAGACACTCCGCTGCAGTCATTATTATGGATTCCACCACCACCACCTTCCCCCCTTTCTCTTTATTCTCCTCTGAGACATGTCGTAAATTACTGCATGGAAAAATCCAAATCAAATGTGCAAACATAATAAAATCAACGAAAAGATTATCCAAACTGACTTGCGGAACATGAAATATTCACGTCACAGATAGCATCTGGATGCAAATTATAGACGACCTGTACTTGCCATTTGTCTTTCTCTTTTAATTTAAAATTATAGCCTCCGTGTTATGTTTCCTATGATCAGGACTCTGACTTTATCGTCTAAATAGAAATTGTTTCCTGAAGTTAAGGGGATTTTTTGTTTTGTTTTATTTATTGGTTTGTGTTTTTATTTCTTGTATGACAATGATGTGAAAAGTTTTTAGCCTGTGTTTTTTCAACTTTTGGATAAGATTAACAACCATTGGAGATTACTCTCATCGATATTCTGGTAATATGATGCAGATATTAGCACTTGGGTAACTTCTGATACCTTTTGATATATATATATATATATATTGCTCAAATCATAAAGAAAGGAACAGATTTTGCTTGTGTTTTTTTAGTAAAACCCCACAAATGAATTAGTAAAGATTTGTGTTAACGTTATTATTTATTATTGTTTGTACACAAATTTAGTCAACTGCAAATGATTGAATTTATTTAATGTAATTTGTCTTGGTCGCTCAACAATATGCATATCTTTGGTGTTGGTGTGTTAGTCACTCGACAATAAGCATATCTGTAGCGTTAGTGTGTTAGTCACTCAACAATATGCATATCTTTGGTGTTGGTGTGTTAGTCACTCAACAATAAGCATATCTGTAGCGTTGGTGTGTTGGTCACTCAACAATATGCATATCTTTGGTGTTGGTGTGTTAGTCACTCAACAATAAGCATATCTGTAGCGTTGGTGTATTAGTCACTCAACAATATGCATATCTTTGGTGTTGGTGTGTTAGTCACTCAATAATATGCATATCTTTGGTGTTGATGTGTTGGGTGATTAGAGTGCAAGAAACTTTACAACGATTACAGTGTAGCAGGACAATAATCCACAAGAGCGTTTACAATATTCTTGTTAGCAGGAAAATAATTAGTAAGGCCGTTTGAAGAAATAGTTTTCAGCAAACTAAATAAATTCTATTGAGTAAATAAAATAAAATGTTAATCTAGTAAGGTTTATTTGTTTGTTTGTTTTTGTTTGTGTGTGTTTGTTGTTTGTTTCTTAATAGCACTCAAGGTGTTTTAATTGCTAAAAACTTGTTAATGATACTAATGAAAAGGAAAGAAAAATGTGCAATGTATCGATTACTGGCAGGGTACACTAGTATTGGTAAGCAGCGCACAACGCACACATAATGTTTTGGTGGCAGGGTACAATAGTATTGGTAAACAGCGTACAACGCACACATAATGTTTTGGTGGCAGGGTACAATAGTATTGATAAATAGCGTACAACGCACACATAATGTTTTGGTGGCAGGGTACAATAGTATTGGTAAACAGCGTACAACGCACACATAACGTTTTGATGGCAGGGTACAAAAACACACACGTTACTTGTGTGGAAAGTTCGATGAAGGAAATAATATATTGAAGACCTGAGGTGTATATCTATATATATGTAGAGTGCGGGGGGGTGTGGAAGGGGGAGGGGGTGGAGAACCTGAACAAGAAGCACGCCATTTCACAAGGTACTGTGAAATTTTGTTATTTAATATTCATTCAATTTGTTTACTTTTTTCTAATTACGCATTTCTAACATTTTTTTTTCTTTTTTTCATTAATTGTAGAACCTTTGCAAATGTACTATATTTGGTTTTAGTTGAGACACATATAGTAACGTTGCTCTGTCTGATTGTGTGAGAGCTTTCTCCTTTCAACAAACATCATTGTATCTCTACAGTAGTCCGTGTCTGACGTCAGACTAGTCTTGCCATTATTACACAATTGTTAGAGCATAAATAGTGCATCTTAACGTGCCTTGTAATGTAATAGTGTTGGCGGCAGTATTGGTTATAGTAAGAGTAGTTGTGATAGTAGTTATAAATAAAGTTTACAAAATATATACTAAGAGTAACAAAAGTAAAAAATCATTTCCAACAATCAGTTCACACAGACTGTAATTTGACCTTTAACCTTTCTTGCATTATTACACTGGGGACAAAAAAGGGAGAGAAACAGCTGAGTGTGTATAAAATCCTCTCGCGAAATTACTCTTCAGCGCACACCCAGCTAGGATATAAAATTCACAAATGCCAGTGCACGTACATATTGACATCAGCAGTGAGAAAAATAAAAAGAAATAATATTAGAAATTACATAAATGAATGAGATGAGTTATATTTGTATAATATATAGTCTTATATTTGAAAATCCTTCTCTCTAAAAATGTAATGTCTCAACTTTGTATTTAAAATTTCTAATAAGAAATCTCGATTTGTATTTCTGTTGACTGATACATATTAGATGTTTCTTAGATTGTCCTTTTTAATTTGATTTCTTCACCTGCTCATGACTCGCTTAGAAATCCGCAGATTCGACCAAAAGTGGGCAGATCAAATCTTTTCAGAGTATTGTGTCCAGTAGAAGACTCAAAGCCGTTGAATTCACGCAGTCCAATATGACTTCATATGCAAAATTGTACTGCCCTATTTTTCAGCGAATACATTGTTCGAACGATTATTTGGAGTTACTTCCTTCAGTGCTCTTACTGCGACTGAGATTTTAGTTGTCATTAAAATCGAAAGTGTTTCAAATCCCTAAAATTAACTAACCAATTATGTCCAAGAAAGAAGACGAGAACTTTGAAGTTTTACTCAGGAAAAAGCACCTAGCAAATTTGTTTCCTTTAAACAACCCCACACCACCACCCCGAGGTGAAATAGAAACTTGGTATACTAAAGCTCTAATGCGGAAAACCTTTAGTCTGATTGTAATGCAGACAATAATAAGCCGGGGAAGAAAAGAAGGAGAAACAAAAGGTTTATATTAACGTAGTTTAACACTAGATTTTTCACTTATGTAGTCTCTTCACAAAATTACTATTTATAATTGCTACCTCAAATAATCTCGGTGTTCTTTCAGTTGCTCTTGTTTCGTTTTTTCAAGTTATGTATGTTTTAATTTTATATTACAGCCATTGAATTTTTATTAATACCCGCATGGACTCAGGAATTTTTTGTTTTGGGTATTTTATTTTGTAATGTTTTGAAAACCACTTCGTGCTGATTCGATAAAACTGATTTGACTCAATTCGTCGTGTGGCTGACATATTTATGCAGGATCTGTCAATCTATATCTCGATCAGCCTGTATATCGACCAGTCTCCTTATATATATATTTTTATTATTTAATATCTTATACAGCTGACTGCATGCATCTGTCAATAAATTTAGTCCTCTTCCACATTTCTATTTTAGCTAAAACCTGTTACCTTTATTGTATAAATGGGACAGCTTAGAGTTAAAACTCATACCAGACCTTTCATACCAGAGAGCAGATAATTATTAAGATGACGATTATTCATTGAATTATCTCAGGTTGTTGATATAAATCTCATGAGTATAAATGGTGTAATTTATTAAATTATAACGTAATATTTTTAATTAAATATGAATTTCTGTGGATTGTTCAGAAAGGTTCTTACCAATTAAAAAAAATACATATATATATATGTATCCATCCATGTACCAGTCTTGCATAGAAATTTGAAGCAAGGGAAGTTACTCTTGCAAGCATGTCATCGCTCGAAAAACGCGCACGTTTTCGTGCCTACCTTTATGAAAAAGCTAGACAAAACTTACTTGAAGGAAATTATGAAGCTTCTTTCTCACATTATCTTTTAGCCTTAAAGCTTAACCAAGACTATGCCGTCGAAATCGAGGAAGAGTTTATGCTTTGTTTACAGCGATGGACAGAGTCGCTTCATGACTTGAAGCGATTTGATGAACTAGCTAGTGCATTTGACCAAGCAAAAGTCGTCTGCCACTTTTCAGAGACGATGTTATGTGCCCTGGGAGAGCAAGCATTGAGGTTATCAGTTACATTTTATTTTAATTAATAAATATTTAATTTGTTCCAGGGCATAAATGTTAACTCTTTGTCTTTGTAACAAACAAATTATTAAAAAAAAATTTTTAAGCGCTGGATTAAATTTATTATTGTCCTCGTATGTAATTGTAATGCATGATTTATTATAAATATTGAAATCCCATAGAAAATTAAATAGCCAAGACTAACAGAAATACACATTTATTTAGATTATAACATTATATAAATAATATTAAAATCGAGAGTTTACATAGAAATAATTATATTAATATAATGATTGTGCTTAATTTAAATCAACTGAATCTTTTTAATTAAATGTTAATAATAATAGTTATAGGCTTAATCAATAACTGTTCCAAAAACAATTTAGCATGAAATACCCGCTAACAAAGATGAGGACAATGGAAGTGATAATCACAAAATAATGTGCAATAAGAATTAAGATACCAATAATTGACAACATTAATTGAAATGATGACAGATTTACAGTCATATCAACAACAAAGAAAAATAGGAAGGATGCAGATGAACAAGACACAATGGAAGACAGTGAGTAAGCAAATGCTAGCTATTCTTATCAACAGAATATTGCAGTTTATACAAAATTAACAAAGCAAATAGATACAAATTGCTACGACACCTGCAAAACTTACCAGAAGATACTTCAGATAATTAATTGCCAGCTACTGACAGTGACAGTAGTCTTCACCTGAGACTGCAGTGAAAACTTGACATGCCACCTTTTCTCAGTTCTTTTACCATCAGCTCACTTTAGATTTTCATCATAAACTGTCACACACTCCACTGGCACTCTTCCACAAAATCATCATTCATTGTGAGTGGACTTTAAAAAAAATTAAAATAAAATATTAGTAACCACTCCATTTTAAAAGTCATATAGCACAAAGAGTACAGTAGGTCCTCATTAAGCATAGTTAATGTTTTGTGCCAGTCTGGGATTTACTTATTCAGAATCAGAGGCTAAGCACAGAGAAAAGATGTTATCACTTGGAGGGCAAAAGAACAATGTAAACAAACAGCTGAGAACCCAGTGATTGGTATAGCTGTTGTTGAGCATTCAAATTGGCAAGAATTGAGTAGATGTATATTAGAATTATATTATGGGGTCCATTCACTAACTGAATTTAAAGTACTATGGTAAGGGGGGACCTACTGTAGTGGTAAAGCTAAAACTACTTTGTTCTTGTACCTTGTACAAGTTGTAGTAATGAGAATGTATGACCTGAAAACAACAAGAAATAATCAGTTTGTCATTTCCAGAATAGAAATGTGCCCAAGAAAATTTTACATAGCTGCTTACAAATTGTTGATAGAGTAAATCATTACATCTCTGGACTATTATTTACAGTAATAATATCTATGAGGCCTAAAGACAATCATTAAGAATTTAAGACAGCACTAATTAAAATTGATAATAAATTTATTTGTATTTTCTAATATCAGTCATTTAGCCAGTTTTGCCCCTGATTTCACATTCTTAATTTTAGTGATAAGTAAATTTATTTGACTTTTAATTTTAATGCCATTCATTTTTTTTATCCACTAAACATAGCACTTTTTTCCTTTCAGTTTCAATGTATATTTATTCTATAAATATCTATGTTAAGGTCGATTTTCACTTAAACCAAATATAAGTGTTGAGTGTTGTGAGGTATAATTTGCAAGCTGTCTTGAATATAAGCTGTTTTTTATAACAAATAATTTTTGTTTGTTTCAGGTTACACGAGATGCCTCTTGCTGTCAGTCTTGTACGGGATGCAGCAGCACGCTATAATAACAGCCTAAAAATCAAAGAAATTTTGGAACGAGTGTCGTACTGTGCTGTAGATCGCTGGCATTTTAAGATGCTCAATGATGCTCAGCGTAATAAAGCATATAGAGATGCAATTGTGCGTGCACTTGGTCAGGATGTCAAATTGGTCCTAGATATCGGATGTGGAACTGGTTTGCTTAGGTAAAGTACTAGATTTGTATTCAGACTTGCAATAGGTTTTTCTTATAGATTAGATAACATCATGTGGCATTTTCTTTCTTTTTTAAATTAATTTTAGAGATGACATATTTTTATTTCATTATTCAAGGAAGTGAATTATTTAATCATATGATAATTGATATCCAGTTTTTGCATTTATCACTTTATGATTTCAGTAACTTTTTTTTAGAAATGATTTTGGTATAAAATGTTTGTAAGTTTGTTAAATTTTGTTAATTTTACATTAAATAACAGTTATTCTAATTAATGATTTGAGAATTTTTATGTGAGATATTTATGTTTTATTAATAATATCTTTTGCAACTCACCACCTCTCTCATATTTTTTCCAGATGAGATGCTTGTTGGTAGTATTTGTTTATTATATCACAAACTTGATACACATATGTTACAGATTTTTATTATTATTATTATGGGTAGTATTTTCCTTGTTCTCATTTGCTAAATGTGCATCTAATATTAGCACATGCACCAAAAAATACAGCACTCAGACAACTTCAGATAAAGTTATGTACAGTTTTAGTGTATGTTTTTACTCACTGTATAAATTATAAAATATGTACACATACACACACACAGACACACACATACACCTCACTCACCTCACTCACAATCTCTTTCTTTTTCTCTTTCAGTCTCTTTGCCATAGAGGGAGGAGCACAGACTGTGATAATGTGTGATGCTGCACCCATGATGGCTGACATATCCAAAGCAGTCATGGCAAGCAACCACATTTTGTCTCAGAATCCACAGCATTCATATAAAATCTTTGCAAAACATTCCACAAATATCACAGTTCCAGAAGATATACATGAAAGGTAACAAGAGGATGACATTCTTAAGAAATTAACCCATTTTAATCATTACATTAATAATAATATTTTATTACAATGACACTATTTAAGATTAACACTCCCATTTTTCTAATTTGGAAAAGTAAACAGCACAACCACCAACATTAATTTCAAAGCAAGTGTAGATGCAGCTAATGAGTTGGGTGGTTGAGATTTCTAGGCACTGCATACTATTAAAGAAGATTACATTTTTGTGATCACATTCTCTTCCTGCCTCAGGATTTTTGTTGAATTTAGTGCCCGAATTAAGATGTGAAGCAATCTAAGGATGGAAAGCACAAATGAAAATCTGCATTATTATTAATTATTACTTTAGGTCAGTATGTGAAGCTAGAATGATAAACATGTAGATAGTGTGTTTGAATTTTTCAAGTTGCTTAAAAGTTGGAAAGTGTTAATAATTATTGAATTTTGGAAATATAAGGGCTTGGGTTTATTGTTTATTTTTCTAAACTTTTGTTAGATATTTTATTTATGTAATATGCATGCATTTAAAACATTTGAACTTCTTTATAGCATAATATATCACTAAGTTTCAGTTTTTGCATTGAAAGTGAATTTATTTAATTATTTTATGTTAAATTATTAAATATATTTGTATTTATGAATGTCATTATACTTTCTGGTTTTTATATAGAGTGGATTTGGTTGTTACGGAAATATTTGATGCAGCATTATTTGGGGAACATTGTTTGTCTACATTAATTCATGCTTGGTCTTACCTGCTGCATAATAATGAAGAAAAGGTTTGTAAGTTCAGTAATATGAAACTAAAATATAATTATAAATAATGTTTTTGCAGTTGTGATTCATAGACACACAAACAAGCAAATATGACAAATGAGACTTGATATGTTACATTTATCATTCGTAAATGGATGATTGATTAAGGATCATAGGATGTTTTCATCTGATTTACTTGTTAGAAAAATTGTCACATTAGCTATGACTATAAATAATAGCAAATTCATGTACTTAATGTTATTCTTATATATTATATGTATATTATTGTTTATAATTGTATGTTTAAATTTGGACTGATAATTGCAGTCAGAATTTTTAAAACTTCAGTCTATTAACAGTTCTATGAAAGTAAATATTTACAATGAACATCATTGTACTGAAAACGTTTTTTTTTTTCCAACTTTTATGTTGACCTCAGTCACTAAACTTAAAGTTGTAAAAGTAAACAGTGCTTATTATTTGGTACCACATGTCTTGACATGAATTTCATTGGATTTTGCAGTTTTTATGTACTTACTTCATTGAGCAATCTGAATTTCAGTGGATTTTGCAGTTATTTTGCTATGCTTACTTCACTGACTGATCTGAATTTCATTGAATTTGCAGTTTTTTTGCTTTGCTTTTACTTCTTTGAGCAATCTGAATTTTGTTGGATTTTGCAGTTTTTTGCCATGCTTGATTCACTGACTGATTTGAATTTCATTGGATTTTGCAGTTTTTTCTATGCTTACTTCATTGACTGATCTGAATTTCATTGGATTTTGAAGTTTTTTGCTTTCCTTTCTTTTAAAGCAATCTGAATTTTCTTTGGATTTTGCAGTTGTTTTGCTTTCCATACTTCATAAAACAATTTTAATTTCATTGGATTTTGCAGTTGTTTTGCTTTCCATACTTCATAAAGCAATTTTAATTTCATTGGATTTTGCAGTTGTTTTGCTTTCCGTACTTCATAAAGCAATCTGAAATTCTTTGGATTTTGCAGTTCTTTACTATGCTTACTTCATTGAATAATCTTCAGTAAAGTAACTGTTAAAATTTATTAGACGTTTAATTTTAATTACACTTTCACACCTGTACAATATCTTCCCTTTTTTCCATGATTTCATTTCAGAGGGGCAAAGTCATTCCAAGAAGTGCTACACTTTATGTTTGTGCAATTGAATGCCAAGAAATTAGAAAGGAAAACATGTGAGTATTAATTGTTGTTTGCTCGCATTCACAGTGCTAAACTGTTTTATTTAGTTTCATGTGTTTATTATATATCATGCATGCATGAGACTGTTCAAATCTGTATAATTGTTTATGAGAAAATCATAATTCTTGTGCTAAAACTACTGAATTTTACTAATTCACTGAATGTTCAAAATGAGTGGTAATGAATTTGGTTTCCCTGTATATAGTGTTGATCCATCTTGTGTTCCCATTTTGGACTTGATGGCAGTGAATATTCTCAGCAAAACTTCACATACTGATGATGACCCCTACACTACAGAGGATCTTTTCTTTATCAGAAATCATTATAAAATCTTATCACCTGTGCACATGCTGATGAATGTTGACTTCAATAATATGCAGGTAATATGCTTTGGATTATCAAATTATGGCATGCATCTTCTGAGAGTGTCAGTTGAGCACACAACTTATCATAAGGATTACACTAAATACATTTGCTAGAGGTTACTTTGTTGAATTATGGTTTGGGATATTAAAACTGTTTCCATGTGACCATGAAAAATAATTCTTTAATTTAAAAAAAAAATTATTTCGTGTAGTATGGCTTTCATAGAATCAGAAATTTAGTTCCAGTCTTCATTGTTTGCCATTGCATATTTGCAGTGTGCACCGGTCATATTAACCACATGTCTACTGCTATTAGACTGCCTCTGAAGGTTTTACATGTCAGCCTTATTCATGACAGTTCAATAGTTGCTTAGAGTAACTCCACATTTGTGTTCACACAATCATTTATCCCTTCTTTCTTGTCAAGAATTGCTCTCTATGTCAGCTTTTTATCAGCTTACTACCTGCAAATGACAATTTTTCAAGGCAATATTGATTTAAATATATTATCACATTTCTGTTCACTGTCAGCTTACTACCTGCAAAGGGCAGTTTTTCAAGGTAGTATTGATTTTTATTTATTATCACACATTTCCTAACTTCAATTTCATGGCTGCAACAATGCTTTCTGTGTTGCCACCGCCACCTAGTTAATGGTTATGATTATTATTATTTAGTTAATATCCATTAATTACAAGTGATGAGAATCTTAATTTATGTTATTAATAATTCTCCAGCAGACACCACTCATCTCTCTCACTTGGCAAATATGAAGGTGCTGTAAACGTTTTCTCTTCCACAACATTAAAGACAAATATTTACCGTCACACAATATTTCTGTAAGTGGAAAACTTCTTACTAAAGGAGAAGATAAATCCGTCTTTTAATTCATATTTAATGAGCCCCCCCCCCAACCACCGAATTTCTTCTCCAACATAAGGTTATCAAAATTTGTAAGAAGGTCAATACATTTATTAAATCAACAATCAAATATACATATAACAAATGCAATGAAAAAGATTACTTGACATCAATATTTCCATGAAACCACTTTCAGATAATTTCAGTATCTATACACTAATGCAGTCTTATATCTTAATACACAATTCAATAGATTAATGTCAATACAAATCACAGGATAGTTCTTATCAGAGAACATAAATGGAATTATTACAGATAAGCAATATTAGCTTCTACATAACCTTGTATAAACGAAGTCGCAATAGTCTTTTTCATGTTCTTTCTTTAACAAGTCACAAGTTTATTGTTCATGCCAGTTCCACGTATTTCCCTCTGCATGTTGTAAGATACTGATTCATTGCTATTCTCCCGAGGCTAATCTGGTGCTCTGCCATAATAGCTCCCTCAAGCAGAACAACAATTGTAGCAATTTCCAGTAACTTCCTTGTACCAGAAATTCCTCAGTGTAGTCAGTTGCCATCATACATTTATTGAGTGCAGTGTATTCCTTACACTTTATGGCAGATTCTTCTTGCCTCTACCGTGGCCGTAGCGGTTTATAATCAGTAAACCTGGAGATTCAGATAAACAAGGAAAGGCTGCTTTTTCCTTGTAAAATATAATCAGGAAAAATGCTAAGTTTCCAGTTTATCCCCATTTAACTCCATTCTTTCTTACATTCAAGTCTCAACTTCAATTTCCTGCAGCAGTATTTATTTTTAGCTCAATAAAGCAAACAGCTTAATAAATATAGAGTAATAGTTTTATGAGTGCTTTCACTAGAAACAATATCAAGTGTTTAGCTTGATATTGTTTCTAGTGAACCCACTCATATAAGCATCATAGTTCACAATTTGTAGAAATAATTAGTCTACTCACATAATACATCTCTATTTAAAACGCAAGTATAACATATCAATAGCAAAAATGCAAAATATATTTTTAAGTTCATATTCTCTAAATCAGTCAGTTAACTCACCATTAAGCTAACGGCCACCTTTCATGACCGTACATCTTGCCACACCAAATTCAAGCGATTAGACAATGGAATTCTCTACAGCAGGTAAACGTTTGATCTCAGTCCATTGGCTGGTCTTGTTCCCATAAATATTAACCATTGGATAATAAAAATTACTCATCCAGTTGGAACTGGTTTGCACTGCATCAGCAATTTCTAGCATATTTTTAACTTGAGTTGTTTACTCCAACTCTGACACTTACAAAAATACCATCATAAAGAGTGCCCAAGATTGGGTCACTTCAACAATTTAACAATTTATATAACAATTAAGTCTAGAAATAGGGATAGGCAGATTTACTCTGCCACACTTTATCTTCTGAAATACTACATTTACCCAAGCCTCTTTGTCAGATTATGTCAGTAATACCTGCAAAGGACAGCAAAATGCATTTACAAAATTTCTATCAACTGGATTTCTGACAATTTCAAGACCAGTAAGCCAATTCTGAGATCATTGCAAATCTAATGAGATTACACATACACACACACACACACACACACACACACACACACACATATGAGTTTTTCATAGTTTCACTTATTTTATTAACTGAACTATTATTTGTATAATTCATAGGTGGTTACACTTGAAGCAATAATCTCCAATGATGACTAAGAAAGATTATGAAAATAATTAATGGGAAGAAAAATCTTCATTACTTGCCTTCCATATTGACCTCTTTCCATGTTTTGCATGCTATTTTTACTGGCATTTATTTCTGTAACTGCTGCTGACAATTGTCTTTTACAGGATTTGGTAACATTCAATGACTATTGCAGCTCACTCACCTTAGATATTTATGTAGGGGGTAGAGTTGATGCCCTTGCTGTATGGTTTGACTTGCACTTAGCAGAAGATATTGTGGTCAGCACAGAGCCAAATGGAAAGTCATGCTGGGAACAGGCAATCTTTCCCATAATGTTGCAATCTAGAAGTGACACTATAAGCTGTAGCTGCCCACCTACAACAAGTAAGGATGCATTATATTATCAATGTTATCAGTTTTAGGTGTATGTAAGTGTGTGTGCTTGCATGTGTGTGTGTGTGAATAAACTTATATATGTATCTGTATGACACATGTTTAGATGTGTAATTATTTTGTATTTATGTTTCTATTTTATAAATGTATTTATATGTTATATATTGTAATTTGGCACATGGATTCATTTGTTTAGTTGTATTGAAATTAGATTTTTTTTTGTTGTTGTTGTCTTTAAGTAATATGTATAAAATCTTTGTGAATTTTATATATAACTAGCTTTTGCCCATGAACCCAACAAAATCAAAAAAAACAATATTATTACAGTCTAAAATCCGAAACCTAGAATGAGATAGACAATCTGAATGAAACATGAATCATTCACTGTTCACAGAGGTCATAGCGAATATTAGCCAAGACATGCATGTATGTGCTTTACTTTTAATGAAAATTTTTTGTAGTTTTAGAGCTATTAGCAAGAGACCGTGCGCATGAGGTTTACTTTTAATGGAAAATTTTCGTAATTTTAGGGCTGCTGGTGAGCTCCCCTATGAGATAGTATGATGTTGTTTAGCCTGTCTTGAGGCTATGGCACTAAGGTATACAGCAGAAAAAGTCCATTGAAAATCTGTCCAGTACTTGTTTACTTAAGCCCGCACAAACCCACAACCATAACAATTTTATTTTATGTATAGATTATTGTAAAGTGCTATTGCATTTATAAGATTAACAGTTCATTAATTTTTCTTTCGTTATTATTAATATTATTAAGGGTGCTAACAAATGAAAATCTTCAGCATGTATCTAGTTTTTAAGGATTCATTCCAAAATTATTTATAGTCCCTTCTGACTAAAAATGGAAGCTATTGCATATTTTCTTCATTCAGCTTAGATGACTTACATTTGGTTTTTTATAAACATTCTTTTTTTTGGCTTTGTTTACCTACAGCACCCTTCACTATTCCTGATGTTCAAGCTGGAGATCAGCTGTATTTGAGATGCACCCTCAAAGATGGGTGTTTGCGTCTACAGTTGGAGGATATCATCATTTCAGGCTATTTCCTAAAAAATTTAGCAAATAATTACCAGAACCAGTCAGCTGCTGCTTTGGATTGTCAAGAGGGCGTATTAGGACAGCAGAAAGAAAGAAACTCAATGGAAACAGAAACAGTAGCTGTCCTTCATCACTTGAGCATGCAAGATTCTACAGAATTGAAAGAAAAGAGTTCTAATGATAATGATAGTCTGCTTCAGAATCTACAAACTCATCATACTGAATCAGTGTTACCTGTATTTGACAGGTCTTTATGTCAGCATCAGAAATCCATTTGCCATTTGCCATGTGAAAGTGCCTGTGCAAGTGTACAGACTAAAATCCAACCACAAGATGAGTCGCACATCATTTATGAAAACACTCCAGTTGATTTGCCTTTTGAAACAGACATAGGAAAAGGTGTGAAAGCAGTAATAAGTAGTGGCAGGGATGCATGTATATTAAAGGTAAGCAAGCAGTATGTTTTGGAGTATGCAATGAATGTGTTTGAGCAATTTCTTTATGTTAAAAGTAAGCAAGCAAGATTTTTATTAGTGTGTTTTGGAATATGCAGTAAACATTTGTGTGTGTATGTGTGTGTCTTTCAGTCTTGAAAATCATTCTTTATATTATAGAATGTATGATATTGGAATTACGGTGTATTTTAAATGAGATATTTTATTACTGCATCACTTGTAAAATTGTCTTCCGATGTTTTGTTTAATATTAACATCTTGGCTGCTGGAGCTGTCAGATTGGTGCTTTAAAGTGCATCTTTATAGTAACAGTCCTTAAAAGATTGCAAGAATCCTTGAGTTTTTTTACTCTTCACTTGGTTGTTTGCGGTATCACTGGAATTAAATCAGTGTCCTTGATCTCTTTTTTGACATGTTTGGTTGAACCACATAGTTGAGTATAGATAGCAAGTTTTCATTGAAGAATGAAGAAATCTTGTAATTTCACAGGAAAGCCCATAGGCTATTTTAATATATAACAAAAGCTTGCATATCATTCTATGTGTACCCTGCAGTTATTCTCAGTGAACTGCAATATGGGAAAATAATAATGAATTTGGTCTTCTAATTTTGTATTTGTATTATCATACATCCAGGAAGCAGTGCAAGTCCCACCAGTTACTATAAAAGGAGACACCCATACAGAAACAGATTACCCTGTCCAAATTCTTCCACCTCAAGAAGAAAATATTATTACAGTTTCATGTAGTCAAGAACATATTTCAGTGACCAGATTCCCAGTTAAAACAAATTGCTTTGTTTACGAACAGTCAACTGCTGATTGCAGCTCAAACCAAAACTGTATATTCCTTGAGCGAGAGTTAATCCGTCGTCTGAATGATAAAAAGGCCAACAGACATTTTGTGGCAGCTCTTCAGCATTTTCGAACATGTTTCGATGGTCCAGGGAAGGTGCTTGACCTTGGTGCTACATTTCCCATCCATGGATTACTTGCTCTGAAGCTCCACTTTAACCATGCTGATTTATGGATAAGCAGACAGGAGGATGCCAAAAAGGATATTGAGATTCTTATTGACCTCATAGCAAAGCAAAACTCTTTTGGTTCAGGCCAAGTGAACTTATATGGGCAGGACATAGCTGATGTAATAGAAATCTTTTCTTCCTCTATGGAGTACTTTGATATAATTGTGACAGATTTGGTGGACATAAATGGTTCTATACACAGCTGCATACTGGAAGACTTACTGTGTTTAAGGTAATTTGTGTATGGGTTTTCTCCTTGTTTTAAATGCTGAATTTGATCACAGTGCAATTATTAATTAATCCAGTCTTAAATGTATAAAAACCTTCTTTTTTCATAAAGGAAATTTTTCTTTTGTTGACATTGTCTCCCTTTTTCCCCATCCCATTTCAGTCAATCATACAGTTCTAGATCAAATCTAAACACTTTAATTACATGCTATTGACTCCTATATAGTAAATGAATATTCTATTAAGATTTTTACAGAAATTGCCAGTAAAAGAGTGTTAATAGCTAGTGACTGGCATAGCAGACCTACCTTCCATTTATTTAGTTTATTTTTAAAACAATCCAAAATTTAGCTATTTTTTACACGTCTGACTTTGAAAATTTTTTTTTTTTTTGCATGGATATTTTAGGATTTTTTTATCCTCAACCCCTTCCCTATTCCATTTTCTTGCTAACAAGATTTCTTGCTTCTTAATCACCATCTAGTGATACTGTAAGATTTTTGTTGTTGTAAGGGTTCTACATTAATATACAATGAAAAATAAGGATGGGGAGGGAGAAACTAAAGGTTTCTTCCACATAATTTGCCTTTTGCACATATTATCACAATATGTTGTGTAAATATTCTCTTTTCAAACAAACCAGTGGATCCTTTCTATCAGCTAGTAAATGTTTTTCCCTAACATTCCAGTGGCCCGTTAGTGTCATTATATAAGTGTGTTACCAAACATCTCAATTGCCCCTTTAAAGTCAATGTGTAAGTGTGTTAACAAACATCTCAGTGGTCCCTCAATGTATGAGTGTGTTACCAAAATTCCTAATGATTCATCAGTGTCAAAGCATGAATTTGTATCATGGTAACTTGCTGTTTCAACTCTAGAGAGCATTTTCAATAAACCTTATGCTGTACTCCGGAATTAAGAAAGTTAAAAGTTTTGATGCAGAATAATAATAATAATAATTGTAACTAACATTCCTCATTCATAGCCCAGCAAGAGGAGTATGCATATTCTGTAGTTTTATGTTTGACAATGAATATGTTGGTTAAAGATTCCTACCATCACTCAGCCCTTAATTGAGTGCATCAGATTGTATAAAACACTCCATAGACTATCATTACATGTCAGTAAATAATGCTCATTTTCAGTTCGCTATTTGTATTTTCTGACAATATGGAACTGTTGAATCACACTTTTATTTGCATTTTCAAATGTTGGTTGAATTTTGACACTGTTGTGCATGGTATAAACAAAATTATAAAAAAGATTAAGAAAAAAATAGTCTCCATTTTTTTTCATTGAAACACTTTTATTTAATATTGGACTTTAAAATATAATTTTCTTTTGTTTGTTCCACTTGGTGCACAAAATATAAATGGATGGCTTCACTTTAAAAAATATATTAATAAATAAATGTATGTGTTTGAGAGTGTGTGTGTGTGTTTGTGTGCGTGCACGTGTGTGACAGTTATTCAGTTAATTTTGGAAGCAGTGTTTGGTATAAACATACTTTTTTACTGTTGATGAAATGCTGACAATTTCTGCCAGGTGTAAGGTATTTAATGAATATGTGGAATCCAGAAATCAATGCACTTTTAAAATAAACAAAATATCTTTTCTTTACACCAATGTGGGTGGCTCAATTTAGTAAATTAAATATTAAAAATGTAGTGAGCCATCCACATTTAGTTTGTACATCAAGTGTGAGCTAATCTATATTTTTTTAATTTTAATTCTTCTGTTAAGTACAGTGATAAATAAAGCGTCTTAATTGACAGACTTGTTATTTACCATTTATTTTTTTACCTTTAGTCTGATAATTATAGACATTTTATTGATTGAAGTGTTGTGATAAATAAAATAGTGTTTATTTATGTGCACACAAACCAATTAATTTTCTTGCAGTTAGCTATCTGATAGAATTAGTAAATGTCTGAAGATGATTTGCTGATCTCCTTGATAAAACCTTTGTAATCCCAGTACATAATAGCCTAAACTACAAAGACAATCTGCATGCCGGATTTCACTAGTTTGGATTTTGTAGAACCAGAGATGTAAGCATTCAAGGAGTTTTAATGACTTTTTCAAATGCTTCCATAAACTGAGTAGGAGTCATGTGAAACAGTGATAGCGATTATAACGTGGTTAGGCATGACCAGAACAAGCTTTGAGAATGATATACTAATTATTTGGTTTATTTCTGTTCTCAAAGACTGATTACCTTCCTTGTTTTTTGTTTGTTTTTTTTAAAGAAAGAAAAAATGGGTGATGGCTTCAATTAATAATAACTTAAATTGGGTATACTCCTCAGATTTAAAAAAGTAATACTAATAGCTAAACCTTTTCAGTCAGTACTGCATGCCAGATTTTGTTCTTTATCTTGCATAGAACTAGAGACACATATATTTACATATTGAAAAAATTTACACAGGAAAAAATACACACATACTCATGCCTCATGTATGTATGTGTATATAGCAAGTGAAGTTTCACAATAAATAAAAGTGTTTTATAACAACACAAAATGCTGTTGTTATTAGTCACATTACATACTACATTCTCTCAATGTTGATTAATTCCTATCTTCTCACGGTGGAATTGATGTATGCTTTCCTACAAAGTTTTCTCACAGTGGAACTGATGTATATTTCCTCATAATGAAAATGATGACTGTTTTCAAACAATAAAATGGTGAGTATATTTTCATGTTTTTAACTGATTTTATTTTCAGTTATTCAAGTCTAAGTAGGAATGGCATTGTGATTCCTCAGATAGTGGATATCTATGCTGTTCTAATTGAATCATCTCAGCTGCTCTCCATGAGTCGATTGACCAGCTCTGCTCAGGTGTTGGGCTACAACATTGCAGAACATATCAATGACTTTCAGGTATATAATCAGATGGATTTGAGCAAAATCAAGGCACAATGAGTAAAAAAAAAGACACGTGCTCCCACTAATCTCATCATCAGAGGTAGTGAAATTTTTTTTTTTTTTTTATCATACAGACCAAGTGCCCAGTCCACAATTAGGAGACATCTTGCTACAACAGTACAAGTATAAATGTAAACAAATGGCAAAGTAAATTGGAAATATGCATTGTATGTGTTTCCCTGTCCAATAATCTCATTATCATAGATTTAAATGATGACTTTAATATTCATTTTGTTTAGAATCTTTGGGTATTATCTCTGTTACCTTACATACTTTCTATTTCGTGATTGGTTCTGTGTGTCATTAATGTATTTGTCAAAATATTAACATTTTCATTGTTGCTCATTTATTTTAATTTATTAATGTTTTCTCTCAAAAGCTAAGCTGAATCATATATTTTCTTTTAGTTTTATGCAACATTCTTTTTTTGTTGTAATGTTCTCAATAAATGATAGTTTTCAAAATATTTCAGTCCAGTTTAGGATGGTTAAAAAACTTTGATGCACAGAATTCTACTCACCTAATAATATGCGATGTTGAAGAGTATAATAGATGTATTTTTTAAAGCATAACAGTTTGAATAAGTAATATAATTATTGCATCTTGTAAAAAAAAGTCAGTATCCTCTCCTCCTAGTGCAGTCTTGTTCATTATTCTGCAAGTTTTCAGTTTAGTACAGTGAAACCTCAGTTAATAGATAGATACTCGATTATCAGACTCCTGCATAAATTGACCTCTTTTCAGCAGATCGATTGTTGAGATTGGTTTTTACTGCTGAGAGTCATTTAAATAGGATCCACAGAAATAGTTCCAGATGAGTAACTGTAAACAACAACTTACACCAGGAGATACCTTTGTGTTCTGCCAATTTCTCATGTTTATAACTGTTATAACTATTCATACTTATTCGATATTGGTTTATCCTGTCTATTTTTCCCATAGTAGTATTCAGATAGCTGAAGTTTCACTGTCGTGTTTGTAATCATAGGAGAAAACTGAATAACATCTTGTGGTAGTGTTACAGAAATTTTTAATTGTAATTATAGAAGAGAAAAGCAAACTAGTTAACATCTTGTTTCACAGACATTTTAATTAAAAATATAGAAAAGTAAGCTACTTAACATTTTTTTTTAATAGTAATTATATTTGTAAATGTAGAAGAAAGCACTAATTAACATCTTGTTTCACTCTAGACTCGCACTTTTCTGGACCTCGACATTCACACTCTTCCACGTAAGAATCTGACAGCTGTCTGCCACGTTTTTCACCTGGATCTTCAGTCTGCTGCAACTGCTAATCCCTGTAGCCGAGTTAGTGTCCAGACTTCTATGCTTTCCCAGCACAAACAATTACAGCTCACAGCTCAAAAGTCAGGCATTGCTACAGCAGTAGTTTTTTGGTTTGATATACAGCTTGCACCAGATGTGCATTTGTCTACAATTGACCCACATTTGAACTGGAAACAGGCTGCATTTGTGCTTGATGGGCAGGTGGCTATTTCTGAAGGGAGAGAAGTCATGTTGGATGCTAGAATGGAGAAGAGCTACCTGGATTTTACTGTTACAGTTTTACCAGACCAAACTTGATATGGATCACTAACACAGCAAACAAAGTTTTTCTCTTTGCATTAGGGAGATATAGAAGACTACACTTGTCACTGGCTTGAGACCAACATGGAACCAACAGATAACTAAGCTGCATAGCGTAAATTTCCGTAATTTCTTTCCACAGACAAAAAGGTCTCCACGGGCCGCATGAGGGCCCCGCGGGCCGTAGTTTGGAGACCCCTGCCCTACACTAATTTCCCACCCCTATAAGTGGATAGACACCAATTGTGTACAGCACAGACACCAAATGTGCACACAGATAGACACCAAAAGTGTCCGTAATAGATAAAAACCAGATATGCTGAAGCAGGATAGACATCTAATAGATAGATACCAGATGTGCAGTGTAGCAAATATACACCAAATGCGCACAAAGCAAATATACACCAAATGTGCACAAAGCAAATATACACCAAATGCGCACAAAGTAGATAAGACACCAAATATGCACATAACGGATAGACACCAAATGTGCACAAGCAGAATAGATGTTTTAATGCAGTCACACTTTCAAATAGCTAAGTGCTCTTGCAAGTAAAATTTATTTCTTTTTAACAGAATTTTAAAATCTTATATGGAGATTTGTCTGAATTTACAAAATCAAACAAAACAACATGTATAAATCCTGAAAGCTTTTTATTAAGGAATATTAGAGAATACCATTTAAAAAATGAACTTTCATAATGATAAAGTTGCAATATGTGGTACAAGCAGTTTTAATCCATTGTTCTGCATTCTATCACAAGAAGATAATACACCAAATATACTACTTATTCATACAGTTATAAACAAACAATTCTCTGAGAGAGTAAAACTTACTTAAATAATGCCTGATAATAGATGTAAACCACATTTTATAAAACTATGATGAAAAGTACAAAAAAAAATCAACAAGAACAAAACGTGATATTATTTACTGCTTTCCAATAAATAGTTACACATTTTTCATTGTGAAAAGAAATTTAAACTTCTTTTCATAAAAAAAAAAAAAATTTACAAATGAGCTAAGACATGAAAGACAAAGATTTATATTACATTTTATTAAAAGTGTTCAGGGAATTTGATTCTCTACAATCAATCTGAAATTAAAATGTTGGCAAATATATCATAAATCTTGCATTCTTCAGTCAAAATAGTCTAAACTTTTCCCCACCAATTTAATCACAAATTATTTTACAAACTGGACCCTTTTATAACTAAGAAAAGAAAATTTAAATGCAGCATAGGAAGTCAAGAAACTGGAAACAATAAAAAGCAATTAAAATAATATCAAATAAACAAGAGATCTGACAATAGTCTCCAAACAAGAATAAATACACACAATCTTCATTTTAAATGTAAACAAAATAATCTCAGTCAGCAACTGGATTAAATACTCTTTTATAATAATCAAAAATATGTCTACACATTAATTAATTTCAAAATTATTCATAATATTTATTTGTCAAAATGTTCCCTTATGCAAACATTAATTTTAACATTTTCTGTATTTTCAATGAATAAAAAGTTTTTTCTTATTTTAAAAATAATTGATTATTCAGCAAATTAATTACGTAATTATGAATAGGTAAAATTCTTTTAAAAGTAATCATTCCCACTTACCAGTTATAATAAAATCAAACATTTCAGCCAAACTAAGCAATAATTTATGAAAAATAATATTTATAAACTAAAGGGGAACTAGCAAATCAGTATTAATTAATATATTCACATTATACAAGGGAGAGATTAACATGGGTGATATGAATGGAGGGGATTCATTTTGAGTGGATTTTCTTAATGCAATTTTGCCCCAGCCATCAGCTAAAATCTTTACAACTTCAAACCAACAAGGGATCTTGAGTGAGTGCTGTTTTAGCACAGGACTAGAAAGCGTTTATTTTTTATTTCAAGCAAGAATCATAACCCAGTCCGCAAAAAATGTGAGACAAGTTTCCCACCTTCTATGCTATACTGACTCTTTAAATCAAGAGTGCCATTAGACATTTATTAAAAATAAATATTTGTCTAAAAGCATGATGATGACAAGTGAGGAGAAAAAACTTTTTTTTTTAATTGCTCAGCATAAAAAGGCTTTGGACGGTTTGCACAGAAATAACTTTCAAGAGAAAAGGTTGTATATAAAAGCAGATGTGAGCAGCAAATAATTCTAATGAAGGAACACAAATTCCCATGCTCAGTGTTTCTGATGACTGACTACAATTTTTTCATAAGGTACATTCAAATGTATACCCAAGTGTCAAACAACTCCACCTTATTTCTATCATACCAAGTGCTGCCAATCATATTGTGATTTTGTTCAAGTTCATACAATAGTTTACTTACTTTCACTACCTTATACTTTAGACTACTGCAAACTTAACATTCAAAGAGCTTTATTTTGCACTTTTCTGGGTATACATACAACAATCAGATGTTCTGATATTTTCTTGGCTTTTGTCAACAGTCACGTAATGTTTGTTTATCAAGGCTTTCCAAAATGCTCTTAGTGTATTTGTGTTATTCATTTCTGTTCTTTAAGAGTACCCAATTGCAGGTATAAGTTTGAGAGGGTAAGTGCAATATAAGTACTTTAAATAAACAAGAATATAATTACTCTGATATTTAAGAACAATACTAGTTAGGGTTAAAAAACAAACAAGAACCGTTAACAAATGATTTTCTATATCTCAGCAGTGAATCATAAGTTTGTTATGAGTGATAAAAATTCTTAAGAAAAAAATTTGCACAAGTTTATAATGTGTACCACACCAGGTATATGTATTTATAGGTATTCTATCTAGAATAAATATATACTTGAAATATTTATCTAACTATGATACAGGAGTTTAGCTAAGAGAATATATAGGCAGTCCCCTATTTCTACAAGAGTTGAACTATGAGTATACATAGGCAGTCCCATATTTCTACAAGAGTTGAACTATGAGTATACATAGGCAGTCCCATATTTCAAGAGTTTAACTATGAGAATATAAAGGCAGATCCCTATTTTTCATATAAAGACTTCTAAAAATTGTGCACTCAAATATTACACTGGCATTCCATTCCCAGAGAACCCCCAAAACACTAAAAGAAATCCCTAAATATGATATAGGGTATAAAGGTTTAATTTGTTTCAACCCTTGAGTGTTATTAAATTTATACATGATTATTTAAAACATTAAAAACAGAGATATAACAAGAAACACAGACAATAACCATTTATAAATGTTCGTTCCCATTTTGATGATGTATGACAATCTGAATATGTGCACGAAAGGTAGTTCCATTCCTCTTACTGACATTGTGTGAAAATTCAAATTCGGTTCAAGAAAGGCAGTTTAGGGGTGTCAATATACAAAAGTATAGATTGTACAAATGTCAAGCATATGAAAGTCAAAGTCAACCTGCACATAAGTGAAAATTTACCCAACAAAACACAAGCAAGTTAAATATCGCAAAGCATTCTGGAAATTCTGAGTATTTCCCATTGACAATGGAAATTTTATGTCATATTTGTTTAGACAAACAATCATGTGGAAAAGTTTATGGATCAGGCTGCTTCAGAGTGTTACTCCCTAGTGTATAAAATGAAATAATATAATTTTTAAAATTCACTGTTGGTGCACAATATAAATAATAAGGTTTATATAATACAGGGGTTTATTTGTAATTCACTGCTGATGTACAAAATGTATAATATATTTTTTTTTAATTCAATGCTGAGGTACAATATGCATAATACAGTTTTTAAAAATTCTCTGCTGACATAAAATGTGTGTAATAGTTTCCAAGAATTAAAAATTTACAGCTGGTGTACAATTTGTATAATAAAGTTTCCAAGAACCAAAAGTTCATTAAACATTCAATGAGACAAAATCATTTGCAACATACAGTATTAAGCTATGATCAAAACATTTTCTATATCTTCAATACATGAAGAAATGTCTGTTCTGTAAATTTCGACTCACTCTTTAATATTTCTCTATCTGGCACTCTTCCAAGTTGTACATAACCATTGTGTACTTTTATGATAAATATATAGAATAATAATTACCATATTAATCTCAATATCTGATGACATACTACTAGTGTCAAATTTTCTACAATTAAAGCAGCACAATAATTTACTATGACTTGCCAGACTTTTTCAGACATATCAATCCATTTGGCAGCACTTTAGTTATTAGACTTAACAATCAAAACTCAAGTACTTGCATTAAATTGCTTATGTATGACTTACATTTAGTTATGTATGGTTACATGTATTTTATAAAATGTTGCTTGTTAATGAGGATAGGTTGTTTTTGTGTATGCATGTGTGGGGAAAAAAAGTTGGTGTGTGGAACAAAGATAGGTGGGCAATCCACATGGAAACACACCTGAAAGCAAAGATATCAAATCTTTTAAACAAATAAATTACTTGCTTGAACCATTGTATTTCAACATGAACATATGTTCATTCCCTTCTAGTAACTAAGTCAAAACCTAACTCACAAGTCAAAGTGTGACAAATAATGAGACACAAATGTACTAGTGTGCTGCAACATCTCCTATTTCTAGTATGTCTGTCAAAACATGATTTACAAGTCAAAGTGTGACATAAATAATGAGACACAAATGTTCTAGTGTGCTGCAACATCTATTTCATCACACACTTTTTTTACTTCTGTGCCACAAACTCATTCATTTCTAATGTCTCTCAAAACATGATTTACAGATCAAAGCGTGACATAAATGTGTAATACAAATGTATCAATAAGACATCCTTGAAGGCCATTTATTTATGTAATCATACAGATACTGAGCGTGACATAACTAAATGGTACAAACATAATAGAAGGATATACATAAAGATCTCTTTTACTTGTGTAACCATACATATCCTGAGTGTGACATAACTATATGACATGAACATATAAGTAGTAGAAGGCCTCTTATATTCATGTAACCATACAGATTCTCGGCAAAACAAGTACAGTCTATTTCAGTCATTCTGTTTTTATAAACTATTTATAATTCTTCCAGTAAGGGATTTAATAACCTTCATATGTGAAATATAATATTCCATTTAGTTCATTATACTTTTATGTTCGCATTGCTTACATATGATTTGGAATTATGCCACTTTCAGCACTGAACATTATGCTGTGATCAAAAGCCACTCACATAAAAGTAAAATCCATTTGACCTTCGTGATTATTAACTCAACCATACATACTAGATTGTCATTAACATTTGATATGCATGCTAATTTGTGGAACTTTATTTTTCTCTTGAGTCGTTCGGCTATAAAAGTGGATTATCCTCACCCTCAACAATGGAACTAAAGTCTGCAAAATTATTCATGCTGGGTGTTAAAGATCTTTCAAGAAACGTCTCTCCTGACTGTTCCCAGTCTGCTTCCTTTAAACTCTGAGCTTCATTTTCTCTGGCACCTGGAGGAACTGGCTCTATAATGACAGGAGGAGTAGTGCGCCCAGTGGACTTAGAAAAGCTTTGTGCATCATCTTCCTTGGCATCTTGGGGAATTGACTCTACAGTTACAAGAGGAGTGGTGTGCCCAGATGGCTGAGAATAATTCCCTCTTCGTAAGGAAGATTCAGAACCCAGCAGCGGTGAATACTCTGAGTTATCAGCTGATACTCTTCTTAATCTCAGTTTCTTCCTAAACTCATGTCCTGAACAAATAAAACAACACATCTGACATCAAAATTGCATCTATATATTTTAAGATTTAAGAAGAATCACAATAAAACTCTTGGTGAAGGGTTAATATTACTAAAATGTATTCAAACCCAAAAGTCACATTCCAATGCCAGCTATTACTAATTAGTGTCATAAAAACTTATGACATGTAAAGTGTTTAACTGGTATAAAGAATACCATGATGCTCTGCATGTCCAAGAGTTATGGTCCATAAGGTAGGTCATTTAGTTAACTAGGACAATCCTTAATAATGCCCAGTAATATTTGTAAGATGTTATCTTCTGCAATTCTTCACTGTTTTATGTGAAACTCATCTAAGTAAGAAATAAAGATAAGATTATTAAGCTGGATATCCAATATGCTATTATAATCCATTTCGGAGTAAATCAAATACTTTAGATGCCTTAATTCTGACAAATGTAACATTTTGATATTTAAATTTTATTAGATATTTAACAAGCAGCTATTGAGACTAATACAGCTGTACATCTTTTCACATTTAATCATCAATACCTTGTTAAGTTAAAATTAGACTTTTTCAGGTATAGCACAGTTTGACATCACAAAAGTTGACCTGTGTGATCAATGACCTTGCATATACCTTAAGGGACTGTCTGATGGTGCAAAATTAAAGAAAATTAACTGGAGATTCAGTGCTGCTTCCTGAGTGCATGTGCTTGCTAGATTGCTGTTGGTCCTCTCAGACCCTGAAGCTCTGTGCGAATGAAAAAAAAAAGAATTAGGACATTCCCCTTTTCCTATAAGTTCCAACTGCTGCAGGACAGATGCTGGGTTGCCTAGCAGCTGTGTATTATGCACAAGCCCCTATCTACCACTAAATGTATTTGATAACCCAGTGCTTGAAACAGAAGAGTCATTATCACAATATGTAATCCCTTCTGCTAATTAGGAAAATTGTTACACTGTACACCAAAGCAAAAGGCAAGCTGTACAAAACTGTTCAATCAAAATCAGTATTTCAACCTTATTTATATGCAGGAGGTAATTTGACAGTTGTTTTCACCATGTCAGTCTGCTTGTGTACAAAAAAGTAGTTTAAAGGCAAAAGAATTTGTAATAAAAGGCACTTTTAGAATATATAAAGGACTATGGCATATCATTCAACCAATCAGCCAAAGTTTTAATGTACAACACTGATCTGTACACAGACAATACTGATCCAGTTCACCAACTACCCCCACTCATAAGAAATGATTAATCTTACATGCTAATGTTTAAAAACAGCTGTTTGTCAGCAACAAATGAGTATAATGCATTTCACTCAGTGCATGTACTACTCACTAATAAATTTTGCATGGTCAACGAGGTCATCCTTAACATCGCCCACATGCCACATGGAAAGGAAAGAGGTGCAGCAGTTCCCATTGTCTGCTGCCATGTCGATGTATGGGACATGAGAAAAGGAGTAGTAATGGGCAATAGATGCCAGAAACATCTCAACACAGATCAGAAAGTCCTGGAATAAACAGTGAAAGTAAAATTATCAAGACATCATTACACACTTTTCATCAACAGCTGAAATTTAAAACTCAAACCACTGGGAACTAAAGCATAATGTGAGGTATCTGTTAATTGTTAAAAACCATATGTTTTATTTTGTCATGCTTGTTTCATTCTTGGGCAAACTGCAAAAATAAATTTAATCAGTCAACATGAAACATGCTCATGAGTGAAATGATCTGTCAGCATTCAACAGTGAAATTCCAAAATTCAGCTTGTAAAGTTTCCATGACTACACTGCTTGGGCATTTCTTTCAAACTTAATAATAACTCTGACAAATGTCTGTGAATTATCTTCATTCTGAAAAAAAGTTTCTACTCAATATATATATATATATTTTAAACATACACACTTCCTTGAAGCTGGACACAAATGGTCCATTCAGAAAGAAATAAGTTGTGTAACTCTTACAGCACATCAATTTAGTTTGTAAAATGTTGTATAACTCATCAACAATATGGTCTATTAAGTAAAATAAACTGGACAGTCGTAGACAGGTCCTATTAAGGTGAGTAAATATTTGTGATTTTTGTATATGAATTCATTATTGTTTTAATTATGAAACTGAAATTATCCAGAATAGAATACAAAAATATCTACACCTTTTGGAAATACATTAAAATGTATTACAGGAAATATTACTAAAATACATTTACATGAATATTATAAATACATATATATATAAAGAAGCACTCTTACTTGTGAAAACTGTATGCTTGTTTGCATAAATAATATAAAAAGTAACAATATTACTTGTGACAACTGTATGCTCATGTGCATAAAATGTATACCAAAACTACAGCCACATCATCTATACACTTTACACCATATTGCAACCATTGCATATATGCAATGTCTGTTTATGCAAACACATTTTTATTTTTATTTTCTAAGATTTCACTTTTATTTATGATTGAAAATGTGTATTAAGTATTCAGAGACTGAAATTTTACAAAACATTTTCAGTATATTTCTCTGCTGCTTTTAATTCTTGCTTTGTAAGTATACAAACAATTTTTCTAATTAGTTTAGGGTATTTTTTCTTAATTAATTACAAATTTTAATTTATCATATTTTTTTAAAACAGTTTTGGTTAACTGAAAATCAAATCTTTCTAACCAGTGACTATCATTTGATCAACAGATGTCACAGATGTCAAAGTATATTAACAAATCAAACTCTTAAATACTGTTTAGCTAAATTAAAGAAAAGAGCTTCAAGTGTAGATGCACACTGGATCTGTGAAGCCACTAGTGAATGGTTTGAAGATAAATATGTAAATGTCATATGAAAATGTGATATATCAAATATAAATATTACAATATAAAATTCCTTCTTTCTTAAAGGCACAATAGCTCTCCCATGAAACACTGAGTTGTAAGAAAAATAAACATTATTAAATGATAAAACAGTTCTCTAAAATAACTTTAGCTTATATCCACACTCTTTGGTGTTATTATTTGTAATTTACTGAAGTCATTTGTTGCAGCAATAGAACTAGCAGGTGACATTTGTGATTAACATTAGATGTTTTTTAATGCCAGCTCAGATTTTCCCATAAAGTTTGGGTTAAAGGTCCTTCCACTGCTCATGAAAATTTTGTATGTATTCAAGTAGACCCAAATCATAGAAAGTTACTGATATTGTTCTATGTCTATGAGTAGAAAAAAGTTTTAATGATTTTCTTTAAAATATAAGTTTTAAACATTGGAAAATTGTTCCCCTTATCCATCATGAACATACTGTTCACTAACGATTCACTGTTCACTAACGATTCAGTGTTCACTAACAATTCACTGTTCACTAACGATTCAGTGTTCACTAACAATTCACTGTTCACTAACGATTCAGTGTTCACGAACGATTCACTATTCACTAATTATTTAGTGTTTATTTTATTCTTTTGATTGCAAACTTGCTCTTCAACAGTATATTCACTGACGATTTAGTGTTCATTTTATTCTTTTGATTGCAAACTTGCTCTTCAACAGTATATTCACTGACGATTTAGTGTTCATTTTATTCTTTTGATTACAAACTTGCTATTCAACAGTATAGCTTACTGAACATGTAACTGATTTCTCTTGAAAATACATGTAGTATTGCGTGTAATGTTATAACAGCTGGAATATAGACAATATTTTACTTCCAATACAAATTCTATTGCAAATATAATTGGGATTGTTAAGTATTTTAAACAGCAGGTGCATTTAACTATGTTGATATATTTATAATTCAGCATTTCTTGATGATTCACTGACTTTTCATTTGTTCTCACTCATTAATAATTAAACACCTTTGCATGAAGAGTCTTGCATGCATATTTTTTTTATTTCTGAACTTTGACCAACATTGTTGGCAGTGCTATAAATTGTTGCAGCCTCTTTCTGAGTCTGTGATGTCACACTTAAGAAAATTAATGTTCTTCTCACTATCTTTAGTCAGACCACCTAATTTCTGGATTATCCAATATGATCCATTCTTATGAATGAAACTGAATATGTCAGAAAGTATGTTTGTGAATCTGTAGAGTCTGTATATTGAATGTTTCATTGTAATATCTAATGATTTTTCAAAAACTACAAAAGCTATATATTTGTGACATATGTATAATTGTATTAATTTGACAATGGGTGTAGTATACCTGCATACATTTTATAATTCAGCTGCTGCTTGCTAAAAATAAGATTTGTCAATTGTCAACATAATGCTCACCTGAATACTTACATTTCTCAAGCTTAGTGTTACTTTTTATATTTTAAAAAAAATCAACATTTAGAATACAGATATACAGCCACTCTTTAAAAATGTCTTTATAAATCTAAATATTCATCAATGTATGTGCATGGTGTGTGTCTGCATGGTGTATGTGGGGTATGTGTGCCTGGTATGTGCATATATGCATACATGCTGCCTTAAAGCTCATTATCATGTTTTCTTTATATCTAAAACACTGTCAACAATCATATATTTATGTGTTTTTGTATATACATACATTTCTTTCTTACACTTAAAGTTCACATTGCCAGTGTTTCCTTTTAAATCTAAAGTCATCAACTAACATAGGTATGCATGCCTGCATGGGCATGTGTGTGTGTGTGTGTGTGTGTATGTTGTGTGTGTGCATGCATAGCTCAATACTTTATGCTTTATATTCCCATGCTAACATTCCTTTAACATCCCAAGATTCATCAAAATAAGTTTTCTCTAATTTTTTAATATATTAAATATGTGTCAGAGCATACCTGCAGGCCTGTAGCCACTTTCTTGACATCTTTATAAAATACCCAAGTACTGTCCTTAGGGATTACATTCAACTTAACTAGGGCTGCAATTGCAACTGCCTGCCTACAACAAAACAAAAATATGCAAAATACAGAAAAGAGAACATTATTTTTGACAAAGTGCTTTATCTATATTTTAAGTTTAAGTGTATCAACCTCCAACTAAACAATTGAAGAAAAATGTAACGTAAAAATGCAAACATATGCAAACACACACATACGTGCACTTGCTTCAAATTATAACTTTTCCAGTCATTATTTGTATGTCGGTTAGTTTATTATTTTATATACATGTATATTTAATTTGTACTGAAAATGGCCAAACATGTCTGACAATCTGAAGGTTTATGGAAAATTTCTGGGACAACAGGATTATGACACAGGATGAAAGTGTGAATGCATGCATGTATAATATTTCTCTCAAATTACAACATTCCTCTTATAATCTGTAACATTTATATCACAATTGTAAAACTGTTGTAATCAGATAAAATTGCTGTTAAAAAAATGTTAATTAACATTTTAAATATTTTATTTACAAAGAAACATACAAGACAGTTATTTAAAATTAAAACATTGTGGCACTTTTAATGTTAGAAAATGGAAGCAGTTGATATTTTTAACCAGGAGGCTACATGAATTAACATCTAAAGTACTATTATTACTGACCAAAATGATAAAAAGACTACAGCCTTCACACAGAGGAATTTTGATATGGGTTTAATAGGTGCCAACTCTTCTCTAGTCCCTTTGTAAAACAACACCAGGCAATATAAGGAGAACTGAAAATATAAAGTCAATGTGACATATGCATTCTGGTTGAAAAAGATCATAGGCAACAAATGGTAATATTAAAATATCAGAAACATATTCTAACACTTGTACCCTTCAATCTCTTAGTTAAATATTTTAGGCAGTACACAGCCAGTTGAAAAAATTAACAGGCATACACAAACAAAAAAAATAACAATATCAATTTAAGTGAGTGCTGAATTGTAAAAGATTTTATAATACACAGCCAGTTTGAAAATACATTAATAAAACTGCTTTAATAAGACCTTCTAATGGCCTACTAATGTGTTTGTAAATATTATTATTATTTAGGCAAGAAGTTACTAGCTCCCCATCAGAAATAATAATAAAATAATAACAATAATAATAAGCTAAGTAGAAACTATTTTATTAATGGGAAACATTTATTAATTAAAACCAATCATTAAAAGCACATAAATACACATGAAAAAGTATGAATTTGTAAAAGTGAGCTGATATTTTGTATGAAAAAGATAATAAATGCAAGGGTCATATATTGAGCAATTGTGATTCAGAGGATGTCCGTATAATCTTTACTTATAGTGTCTAAACAGCATTATCAATCTTCATCTGCTGATGAAATGAACATTTTGGAGTGAAACAAAACTACAGAAGACTTCATACCTATCATGTCTTTTGCAAAACCTGACCATTCCTTTGGAAGGAAAGATTAAGACCGAGCTAGGTAAGCCATTTGTCTATAGTTGAAACTAGTTCAAAACTATGACTCTGAGCTAGATAAGCTATTTGTCTGTAGTTTATAACTAGTTCAAAACTAATACTCCGAGCAAGATAAGCTATTTGTCTGCAGTTTAAAACTAGTATAAAACTGTGACTCTGAGCTAGATAAGCCATTTGTCTATAGTTGAAACTAGTCCAAAACTAAGACTCCAAGCCAGATTAGCTATTTGTCTAGGGTTTAAAACTAGTATAAAACTATGACTCCAAGCTAGATAAGATATTTGTATATACTTTAAAACTAGTAAAAAATAAGACTCCAAGCTAGATTAGCCATTTGTCTGTAATTTAAAACTTAAAAATTAAGACTCTGAGCTAGATAAGCTATTTGTCTGTAGTTGAAACTAGTTCAAAACTAGGACTATGATCTTGATAAGCTATTTGTCTGTAGTTTATAACTAGTTCAAAACTAAGACTCCGAGCTAGATAAGTCTGCAGTTTAAAACTAGTTCAAAACTAAAACTCCAAGCTAGATAAGCTATTTGTCTGTAGTTTAAAACTAGTTCAAAACTAAGACTCTGAGATAGATAAGCTATTTGTCTGTAGTTTAAAACTAGTTCAAAAGCAAAAAAATGTATGAATGAACTTACAATCTGTGAAATGTTGTTGATGATGACAATGTATGACCAGGCTGCACTGAAATTGAAATCTCCTTCATCATATACCCCTAACAATTCTGAAAGCCTAAAAAGACAGGGATAGAATAAAATGGTCGATTTATTTTTACAAAAAAATATTTGAAGATTACAATACTACTAAAAGATTCTCACTTTTCAAAAGGATTAGGATCTTGAAGATTACTCTGATTGCATTAACTAATATCTCATGTGGATTTTGTGTTTTGTATTTTTTAAATATCTCAACAATGCTGGTGATTCTAGTTACAACATTCTCTCATTTGAAGTTCACAAAACTTTCATATGTATTAGGTTGTAAGGCCTGCTTACTACAACACTCTTCTATTCACAAAGACTGCTGTTACTTACAATACACAGACAACACTAATTACAGTGCACAAATAACAATACTTACAATGCTATAACTGTCATTGTTGGCCTTACAACTGTATACTGCAGAACCCCATGCTTGCACTTTGTCAAAAAATCTCTGAGAAAAAAATCAAACAATGGAAAACAAATAAATTAAAAGGTTAATTAAAATCTCTGTATAAAAGGATATGCATAAAGAACACATCCTCAGAATATATAAATTCCAAGAAGGAAAAAAGGCCAAAAATCCTGTTGAGGACAGCAACAACAAAATTGCATACACCACCCAAACCCCAATACTTTATTATGCTCACTGTATAAACACAAATGAAATCTGAAAGAATGTGTCATTTAGACAAGAAAAAGCCACACTGTATAAACACAATGGAAATCTGAAAGAATGTGTCATTTTAGACAAGAAAAAGCCAAAGTTGTGATGACAGGACAATAAACAGCATAACTGCCCATATCCCAATACACACTTAAAATCATGGTCAGCATAAGGCCATAAACAGTTGCAAAGAAATTAAATGTAGCTATGTGTACAAAGGAGGAATATTCTGGTGTTGCATTTTATACACATTTAAGTTGCATGCATGCTCAAGGGAAGTAAAAATGTTGGCATGAACAGTGGAATGAAAGAAATAATTTTGCTGCTTTCTCAATCAGTCTTAGTTCTTGTATGCCTTTCGTTTCATAATGTCAGCATCTGACCAACTATACTTGTTTTCATTCAATATGGCCCTTTTATATGCAAGCCAAAAAATAAACTTTATACGATACTCAGCCAAAGAAGCAGTAACACTTTAATTATTTTATTTCTGATTATATATTATCTCTCTATGGAACAAAGCCTTCAAATTATGTGAAGTATTATGGAGAATTTGAGATTGTAGCCAAGAAATGTTAGAGAAGCTCAAGAGACTGCAGTGGGAGTTGCCAATGTTTTACAAGAAAAGACAATCAGCAGCAGATAAACCTGTGAAATCACAATCAACTTCTTGAGCCAAACCAAAACCAAGTACTCTTTTCTGTTTAATTTGTTCTTCCCAACACAAATCTGGCACTAGATCAACATCACTCTCTACTGATGCCCCAAGAGAAAGAGTGGTCAGTGAAGTATGTACATGTAAACAGAACCAATACTCATAGTCTCACAACTCATTATATGTATGCTGTACTAATAGTCATTGTAATTTTGACAATATGCAATTTTTGCTTTACATGCTGATGTCAGAATGTAATGTAACCCAATGTAAGATGTGACACACTGTTTTAAAACTTGTTTTAATATACACATGCATATGGTAACATTTAAGTGAGTGGGTGTTCTATAAAAAAAATTATTATTATAACCTGATATCTTTTGGCACAGAGTATGTATCACACAGAAGGAGAGTCTGCCTTACAACTTGAATAAATTAATCTTACATCTCACCAAGATAGGGTGGTAGGGTACAGATAGTGTATTGGAGAAAGAAGGGTGTCTCAATGTGGTGCAATGATGTCAAGTGACAAACAAATATCTTAGTAAAAGTCTATGCACTGACATCAAGTGACTAGAGAAAAAATTGGAGTCTGTGCCTATGTGATGACAGTTATGTGACAAGAAAAAGTGCCTGCAGCTGACAGCAAGTGACTAGAAAAATAGTTGAGAGTCTGTGCCATCACACTGACAGTAAGTGCCAAGAAAAGGTTAACTTTTGCAGAGTAAAAAGAGAAAAGAAGAAAAGATTGGAGGGGTGGGGGGATTGGTTGGAATAATAAGGAGGAGTACAAATCTCACCTAAAGGAAAAAATATTTCACACTCAAAACTAAACCATACCCTGCAGTCATCTCCTACACTATTATCTAGTCATCTATACTGTCTTCTACAATTTACCTATATTCATCTACATTGTCTTCTATATATTATCTATAATCTACACCATTGCCTACAGTCATCCACACTGTCTTCTACACTGTCATATTTCCAAATGAGTGTCGCACTCACCTGCCAGGTTTCCAGGTTGGCAGCCAGCAGAAAGGGAATAAATGCTTAACAGGTTCTTTACATGCCAAATCCTGCTGCAGATTGGGATGTTCTTGATGTAAAAAATTCAACAGATACCTCATAAAGTTGTAGATGACATATGCCTCATAGCATTCTCGAATTGTATCCAGATAGATTGCAGCAGCTGAGAACTTCAGAGCAAACCACTAGAACCAGTTGTACATAATATTGTTTATTTGTATCTGATTATATATAGTTGTCAATTAAGATATAAATATATAAACAATACCAGCATTCATAGTCAATTCAACCACCAGTATATCAAACTATATACTTGCATTCTATGATAGGCTGGTAGGTAAACTGATTGAAAATTTATACTGTGTGCCACCCAACCTCTCACACCTTATAGCTTTAGACGACAAAGCCACAAAAGACATAAATGATCGTGCACCACACAGATAGACAGAAAGATGGCTCACCTTCATTCAAACTCTATCACACTTAGACAAAGATAGAGAGTGGATAGAATGAACAGAGAATCTAATAAATGAAATGGTGACTTAACAATAACAAATGGATAGCAAAATCACACAACAAAAGGGGGGTAAAATACTAAAAACAACAGATAAAATGTTCATAATGCACTATAACTCTTTAAAAAAAAAGCCACACACAATGCTTCTCCACTCTCACATGAACACATACATCTGCATAGGTAGTGAAAAGTCACTCTTCAATTCTCCAAAAATTTGTTACTCCAATAGCAGAGGTACTTTTTCTTGGCAGAGGCTTCTAGACAAACAGCCTCTAGTCTTGCAGAATATGTCCTCCAAGACAGTTACTGGCTAAGGATGAGCAAAGGACAGTTTAGTCTAGAATGATTAGAAGGTAGCCAGTCAAGTATCACACATCTTGTGATCATGTGATCAAAGCCAGAACAGGAAATAGGCACATAGACAAAATTCAGTGTAGAATACATGAGTAAGAACCTATATATAAACATCTGTGAGATGTCATGTGTTTTTATCATTCTTCAAATTCCCAGAAAGTTGTAATTAAGTCACTCACCATAGCAATCTGATTGCTCTCACATTTGTATATATATAGTGATGTAAAATTAGCTAGTATTCTAACAGTGACCTCTTGTCGGCTTAAAGGGACCTGCAAAATCAATATATTACATTCATGAAGAGACAGCCAAACTTGAAGGTGACTTTAACTCTAGTTGTCAATCACATCTGTTGCAATCATTATAGCAACCCACTTGCAAGCCTTTAAAATGTTCACAGAAAATGTGGAAAAAATGCTCAAAACTCCAATGCTCCACAACCCTCTCAAAACAGAACTATCACTAGTATCAGAGAATAATAACCTGGCAGACAGCATTATATCTCACTAAGCAAGGCTTATGATATCCTAACATGTTATACTGTACTTGGGCCACTACACTCAATGTTATGTCTTGCTAAGCATGACTTATGATATCGTAAACCTGCTTCATTGTAATTAGGCCACTACACTCAGTCTTATGTCTGACTAAGCAGATTTATCTAACACACTACATTGTACTCAGGCCCCTACACTCAGTGTTATGTCTCACTAAGCAGACTTATCTAACACACTACATTGTACTCAGGCCCCTACACTCAGTGTTATGTCTCACTAAGCAGACTTATGATATCCTAACATGCTATATTGTACTTAGGCCCTAACATACTATACTGTACTTAGGCCACTACACTCGGTGTTATGAATCAAACATTGTAGCAAGGGACCCGAAAGCTCTGTTTTTACCTATGACTACTAATTACTTCTCTAAGACTAAGAGACTTCATTTTCCTTCAATACTGCATTCACTCAACAAAAATAAATACTTGTAATTACATTCCTCATGAAAATCCAATTATATTTTAAGCTAATGCATATCTGTATTTATATGAATTGGTTGATATCCCATACTGCTCCTTACTGTATTTGGAAAGGAAAACTAGAAATATTGCATTTCATCTATATGGGATGCCATCTACAGCTTTTGGGATTTTGCTAACTTTTCTCTAAATTATGAATAGTATTATGGCGGATTCATAACACTCACTGTACTTTAATTCTTATGGCCCTTAGCTAATATAGAGATGGGTGATTTAGCTGGTTAGTTATGATAATGACGTCCTTTGCACTTAACACTTATCCTTTGCTTGAAGAAAAGTGGTTAAAGTAAGAAGTTACAAAGATAAAATATATTATTTTTATTATTATTATTATAAATAATATAAGCCATGTACTTAATTTTGGTCATGGTTGCACAAAACAATGTTACTATCGTAACTATGTCAAGAAAGATCAACTTAATTAAAAGTATAGGTGCAAAAGGAAAATCAGATTTAACCATTTATTGGTGATGGTGATGATGACTACTTACAGCATTAAGAGCATAAATTGGAACCATCCACAGAATTCTGAAAGAGAAATTATCAAAATTATTATTAAAATATTATAAAAATTATTGCTGGGTTAAAAAATTAAAAGTGTTTACAGATATAATCAAATTAGGTTAATTTTTTATAGAATCGGAATCAATGTTATATGTTTCTAGCAATAGGTTAGATGTGTGTGAATGCATTGTTATATTGTATGTCCTTGTAGTTGTACTTTTAAATGGAAGGTGATTTGAGGGTGAGAAATAATTAAAGAGAAACTATATCTATCCTTTTTTTCTTTCCCTCCCTCTACACATTTCACATACACACACCACATATACTTAACCATGTCAATAAAAAACATTAAAAGTATAAAAAGGAATATGACCAGTGATCAAGCCAGTAGTGATTTGGGTATAAATGTTTTATGATTTAATAAATAACTAAATGAGTGACATACTCATGATTAATGCACTGAAAACTTTATTTTAATGATAATGCACTAAGCCAATATAAAGAAAAAGACACAAGTTATGCTAAACTTATAGTATTTTACTTAGAACTAGTATGCAAAAATATTAAACTCACTTTTCAAATTGTATTATTTTTATAGAGAGAGAGAGAGAGAAGAAAGAATAAAATCTACTACTATATTAAATTATTACTTTTTTAAAAAATATTATTATTTATTTATTATTATTTTTGTTTATTATTATTTATTTGTTTATATATAAGTCAATCACAAAGTATACAATATCAAATATGATGTGATGTAGAACTAAGGGTTTCTATTTATTATTAGTTATTAGTATATATGCATTAATCATATAGTCAACAATGACAAATACAATGCAAATACACTGCAATACAGAATATCAAAACTGAAAATCTTTGAAAGGAACTGATAAGAATAGATGTTTAAATTTAGTCAGGAATTATCTGCACTTTAACATTTCTGCTTGTGCAAAAATTAGCTGACATTATAATATCTGGGAATGATATTCTGTACATCACTTCTCTTGACCTGACATATTATATGTTAGAATTTTTAAATAATGGAAGTAGTGATACTATGAAAATAAATCTAGAAGATGTAAATTTTAGCAATAACTAAAGAGGCTCATATTACACTATTAGCATCACAAACAATATTGTATTTGTAATAACCAACATAGATATGTACAGTATTCTGCTTCTAATGTATGAGGTGATTTGTATGCATCATTAAAGAAGGTATATTCTTCTATGTATGTGAAAATGTGTTTGTACAAAACTGCAACAGCTACTATAACTATGTCTTACTAGTGAAGGAAACAGTTGTCAATTGGTGTATTAAACTATTAATCAGTGGTAGCAATACTAGTATATAATATTTGTGTTATATTCTTATAAACATCTGTGTGAATGCTCATATGACATAAAGGATATTATATAAATCTGGAACATCATAAAGATCCATCATTAGGATGTGCATAGTAGAAATAATTCTTGTTTTCCTCTTTTTTCACTTTATATTCAACAGATAACTAGATAGTTATATCAAAGCAAGTATGAATGTAAAAAGTATACCTGTATACATTACTTCTATTATGTTCAACAGATAAGTAGGTAGATATGTGAAACTTCACATAAAGCTTAGCACAGAGAGCAACATATATGTATACAAGTATTTGTACCTATATGAATGCATGTATGCATATGCTGATTGTATACTACTATGTGTGTATTAATTTTGCTACTGTTAATACATCAGTGAATGTACATGAATACATGAATGTATGTGTGTATGTAAAAGTATGTGTACATGTTACTTGGACCTACATATTTATGCATATAGTGATATATTTTTTTTATATATAGACCTCAGACGCACCGCGAGACTATGGGGATCCCCCAGAAGCAGACCAAGACTGAGAACATGTGAAGATGAAAATAACATAAATTATATAGTAAAGCTTGGGTTTATATCTTTACATTTACAGAAAGAAAAAAAAAACTATATACAGTATATAGTTAATTTTGCTACTTACTGTTAGAGTATCAGTGACTCTGTTGTGTGTGTGTGTGTGTAAATGCATATAGTAACTACTACTACTGTACTACTAAACTACTCACACATATGTCGTTAAAGTAAAATGTGTACGAATCAGATATTGAATACATTTATGTATCGACTTATTGTGACTTTCATATGTACTATGGTAAGCTCATCGGTACTTTAATTTCGTTAACGGTTAAGACAAATTGAATCACAAATCTAAGTAGTCATTAGCGTTGGTTGAATGTACTCAGAACTGACACCGATGCCGAACTCATCACACATAAAAATTACTTTTCAATTACATAACATTATTTGCTAGTTTACCTAATTATATGTCGTTGAAGGTCAGGACAAGTATAGTTGACAACATGTTGTAAAATTGTCCACAGAGAGATAGGAACTGCCATCATAACGAATAGTCCTCCAATAAACCAAGCTTGGAGTGCAACTGATCGAGTAAATTGTATAATACATAATGGCAAAGCAACAGAAATAATTATGAAATACAATACGAAACATAACGGTCTAATCCAGTTTCGCCATCGCCTTAAACAATCCATATTTGTAATGAAGTTATGTTTCTAATTTATTTTATTTATATCCAGGCGACATGTTGTTCATGTTGTTATCATGTGACAGTGATTGCCCTACTGATTTCATAATTTAAACTTGTTTCCCATCTTTGAGTCAAATTTATCAAGAATATTTTCTACTATAGGGAACTTTTTTTTTAAAAAAAACACACACACATTTTTAACTTGGACGGGAGCATCGGATTTTTTCGATGTTATTAACTTTTTTTATTTACATCTTATTCTCAATGTACGTCACATAAGCTACAACGAGGCTTTGCTAAAATTAGCACAGAAGTAAACAAATTCTTAGGAGCATCATCACATGCTATGTAATTACGTAAGATTTATCACGATCACGTGAATAGAAAATATACCGTAAACAAATGCAAATAACAGCATGTTACTAGGGACAGAGTTAAACTGATCAACATTTTTTTTTTTTAAAGAAAGAACACAAAATAAACTTTTTGAAAAGAACGGTAAGTGTAACAGTATAGCTAAAACCAATATATACGTTACTGAGATTGAGATTTTCTATATGCCGCTATTACTAAATTCATCATTTTATAAGAACAAATCAAAATTTAAAATCGTGTTATTTTGTGGTCATTCTTTCTTTCTTTGTATAACTTTGTACATTATTTGTTAGTTAGTTCTGGTTTTATTATGTAGTATGTTCTAACTGCATGTGCTACAGCGCTAGACAGATACTGTTATTCAATAGCGCCACAAACCTGATGAGATTAATTTGAAAGACTGTTTTTAATTTTAAATGTAATGATTTTAATAGCAATTTTATCGTAAGCATTTTTTTTAGGAATGCAATCCAGAAAGATAGATAGATAGATGTTGCTTTGTTTTATGCAGATTATTTTTGTATAGTTAACAGCACATATAGGCCTATGCTTCTCCTCTTTCAAACATAAATCTATGAACGGTTTGTATTAATAAATCATAAAGAGTAATATGTAACAAAAATTGTTTAGTTAAAGAGTTAGTAGCAAAGTAAATTGACCTTTGACAGAATTTAATTTATATTATCATAATTATGATTAAGTGAAATCCTACTCCTTTTCATTAGTAAATGCATCATAATAATTAATAATTATAATATAAATCATAATTACAGGAAATAAAATAATAGTATTTCATTGCTTTGCTTAAAATTTCATTAACCAAAATTCCCTGCAAGAGAAAGAGATGAAGGAACTGGACATGACAGTATTGAGTATATCTATATATATGTCTCAGGGGTCATTGTAAATGTAATGTGGTTATCATGGCTAAGGTAATCCACAATCTACTAAGTGTATAGTAATTAGTATAAAATATGCATTGGTTTCAAAAGTAATTTACAGAAGACTACTTCAGATTACAAGAAGTATATTTAAGAGCCCCATTGCAGCTATGAAAATGAGTGCTAAGTGAAATGTAGCACATTAGGAGATCTTACAAATGCTGAGAAATATGTCATTCTGCCCCCAGGAGGAAAAGAGAGGATGATTTGTATGTGTATCCAGGGGTAATTCTATTGGATTTTATTACAGTGGAACAATTGAATTGATGTGTTGGGTTTTTTTGTGTGTGTGTAAGTGTAAAAATGATGTAAAGTATTTATTTTATTAATTGTTAATATGATGATATGATGAGTCCGGTGAGATTGTTGTTTGTAAATTTGCCATGCCTTCAGGATTTAGGTGGCTTAGTAAATTGTTTATTGATTCTGTTGAATTATACATTTTAGAAATTAGGAAAATATTGGATGCCCTTGTTTAATATACCATATATTAGTAAGATTAAGAATATGTTTGAAGGCAGCTTTTCATTGCTTGGAATGGGCATTTTTGTTTCATGTTTGCTAAAAATAAAGATTAAAAATTGTGTCTGTCTAAATATTCTTGTATGATCATGTTTACTTTCCTTAGCATTGGTTATCCTCCCCCAGCCCCACCCCTCATCAGCTTCTACTGCCTTTTTAAAAAATCAAACCTTATACTGATATATATTAATCAGCCAGTTACACATTTTATTAGGAAAGATTATAGTTTTTCTGTGGAAAAAAATAGGTATGCTTTCAATCTTTTAAAAAATGTCACTAACAGAACACTTGTCAATTATTTTAGATACTGATCATTGTCAGGAAAGTTTGACATTTTGCTTTGTTTCTAAAGAGTAATTAAATTATAAATCATCATACCCTTGCAGTAGCTCTTAAAAAAATAACATAAATTATATAGTAAAGCTTGGGTTTATATCTTTACATTTACAGTTTAGTTTTTACATTAAATTTACATTTTAGTTTTTAAAACTGTGTCAAATTTACATTGCAGAACAACCAGACAACATATTAAAATGGAATGTGCCATACAGAATCACAGTGCTGGACGCAATGCCCCACCAAGGCCTCCTCCTCCAAATCCGATGTCAGTTAACAGCAGAATCAATGGTTGCAGTACATCAGCAGATTCTGCCATTTCCTTTCACCACTTTCAGCACATTCATGACAAAGCCTTTGAGATTGTGAGCAAAGGTTTATCGTCTGAAGAAGAGGAAGATATAACAGTTGCTGAGCAGCTCTATACAGAAAGTTTGAAACTGCTGGACAAAGTTTTAGATGTAGACTGTGAACATTTACAGAATGCTTCTCAAGAACAGAAAGATTCCGCTAAACAAATGCAGCAAAAAATGACTAAAACCAGGCTTCAAGTTAGTTATCATTTAGAAGCTATTCGCATGCGAGGTCAACAGCAAACCAGCCTGCTTGAACAGACCACACAGTTTTCGGAAGTGAGATTACCATCATACGAAGAAGCTACTTCTCCCTCCTCCTCATCCTATATGTTACTTGGGGACAGCATTTTGGATGATGAGTGTGAGAGTAGTACTCAAAGCCAAATGCTACTAGCCAATGGTAGGCAGCTTTTTAGTATCCCAGATGGTGTCCAGATCTTTTTCATTTCTCCAGAGGGTTACGTCAGCGCCCCTTCTTACCCATCTTCTCTAAAGATAATAAAGCTGGTGGAGCAGCCTGAAAATGTACCAGCAATGCAGAGAGCTCCAGCATTTTTGCAGGTTGCAGACTGGATTTATCCTCTTGTTCCAAATACTTCACCAATCCTTCATACATCATATGGTGCTTATATATTTCCAGATTTGTCTTCTGAGGTTTCAGGTGAGTTTACCTTCAATAGCTAAGAGTTACCACCCTTATATATCACACTATTAATATATAATGAATAGGGTTATTAGATCAGTAATTCACCTAATTAATTCTTAAAACCCCACCCATAAAGAATTTTATAAATGCAGATGAGAAATCTCGATCATGCCTCATTGCCACTTAGATTAAGAATAACATCACCAGCACTAAGTGTTACCAGATTCAAAAGCCTCCATGTCAATTCATGCATCTTTTACTAGGCAAAATTTTGTATGTACAAATATATGACACTCACCACACAAACAATAATTCTCATTAATTTATTAAATATGAAATGTTAAGCAGCTTGATTCCAAATTTTTGTGCATGATTGCACGTATTGTGAGAAAATAATTGGGGTTTTTTTCACAGTTCTTTTTGGTTCATAATTATTAAAATTCTGCAACAAATTTGACACTCAGGTACAATGATTTATACAAATGAATAACAACAGGAAATTTGTCATAGAGAAAAGTTTAAGAGAAGTTAAAATTGGAGGGTTGCACCAAGTGCTTTATTTTATGTAGCCAAAATGCTTAGAATCTGTGTGACAATCATAATTCTACTACTGTATAAACATCCAAAGCATCCATTCAAATTGTATATTAACACTAGAATGTGTTTAATTCAAACAACTTAACAAGAGTTATTCAAAATTTCTTTCCTTTTTTAATAATTATTATAGCATAATTAATTTAAATGTTGTCTTGATTCATCTATTTCATGGGCTCCACACTAGATACATATTACAATAAAAACATTTTAATTGTTTAATTTATAATGCTTAACAATATTAGAAATAATTCAGTTATTAGTGATGTTGCTAATAAACCCTTAATTATGCAGATTATTACAAGTTTTACAACATTTAATAAATATGAATTATATAAAAAAAATCAGTTTCATTTATGTGAGGTTGCCATCAATTTCATTTGTGAGGTTTGTGATCAGTTTTATCTTTACTGTCAGCCTCATTTGTGTTAGGTATGCAATTATTTTCAATCATCTCAACTAACTACATTTTTCTAATAATCTAAGGGTCTTCAGTGGGTCTAATGATACCAGAGACTGTCAACCAAGAGAATCGACAGTTACTAGAAGACATTATCAGGAATTACTCTGCTGTCCAAGAACAAGTGACTGCACTCCACCCAGAAGATCTGGTCATACCAACAGCACCAATAGCAGAATCAGAACCAGCACCTTGTATTCCTGAGACTAGCGAGAGCTCTATTGGAGAAGTGCAACCAAGAAAAGGATCCACTGCTACAAAAATATCCAAGGGCATTCTTATAGGTACTTACTTCACTGTTTGAAATGTGTATGCCCTCTTTAGATTTGAATTCAGAGGAATTATTTAATTTAAGAAGGATGAAGTACAAATATATATATTGAAGAGGCCTCATTCAGTCACATAATATATACAGAGGAAACATTTTCCCTTTTTTTAAGAAAGAAATTCAAAACAGTCTAGTTACAGTGTGTGTCAAATGAAATATAGTTTAGTTGACAATAACATTTTAAAAAAATTTGGAATGATTTGTTGGCATTGTTTGTTATTTAGTTACACAGAAATCTCATTTAAAATCCAAAATATGTATCATATACTTAATTAAACAATTCTTATATAATTTATTATAAATTATTAGTATTTATATATTGCAGATTCTCTTTCTAACATCTTATTTTTTTCAAATAAATGTTTATAGATCTTGATTGACCTGTTTTGCAGATCATTTTTTCTGAATTTCAGCTTTCAAAGTCAGAAACAAACTTTAATTGAACCATATAAAGCCACTGGTTAATTTTTTCCTTCATAGTTTTGATTGATAGTTTCAGATTTAACATCATTCCAACAGAATTTCACAAGCAGTGTACTTTATTAGTTGAATAGTACTTAGTGCTTTTCTGATACCATTTAGCTTATAACTTGTTTTTATTATCGACAGTCATCAAGATTGCTTAATTTTAATCTATATTGTTGATGAATTAATTAATGTGTGAACATGAACAGACAGTAGCGTATTTAGAAATGGGAGGCAGTTTGTAATAACATTTCCCTAACTTACTGAAGTTATGCACCTTGGTTGAAATCTACTGTATTTATTTATTACTTTATTAGAATTAATAAAAAAAAAAATGTGTCCAAAATGATTAACACAACAGTCTGATTCATTGATTGACTTAGCTTAAAACATTTTTATTGAATCCTGTCAAGTGGCAGAAATAAAAAGCTGGCTGCAGTGCAAGAATACATTGCAAGATGGCAAAACATTTGCCATATACTTGTTTATTGTTGTGTAATATTTTTAGATAAATTACTGTCATTTTTTGAAGAAGGGGGAGAGATTTATAAGTAAATTAACCAAAATTCATTCAACTTTCAAGTTTATTTATTTTTAAACAAACTACTACTTTTAAATGTTTATCTACTCAAATTAGTTATTCATTTAGTCATTTGAGCAAATTTGCTTTTTCTGCTAAACAATAATGTTTTAAATAAATAAAAGGATTATTTTCCCCAAAAATATGCAGTATAATTTTAGGTTTATTTATATTTCTTTATATTATAGTTTTATAAATATATACAAGTACTACACATATCAAAACACCATGAAAGTTTATAGAGTGTTGATCATTGTTACTTTAGTCTAAATCATTACTCATGCATTTTATTTGTGGAAAGTGTGCTGTTGGCACAGCAGATGGGTTTTTCCTGGATAATTATGAGTTGTGTGTTGTCACGGAGTGTCGTTGCTGGTTTGTTGCTGACCCCTCACTCCTCCTCGGTGGGTAGGGGGGGTCAGATCAGCTGCCACGATTTGCCGGGATCACATTGAGTGGCAAGATGACGCTAACCAACTCTCGTACTCAGACACCACAAATAATCTTGTGGGGGATGGGGTAACTTTATTTTGAGATGCGGGGTAAATGTGAAAGCCGGCGTGTATGTATGAGAGCAGGCCTGTGAATGTCATGTGAGGGATGTACGGAATGAACAAACAACCGTACCAACACACACTTTTGAAACAGAGAAAGGAAGCCCAACTCTTGAAAAGAGTTAACAAAGAATTTATTTTAAAAGGAAAACGGGCTTAACTTTCATACGGTGTTAGTCATTCATTCTGAGACATCCACACGCGACAGGGGGAACAAGAACGATGAAGATGAAAAAAAAATTATGAATAAACTAAAATAAAAACAATAGCGAAATCAGCGACTGGAGAAACGGTGATGACCGTTTCCAATACTGCCAAAAATAGAGTGGCACAATACTTTGGGCGTAGCCCCAATACAACACTAAGCACAACCTCGGTATTGACTGCAAAATATTATCCACTATGCTACTTGTGGTTAGCATTACAAAACCCACACAGATGATAAGCAACCAATTAATTGCAATCAGCGGTACTAACCACACAAAAATATCCAACCTTAAAAACAAATGTCTTACAAATAGCGGGTGAAAACCCAATGTCAATGAATGTTAATTTAGAACCGCAGTGATAACCACAAAAAATTATCCAATAAATAATTATTTGTCAAAGTCAGATGTTTATGTAAAATAGTTCAATGATGATAATATTTATATTAGAACTAACCTACCTAAGTAAAAAGTTTTCCTACTTACAAGTGTTAGAAATAAACGCTAAATTGTCGACGCAGGAACACACATCAGCATAAAACAAAATGGTCACAATTGCTGACATGCTGGCAAACACAAAAAGTCACTGTTACTGACATCTGGTAATAAATAATACACTTGATGACGAAACATGGCTTACTGACAGTGAAGTGCGTACTCACTCACAATACCTGTCCCACTTTGCATAACGCTGGAAAACCCTGTTCTATGCTGAAGAACACGGACAGTTGTCTACAACAAAAGTACCAAAATGTAGATCACGGACACCTGTCTACAGCGACGGTTCCAAAATGTATATCACGAAGGCCTGTCTACTGCAGACAGTTCCGAAATGTGAGTGGCGTAGAATACTCTTATCCCGACCCAGTCTTGATCCCTCAGTACTTGTCATCCCTGATGACCAACTACTGCCCAGGCTTCGGATCCAATGTAGAGTTATACAGACAATGCTTTACAGATTGCCATGAATGAATTGGGTGTGACAAAACACACGTCCAACCCTATACTGTACGTGGAGAATATTCAAGTCTTTCTTCCCCGGTCATGACAAAGATAGAAAGATTGTCCAAACTCTGTGTAGGCAAACAATACGAGGCCTCACACTTCTCTGTAGTCCAGACCAGATGCACACTAAAGTAAAATAGCTCCCATTAGTCTTTTTATGCACAATCAAGTTCTCACTCTCTCACAGATAAAATTTGCGCTTGTATCCCTACTTTACTGACGCTATGAAGGTGCATTACTCTGAGGTGCAATACTCCTAAAAATATAATCCCTAATTAAATTTGTAATAAGAAATGTTAATAAAAATTAAACACACTTTCTACATATTGTAAACATAATTATCAAACCTCTAACACAAATAATTAATCAAATGTATTTTTATTAAAATGTTGAAAACACAAAATAGGCAAACTTGCTGACAGTGTATGTAAACAAAATAAGCAGACACACTGACAGTAAATGGAAATGAACTCGCTGACAGTGCACGTAATTAATACGTCATTTTGCTTGCAGACGACACTTTCGAAAGTCTGTTACGTGGCGTGATGGGCAAGTGGAGATAATCAAGGGTAAAAAATAAATTTTCATGATTACTCCCCCTTTTTTCCGTGACATGTGTAAAGTATGAAAGTACAGTAATTATAGCTTATCATGTATTATTGTTACATGTCCAGTTTTTATTTAAAGACCCTGCTTAGGAATTTTACAGAACTATAATTTAATTAGATAAATTAATTTCTCCTCTTTCCTTAAACAGACTGGTTGCTCAAATTATCTTTCGTCTCATATGAAAATGCGCCTTTGTAGTACAGACAAACAGATTCATGAACAGACAACTTGTGTACAATAGCCGGCTTGGAAACCGTTAACACACTCTTAAATCTTTATGCATTCAAAATGTTACAATTATTATTATTGTTACTTGGTCATATCTCTCCAGCTCTTCTTGTAAGTCAAAATGAATACAAAAGAGTACATGTTGCATTCGAGAAATGTTTTGCTTCCTGTATATTTGCAGTTTGTTACCTTCAGGTTTGTACCATATTCCAATTATATTATGATTTTGATTCTCTTGCTAGAATGTTTTCTTCATAATTCTGGAACAAATTCACTTATTTCTGACCAACATATGAAAGGTACTGTCATAAAATTACTGTATCAAAAATTAGCAATACTAAAGCTAATGGGCACTTTAGGTTAGATTGTATTGTTATTACATCATGTAACGAGTAATGAATTAAGACTAGACAAAAAATTAGCTCATTTATTTATCATTAATCTCCAGTACAGAATATTAGAATATGACACATTAGTTAAATGTTGATGACATTCCCTTATCAGTTTCACTTCTTTAACCAAAATAACATCATTAATTATTTACTTTGTTTCATGTTCACTGTCATAGAAAATAGCTTAAAATCTAGCTTTTTTTTTTAATTTTAACAAAATAGAATGTAATGTAAGATTTATATAGTATTATAAGGAATCCCTGTTAATTTTCATATTCTTCTATGATTTGTTTATTGGCTGTCTGTTTATAAGGAAAATTTGTTGGTTAGGACTCTTTCACAACTACTCACTAAAGTCTGTTACTTAGATCTGATCCTCTTTATTTACATTTTCTTAGTTTTGTGGGCATACTGGATATGTGTGTTTATGGTTCAACTTTTCAATAGTAAATCTTTTTCTTACACACACACACATTGACTTGTAGAAGTGATATTGCTGATAATAAACTCTCCGCAGTATGCTCTTCTTGTGCCAGTTTTACAGTTGTAACTTGGTACACATCAATATTTATTTGTTTAATATTGTAGCATCAGAATGGATATCGTGGGGTCTTGGGAAAGGAGCAGAAAAAGCAGAAGAACTTATTAAATTAGGATCTGCCAAGCTGCGTGAAAATATCAAACCTGAGGAAACTCCAAAACCTGTAGATCCTCGTATCCAGAAAGGAATGGTGTTTGCACGTAAAGCTACCCACTCAGCGGTTAGAGTCAGTTCATTCATTGGTGAGAAATTTAAATGTACCTCCTTCAAATTGTCTTTTACTTATTATTTAACACCTTCATTTTTCTGGGTACATTAAAGCTATACTAAATTAATCATTTTGTTTTGTATTTTTATTTTAAAAGTGCATTAAAATGTTATATAGTGCAGATGAATAGATTTCATGTTTACTTTTTTAACATTCCGAGTAAGTCATTAATATATATATATTTTTTTCTAATATAATTTATTACTTTAATTTATAGTAACTCTAAAAAAATAAAAAAGCATTATTTCCACATTCAATCAAGATGCAGTAATAAAACCACCAATGAAACAAACAATCATTATTCATATGTTGAGCATCGACTTAGATATTACTAAATGTCCATGATTTCGAAGACAGAAAATATTACGTCTGCTCTTCTCATATATAAAAATTCAAAGAAATATATTTATTTAAAAATATTTAATCATTGAATAAAACAAGGAAGAGTGTCGTTAAACACTTCATTTAGGTACCTCAGATATACTAGTTGATGGATTCCCCCCACCCCAATGCACTATCTAAACTAGATTTATTAACTATACTGAATGATGTTAGTTGAAAAGATGGGCTGATGAGTAAGGTGTTAGTTATTAAACTTAGGTGCGGTTATTTATAATCTTCTCTGTTTTCTTAAAATTTCAGTACATTTAGTTAATATGGCCTTCTAATTTTTCAACACAATTTACATATCTTTGATCTCACCTTATAAAACTGAATCTTAGAATTAAGACTACACTCTTTTTATTTCGACCACTTGTGTTGTTTTAGCTTGTGTCACCTTTTTGGTAAATTCATATTACCATTTTTTTTAAATGTAAAATTGACAAAAATAAAATTAGTTCAAACAGGACCAGCTTGATAAGAAAGAAATAGATATATAATAATTGGACTAGAGCTGATACATACATGGACATACATAACCCAGAAATTACTGTTGTGCATCATATAATTTTTAAATGCAAATGATTTTCTCAGTACAATTATATTAATGTGTTAAAGAATAACTGTCAGATTCCAAGCTGCTGAAAGCAAAATATATTTCATATGACTTTCACTTTGATGCCATATTTAGTACTTAACATTACATATCTTCAGTACAAGTCTGTTGACTGTATATTTAGTACTTAAAATTACATATCTTCAGTACAAGACTGTTGACTGTATATTTAACATTACGTATCTTCAGTACAAGTCTGTTGACTGTAAATGAAGGCATAACTGTGTAGATATGTTACCATTTCATGAATTTTTTTGTGAAAATACAGTCTGCTGACTGTAAATTATGATGTTATTGATGAGAGCAGATATTTGTATGTAACAGTGTACAAATGTTGCCCTTTCAGTTTTGGGTTGTGGATATAGCTCAGCACCATAACCATATTTTAAGACATCAACCTAGATTAAATTAGTTAGGATAACTGGGTTTAAAAGATAACCTAAGACATTGGCTAAATTCTTGAGATCATCATTTTGATTCTGAACAGTATTCATTTTATTAAATGACATAATTTGATTTGATTTATGTTAATTTTCTTGTTTTGAGTGTAATTATTCCAAGTGATCTCATTCAAAAGTTTGTTTTCAGTCTTTTTGTTTTATTTTCATTTCTCAGTTCATAAACTTGGAGAAGTTACTGTGGCTTTAGGACGAACAGTGGCACCACATATTCGTGAACAAGGAGGAAAGCTTTTGCCAAAGTCATTGAAAGGTGAAGAGAGCAGTGCTGCCTTTGAAGGCGTGATAGAAGTAGCAACCAGTGGATTGCAGGGTGAGTAATGTACCAGCCATTGGACTGCATGATGAGTAATGTACCAGCCAGTGGACTGCATGGTGAGTAATGTCAGCCATTGACTGCATGGTGAGTAATGAACCAACCATTGGACTGCATGGTGAGTAATGTACCAGCCAGTGGACTGCATGGTGAGTAATGTGCCAGCCAGTGGATTGCATGATAAAAATTGTAGTATCAGTGGACTGCACAGTCAATGGCTGTTTGCTAAGAAATGTAGCAACTGGCAAACTACCAGTAGACAGTTCAGTAAGTTCTCTCACAGCCAATGGACTTTGTATTTTAAGTACAATAGCAACCTTGTGCTTGATAAGTGTTGTTGAACCAGTGGATTGTACAGAAGTACTGTACCAACCTGTCAGTTTGGTGTTGTAGCAGCCACTGAGCTGCTGACAATATGTATGGCAAAATTGGACTGCATAATAAATGTACTATAGTGTCAGTGGACTGCACAGCAAGTGTACTGTAGTGTCAGTGGACTGCATAGTAAGTGTACTGTAATGTCATGGACTGCATAGTAAGTGTACTGTAATGTCATGGACTGCACAGTAAGTGTACTTAGTGTCATTGGACTGCATAATTATTGTACTATTGTTTCAGTGCACTACATAATAAAAGTACTGTAGTGTCAGCAGACTGCATGATAATTATAGTATCAATGGACTGCATAATAAATGTACTGTAGTGTCAGTGAACTGTATAATAAGTGACCTATGGTGTTACTGGACTGCATAGTAAGTGTCATTTAGAGTCAGTGGACTCCATAGTATGTGTACTATGGTATCAGTAGACTGCATAGTAAGTGTACTATAGTGTCAGTGGATTACATATAGTGTAATATAGTGCCAATGGACTACATAGTAAGTATCCTATAGTCAATGGACTGCATTATAAGTGTCCTGTAGAGTCAATGGACTGCATAGTAAGTGTCCTGTAGAGTTAGTGGACTGCATAATGAGTGTTCTGTTGCATCAGTGGACAACATTATAAGTGTACTGTAGTGTCAGTGGGCTACGTGGTTAGCACTGCTGATACCAAGAAAAATTGCATTATAAGTATTATAGATCCAGTAAACTGCTTGTTAAATACTGTAGAAATTGGGGTGCGGGGTGGGGTAGTTGCATGGTAAGTACTAAACCCGGTGGCCTGCTTCTTAGTTACTTTACAAACCAGGGAATTATGTGGTAGTGCTACAGTGGATGCATGAAAATTCCTGTAGCAACCAATGGATTTGGTAAGTATTGTAGCAGGATAAATACTTTATCCTTTATTTATTTTATTTTAAATTCCTTACCTTTTTCTTTCTTTTGTTAAGCCTCTGATATGTTTTGCATAAAATCACATATATATATCATAAAAATGTTATGATTGTGGGTTTGTGTGGCTTAAGTAAAAAAGTACTAGACAACTTTTGATTAGATTCTTTCTGTTGTATACCTTAGTGCCCTAGAATCAAGATAGGTTATATAACATCACACTATCCCATAAGAGAGCTCACCAGTAGCCCTAAAGCTACAAAAGTTTTCCTTTAAAAGCAAGTGCATACTTGTAATATATCACTGTAACCTCCATGTGCAGCAGACGATTTGTGTTTCACTCGGATCGCATTTCTCATTCTGGGTTTTAGGTTGTAGTAACTATTGTATTTTGATGTGGTGAATTACACTGTGCAGTTAGCTCTTATTTTTGCAATGCATACCTAGAAAAGATCAAGCTACATTTTCTTTCTCTTATTCTCTCTCTTCTTTTATCTCTTTCTTTTCTGTCTTTCTTTTGATCATGTTCTCTCTTTCTCTCTCTTGCACTCTCACAGTCTATCTTTTCCCTTATTATAATCTATCACTTTTTCTATTCACTTTTTTATTTCATTTATTTCTCCCACTTCCTTCTCTGCCAATTTTCTCATTCTCTCTTCAATCAATCTTTTTATTTTTTGGCATGCTGTATTATGGCTCTTAACTGGTGATTAATAAAAGAAACAAAAACATGGTATAAAATAAATTTACTTTAATATTTAACCAGCATATTCTGAAAACTGATATTGACATGAGCAAAGTCACAGGCAAAGCTATTCTATATAATTGTGTGTCTATGTATATTCGTATGCGTGTGTGTGTTGCTTTAATTTTATAAGCTGTTTATGTACAAATCTAAAATTGCTTCATCTTCCTGCACAGTAGGATTTTAGTGGATTTTAGATTTGTATCAGATTGTGAATCAGAATAGCACAAATATTGGATACTAAACTGTTTAATTTTATTGTTATTTATTTGTAAGGGTTTGGAACAGTATATATGAGTTTGGAACACGCATCAAAAGCACTTGCCCGGAGTCTTGCAAATGAAACAGTCAACATTGTCCAACACAAGTGAGTGTTATTTCTTACTGACTGTATTTATGATGATTAGAAAGATTCAGCTTTTCAAATTTATATTAGTAAATTTTTCACAGCACATTTTTTTGTGGCATTTCTGTGACAAAGTTTGCTTTTAGGTACATAATTTGCATTTCTTTTTGCACTTACAGCTATTTGTAGTAAATAAATTTCAAACAGATATATTGTTTAAAGTTTAGTGTTTGTAATTTATTTTCTTTATTTTTAATTAAACATTTTTTGTATGAACATCATGTTGAAATTATGATAAAATAGTACTCAGCTCTATTAAAATATTTTGAAACAATCATTATTGTTACATTATATAACATTATACTTTATATATATTTCTTTAAAAACAAAAAAGAGAAACAATCAGAATAAGGAAACATACTATTATTACTGTTGAATGTTAGTAAATTGTCAAGTTTAATACTGTGAATATGGTTTCTTGTCATGACAGCTTACTTGAGTTGATACACACTTTTTTTTCTATCATATAAACATGGGTGTACAGTAAGAAAGAAGAGTACAGGGTTACTTAACCCAGAACTATCACATCAGATGGGAAGATAGCACCAGATCCCTTGAATAGCATCTCCTTATTACTCCTTACTGCTTTTGGTGGGCTTCAGTTTAGGTAGACAATTTTTGTCATCAGACCTGCATATTTTGAGTTATTTGAAGGGTGTCATCTCTCCCACATCAATTGTTTGGTTACTTTGATTTTTTTTCCTTCTTGTTGTCCTTTCATCTGTCCTCATTTTAAGGTAAAGCATAGTTGTCTTTCTTGTTATGGTTTAACTGAGATCAAAGCTCTTTTGACACAGATAAAATCAGTGCCTGATATGATCACCCCAGAGTATTTCGACTTTCACCCCACTTATGCTCTATGATCAAACTGCAGGAGTGAATGGACATGCACCTTTTGTAAAAACTGGTTCAAACGTCTGCTGAAAGAAGTTAGCAAAAAAATATCTAGCTGCCTCTGTGTATACTGACATCAAGCAAAGCAGAATGGGGTGACCATATTTATTTGACAGGTGCAGGTAAAAACATAAAAATGTTCTAGCAGAAAATATACTGGGTCTGGTTAGAAATCTTTGAATTCTTTATACTATCTTGAGGAAGGGACGTGAGAAAGCATCTTCTTATGGCAGAGGGGGGTTGATGTTTTTTCTGAAGGTGACTCTGGCACCACTCACTTAAGTCATTGGGCCAAGTTGATAGCATTAGAAATCTCAAGCTGAGTGCTGAATACAGAAACATGTATGATGAGCATTCTTCTGATTTAGTCTCTGGTGCCAAACTTCTGGCTCCAATGCTGCCTTCTATCAGACCAGAAGAGTTAAATGACTAGAGAAATTGGCATTGGCTTCCTATCTTCTGACACTCTCTGCCCACATATATGTCAATCACTAATCAGTTGAGTTTTTCAAGTTTATTTTCTTATTGCAAGGAAAAATAGCAGCAGCCACTATCATTGCAAAGGATTAGCTCCTTCTCATCCAACATACAAAAGAAATTGTCTTTTAGATGATGGGAAAAAATTAAATGCCATTGGTAAATAGCACAGCAGGAAGCAATGCCTCAAAGTGGGAATAAAAAGATCCTTATTGATACAAAAAATATCAGATTCTTGGACAACTCCCTAGCCTGCTTGGTCTGATGAGGTCCCAGTGCACAATAGCCATAAAGTGACACATGTCAGATAATCAGAAATTGCTCCAGTTCATTCTTATTATTCATTCATAGTAATTTGGTAATTTGTGCCCCAGACAGTCCACTATTCAGTTTGACAGCAGAGATAAACTTAAAATTTCATTGGATTTCATGTGTTATTTTGTTAACAGAAAATACTAACAGAGTGCTGCCTGTTGCCACAACCATTGGACCCCAGTTAGTAGAAAAGCAATTTCTTTGTTTTCATCAGATACAGATACTTTTACCAATGCTAGTGGTTTCTTCATTCTACTGGACAAGCCTACCTACCAAATTTGTCATCTTCATTTATACATTCCAAATCATTTCCATGGAGCCTTTAAACCTGGATAATGAAGCTTTAACCCGTTCGTCGTCTTCGGGACGATTTTGGCGTCTTAAAAAAAATTCTACACACGTCTTCGGGACGAAATGGGACGCCACGCTCGCAGGCGTGGCTAAAACGATCATGCTATTAAAAGAGATCCAACCGGAGTGAAAGAAATATGTGGTCTGCCTCAGCAACCACTGTGCTCTAAATTCTATCTTTAGATATTATAATTAGGAAGCTCATGTGACTGAATTCCCGCGGTTTGTAACACAACCCTGCAGCTTCCTGGAAAGTTTTTGGCAGACTTTAGGATTACGTAATCTATATAAATATGGCAAGCGCACATTTTCAGTTGGATTATTGTGAATTTGCTTCTACGGCTGGATCCGAGTGTGAGGAGAGTAGTTTTTCTTCAGAAGAAGAGGATATTGAACAAGAGGATATTCCACTTTTAGATGAAAGAGGTGACACCAATGCCACTGAATCTAGTAACGAAACCGGTCGCCCGCATGGCGACATTTTGAATGTATCGAGTGACGCACGCGTCGCCGCGAGCATGGAGATTCAAACATTTGCAGGCTCTAGTGGGGTAAAAATGCAGTTTCCAGAAAATGCTACAGTACTTGACATTTTTCAGGCATTTTTACCAGAGAATTTTGTACAAAAGATTGTCGAGTACACTAATATATATGCTTCTCAGCAACTTTTGCACGATAACCTTTGTGCTACAAGTCGTATCAAGAAATGGCACGATACACAGGTGTCTGAAATATATCAATTTTTGGCACTTATTTTTTTGATGGGAATATGTAGACTACCCACATTGAAACATTATTTTTGTAAAGATGAAGCCTATGGCCAACCTTTATTTCGTAAAGTAATGTCTGGCCGTAGATTTTATTTGTTACTAAATTGCCTACATTTTTGCGATAACGCTGTCTCCGATCCTACCGACCGTATCCACAAAATTCGATTGATTATTGATCATTTCAGACAAGTATTTTCATCCATTTATGTGCCTGGAGAAAATATTTGTGTGGATGAATCCCTGATGTTGTGGAAAGGTCGTTTAGGATTCAGGCAGTATATAAAATCTAAACGGGCTAGATTTGGAATCAAATCATACGAAATTTGTGAGAGTCTTACAGGGTATGTTTACGATTTCATTATGTACACGGGGAAAGACACTGAGTACACTTTTACTGATGGAAATCAGGGTGAGAAAGTTGTTCTAACTCTTTTAGAACCACTTCTAGGGAAATATTACAAGGTGTACACAGATCGCTTTTTCACTAGCCCCACCTTAGCACGCATTCTTTTGGCAAACAACACATACATATGTGGAACTGTCATGGGAAACAGAAAAGACATGCCAAAGAACTTTCCAGGCACTAAGCTCACTCCAGGACAAATTGCAATTGTCCATAATGATGGTGTTTCTTGTTTTGCATGGCAAGACAAGAAACAGATACTCATGCTAAGCACAATGCATCATGACAGTACAATAATAAATACAGGCAAAAATCATTACAAAACAAAAGAACCAATTCTGAAACCAGCTTGCATTTGTGATTACAACAAATATATGGGAGGGGTGGATTTGTGTGACAGTGTAACAACTGCATACCCTAGCATCAGAAAAACAATAAAGTGGTACAAGAAAGTTTTCTTTCACATTCTTGACATTGCACTGTACAATGCCTGTGTTGTTTACAAGAAACACACAGGTAAATCAATGACATTGCTAGATTTCAGAGATGCAGTATTGAAGCAAATACTAGAAAAATATCCTGAAGTCAATGTTTCTAAAGGTGGTCACGCTTCTGCTGACAGTTTGCCACCATCTAGACTGATGGGTAAACATTACATTACACTTTTTCCTCGTATTGATACAAGTAAACCAACACCGAGGAAAAGATGTCGCCTTTGTGCAGACCACAAAGTTGAGAAAAGGACACGTCACCTGTGCCCAACATGTGATGTTGCCCTATGTCTTACCCCCTGCTTTGAAAAATTTCATTCAAAGCAGACATTGTAAATACTTTTTTTCTAATTCTTCTTTCCTGTTTTTGTCTATTTTCTTCTTTGTATTATAGGAGCATTTTGAACATTTATTTTCATAATTTACAACATATATAAAACATATGTAATTCAGCAACATAATACTTTATATTTATTTTCATAATTTACAACATATATATATATATAAAATATATGTAATTCAGCAACATAATACTTTATATTTATTTTCTTTTTATTATGTACAAAAATTTATTTGTAGCCTATATTTTCTTCTTTTACTCCTGATGAAGTCGAATACATACTCAGTATTTTTTTATTTTTACCTGACAAGTTACCTGTGTATTCATTGTACAATACAGAATAGCAGAGTATACAAAATTTCTAAACTTTACTGATGTTGATTTCCATAATAAAATTTTCTGCATCTGCATTTCTGCTTCACTAAGTCTACATCTGCAATTTTATTATATATATATATAAATCAACTTACCTAGCAGTGCTACCTTCTTCATTTTCTGCATTGGAATTTGTGAAAAATTGGACATGTGTGCAACTAGTATTTGGTGTGTTATCTACATGTAGAATTTTCTTATATATAAATCATCTTACCTTTAGTTTACCAAGCAAGTGGCTGGCATTGTTTCCTTCTTCATTTGTGCCTTGGATTTTTGAAAAAAACATATTTGTGCTTTCTTCACTTCACTTCAGTAACCGTGACTGGTGTGTTATCTACATGTACAATTGTATTATATAAATCATCTTACCTTTACCAAGCAAGTGGCTGGCATTGTTTCCTTCTTCATTTGTGTCTTGGATTTTTGAAAAAGAATATTCTTGAAAATATGTGCAACCAGTATTCACGTCACTTCAATTTGTGCTTTACTAACTTTGACTGATATGTGTTATCTACATGTAACATTTTCTTGGGTACGGGAGGACACTATTTTCTTCTTTATTTTTCTGTTCCTGGACTTTGGAAAAAAATTATTGTTCAACTGGAAATGTGCGCAACTAGAATTTCTTCAATTGAACTTGTAAACTGTCATATAAATAAAAATTAGATCTATTTTTCTACATTTGGAAGCTGTCATCAGACACATCTCGGGCGCTGTAGTCACTGAGTAAAAGTACTTGGTGGTTGCATGCTTGATGCTCTGTGTTTTAGGACTGAAAGTGGAACTTTTTATGAATATCGACCCCCACAAAACACTGACTGACGGTGGGATTATGAATGAAACACCCCCACAACGATGATAAAAATCGCAAGTTCAACAAAAAGGTAAGACAATTTTTTATTATTTACTTATTTTTCAATTTTAAAATAACTTTTAAAGAAAGTTTAATAATTCTATAATATGTCTACAATAGTTTAAACTTAAAATTGTGAAAATCCATTATAAATCACACTCGCTTTTCATTTTTAAATACGGCTACCGAGAAAATTGTTGTTGGGCGGTAAATATGCGTGACAGAGAGCTGCCATGACGCGTTTTTCGTAGTGACGACGAACGGGTTAATTATGGGTATTCTAGATGGGACACAACCCATAAAGCTTAGTACTAAGGTAATTAATATACCACAGCACTACAGGAACCTCTTCTTAGGTGTAATATACATTGATCTAACCACACAAGCTGTTTTTAAACTATTTATTGAGTGACATCAGTGTAATATTGCCTTACTGACTGAGATATTAACAGAGCACCTCAGTATCCCACTATGGCAGCTATTGCAGCTAATTCCAACATTGACACAAAGAAGAGCTGCTTTAATTAACTCAGTCCCTCCATTCAAAGTCAGATATTAGTTGTCATTGGTATGGACTGGTGGTGTTGACAGAGGCAGTAAAAGAATTTCCTTCATGCATCACCCACCACCACTACCACCACTGGAATCTATGGTTCACAAGCAACCAAAATCTGAATGCAGGAGCTCTTGGTTTTCTCATCATTCTAGAGGAAGAAAAAAATCAATGTTCAGACAATTACTGTTGACATAAGCCGAGGAGGGCAGTGGCAAACAGGCTACTTCCACTGGGGATAAGGCCTAGCAGTACTCTAAACATTCTTGACTGGCCAGACCATGATTACCCAATGGGGCCTGCTTATCACTTCATTTTACTATATAGGTGGTGGTAACATTGGTGAACAAATGGAGTCAGTTATTCTTTCCAATCTTTTCACCCAGTTTTGCAGCCCCACTCACACTCACTTTCAATTGCTGAACAGAGTACCCTCAAACCATATAAAGGCAGGAATTTTGAAAATCTCTTTTTCTACAAGACACTAATAAAAAAAAAAACAAGGATCATATTTTTCTAGGCTTTTATTATAGTCATTCTATTACTAAACTCATCAGAGAAATGGCCAGGAGTTCATGCTATAAATTGATCTCAGAGATTCATGGGAGCCCCAAACTTATCTCCAGTTAGCCTTGCAGGAAAGAGTTTCACTTCAGATTCTTTCAGCTTAGTCAATCTTCAGTCCTTAAGTGTTCATTAATAGCAAAGGTACAGTAATGGAAGCATTCAGACTCCTTACAACTATTTACAATTATGTAGACATGCTGCAGACTTACAAAAATTACACATTCTGGCCTCAGCAAGCTTAAAAAGACTTCTCCACAGCCTCAGCTTTCTGATAAGTTAGCTTTCAGACAAGTTAGACCTAACACCATCTCAGATGTTTTTGTATTTGCATGTGTTCTTCAGCATGACAGAACAAGGTTCCCAGTTTTGGAATGCACTTTTAGAAAATTATTCAAACCATTACAGACATGATAGGAAAGAGAATAATGACAGCTTTAGATATGCTGGCCATGGCATATCTCTTAAACTCTACAGCAGCCCTTAAAGTCAAACTAAAACTTCATTAGAAACATATAGAATTTGTTTCTTAGGTCCCAGTGGAAACAGATTTGTTTGCAGTCAGAGAGCTTTCAAATAAACTGCCTGAAGATGGTGTTTGTGTTTTACACATTCATAGTATAGAATACAAATGATCTTGAACTATGTTATTTTTTCAGACAAGTCCAGAGTGGTGGCTTATATTTAACATCAAAGGGTGTGGGGGGGGGGGGGAGGGTGCAGTAGAAGAAGAAGAAGATTAAACCATCACAGCAACACTCATTTCATTTAGCCTGATAAACTGTTATAGATCTTTACTGACTAGCCAGACAAGTCCAGTTTTGGTGCTTGGGCAGAAACAACCATAAAAACATACTTTTGGGAAGACTGAATGAGATAGCAGACAGTTTCACTAGACAAGACTTGCCTTCATCATCAGATGGACTCTTCACCCATCATTGTATGCAATGTATCTGTGTTGAGACAGACCTCACATAGATCTGTTTGCTCTGATATTGAATGCTCAGCTCCTGCTTTATTGTCCCTCCATTTTCAGGTCAGGTTTTGTATTGTAGTGGCTACTTTGTCAGACATTTGGAACATGCTGGTCCATTCAAAAGAAAACAAACCTGGTGAAACTCATAGTCAGTGAACATCACTCTGCTCCAGTTAGGTGAGGGAAGGCATGGATAAACATGTTGCTTTGGTAATTCCAAACTGCCAGTCAGATCAGTTTACTCAGACTGCTTGGATGTTGATCTTCCAACTTCCATTTGAATTCAGAATTACTAGCAGTGAACTTTATTAAGTTAGCATGAAGAAAGAACTCGTTTGCTGATTGTGGCTGTTAAAAGACTCAGCATTGTAAAGTACATCCAGCTAAATTAAATGAGTGTTTCTGCCACGTGATGTTAGATCTCCTTTTGTACAGCAATATGGCTGATTTTCTTCTATGTGGTTATTTGAAAGAGACTGACACTTACTTCTATTAAATATTAATTAATACTTATTTTATTATGTATTAAATAATTTATTAAATGTTATAGGTCAATATATCCTCAAAGATTTATAATATCTTAGGAAAAGATCCAAACAGAATCTCTTTTTCCATTTTTAGAATTTGGAAATAGTTCTGAACTATTTCAATTCAGGCCTTTTGAACCTCTGGAAACTAAGAAGTTCAAAACCCTTTTAAAACCATCTTTTGATGGCCTTTACTATCAGCATGTGTCCATTGAAATCCTTCTTTGAAATTACTTTCTATAGGGTCTCGTAGGTTCTTTCTGGCAAAGGACGGACTTCATGATTAAGGCATGCAGTTGCAGTCAAGTTGTTGTCTCCCTTTTGTCAGTTTTCAGCAGATGATAAAGCCTCTTCCCATTACAAATTTACCTACTCAAATAACATTTGCGTAAAGGAGTGAAATCTAGACTCCTCACCACCCTTAGAGATATTTGTAGTCAGACTTTGCCAATATGTTTGAAGCAAATCATTAAAGAAAGATATATTCATTCCTTACATGCATACGCAAATTCTATTGGATCATTAAGTTAAAACTATTTCATCTAGTTTGGCATCTTCTAGAAATGTAACCTTTGGAAGGAAATTGTAGAGGAAATCTTTCTCTAGATTCTAAATAAGTTTGTTCCGCATGCTTATCAGATAAATGTGGTCCCTCCTAGTCTCCCCATTTTGCCATCCCTTCGCTTCTGGGAGTACTAGAGTACTATTCATTACTAATGGTGAGTTTGGCTTTAATTTCTCCTTTGGCAGGTATAGGCTTTAATTCTGGCTATACTCATCTGATAAATATGCAAAGAAAAACTTATGACAAAAATTCCTATTTATTTGACAGATATGGAGAGCATGCAGGTCTGTTGACTGAGAATACACTGTTTGCAGCTGGCAATGTTGCTATGACAGCACACAATGCTGATAATCTTGGTATCAAAGCAATTGCCAAGAGAACAGCCAAAGCTACAGGGAAGGCAGTTCTCCATGATATAAAGGAAGTTCATAAATCTCAACAGCTAGATGAAAACAGTCAAGATAGGAAGGGAATTAATGACAAGGACAAAATGCCATTGTAAAAATTAATGACAGGATGGAAGAAGTGCTGTCGTGATTATAAATGTTTGAGCATTTCTTCTATCACTTATTTATTTTTATGTGATATATTTGATTATTTATATTACATTTTATGAATTGTCAGGACTGATGACCTTGTTAAATAATCAATATTCATTTATTATCACAGATTGTTTTAAAAATTAATTTGCATAAATATTTTAATTGTACCCCAAGGTTCAACAGCGAATTTGAATCTTTTTAATGGGCGAGTCTTGATACATTATTAGATATCTGGCAATACAACAGAAGAATGATATGTAAACCCTGTAACATTGTAGGCATTTATAAAATGGAGTGATGCTGAAACCTCTAACATTGGGTACATCTGGCTATAGCTCTGTAATATTGTGAGCATCTGACTGAGTAATGAAAGAGCAATGGGTGAGTCCACATAACATTACAGATATCTAACAGTATGATGGGTGAACCCTTTAGTATTATGGACACCTGACTGAATAATGAAAGAGCAAAGTGAGAGTCCACATAACATTACGGACATCTAACAGTGTGATGGATAAGCCCTTTAATATTATGGGCATCTGGGTGAATAATTAAAGAGTGAAAGGCAAGTTCGTGTAACATTATGGATATCTAGCTGTGATGGAAGAGGGGTATTTTGGGGTTGGCATCAAAAGACATCTAGATGACGAAAGGGCTGTGGGTGCATCCCTATAACATTGTATACATAGCTGTGTGTGCTCTCCAACACTGTATACCTAGCTGTGTGTGCTCTCTAACATTGTAGACATCTAGCTATGAGCCTTCTAACATTGTAGATATCTGGCTGTATGGTAAAGGGACAGGGGACGTTAGAAATCAGGTTCAAACTTTACATCGCACATCTGATTTTTACAATTACAAGGGTTTTGACTAAATGCCAACCTTGACTGGTCAGATAAAAAGTTTCTCTCTTATATTTCCATTATTTTGGAAGATTTCAAAGGAAAAAATGGCACCCATTTAAATTAGAATTTAGTTAATTCATTTGATTGGACAACATATTGCATACTCTTGTGACCATATTTTCATACATTCAGTAAAAGTTATTGCAATGATGCTGAGAATGAAAGAGATTTGCTCAGGTTTTGTTGTTTTCATATTATTAAGGGATATGGGACTAAGAATGTGTCAAGCTACTCATTGAGATTGCTGGGTCTTGGATAAACATATTTTGAACTGATCTTATTTCCTGTCATGTCTTTTGTTGTTACTAACAGCTTTAATGAATTATTGCTTTGCTGTATTGTTAATAATTAGACCAACATGCCATAGCCTTAAGTTTTGAAAGGATGTTTATTTAAAGAGATTGCAAACTCTAATGTAATAAAAAAAAATTTGACTACACTTTTTCTTTCTTTGAAATTTTATTTTAAAATATGTGCTTTTCTTACTTGACAGCTTGTTTATTGGTTTGAATATTGACAAAATTTCTGTTTAGCTTCTAAGTCTGCAATACATTTGCATGCATATAGTAATTGTAAATAGACGATACATTTACTTGGAGTTAATTTAAGATTTGGCTAACCAACCCATATCTTCATTCATCTCTCATTTACAGCAAATAGAAACATTTAGTTTGTTGTCCTAGCGACTGATTTACATTATAAAGTGACATTAGGTTTGTGATAAAACTGTTAATATGATTGAACTTTTTACATCCATTTTAGCAGACATTCGAATATAGGCACAACAGTGATTGTAAATCTCACCTCAGCTGCTTAGACATGAGACCAGATCAGAATATTAGAAATAATTATTGATTTAGCAATTTAATTCTGAGATATACTCTGTATCTGAATGATACTAGAATTGAAAATTGACCAAAAAAATAGTGCACATCATATTCCTTTACAAAGAAATAAATTTGTTTAAAAATTGACCCTGCTTTTCTCTTTTATTACACTTTTAAATGGTGATTTTTGTTATATTGTTTTTTCTTTAAAGTGTAAGCTGCACAGTACAGTTTCTCATCAAATACTTGGATCAATTTAAAGCTGGGGTGCACAAACCGCAGCCCAAGAAGGGCTCTATGTGGCTCCCGGAGGACTTTTGGACGTTACCATTATTATGAATGTAAAGCACATTATTTGTGTTGTTTTTTTCTACTGAGCAGTCCATGTGGCAGCCCTCCACACACTATCAATTGGAAGTTTGGCCCTCTGGCCTAAAAAGTTTGTGCACCCCTATTTAAAGTATTAATACATTCCTATTATTCATGTGTAAACACTTATTTAGATTCTAATTCTTGTTTGTTCATTTATTACAATTTATGTTTACTCTTTCAGATATTCACTCACAAAACAAAAGATAGGCATGATCTTTAAGATTGAAAAAAGGCTTTTCTTTCAAGTTAAACTGGATAATTTTAAATACTGTTAGTTTTGAGAAACTGTTCATTTCTTTTTCATATTCTTTTGGGAAGGCTTTCCATCTTAAAAAGGAATTGTCTCAACGTTTTATTGCATTAGATTCATTCAATAACACTTAATTTATTTATGGGGAACTCATCAAACCTATGCCGATTTTGCACTAGGAATTAAGGTGTGAGTGGGTTACGAGAGGTGTTTGGGAATGCAGACTTATGTCTACTCAATGCTTGTCACAGGTAGTTGTGTTTAGTGTTGTTTCTCTTATTTTTTTCTAGGCACTTACTGCTTTTAGCTGTTGGATTTGGATGGGTGGTTTTGTTTATAAATGTGTCCGTTATTTAAACCAGTTAAGTTTTGATATTTAAGTGGTTCTCCCAATCATTACTATAGATGGTTAGTTCCTTAGACTTGGCAAGTCTTAGATTCCAATAGGTTGGTTCAGTCAGCTTCCCACCAATAGCCATCCATTTTATGTTAGATTTCATACCATCCAGCTATGACAATGGATGCATTAGTTTGGGAACTTTATAATAGTTGATGTAGTCACTATCATCCTGTTCAACCTGCCCATGAATTCAGGCCATTGTCAATGTGATTTTCTATAAAGTATTCAGTCAGTGATCTTTGCATTTCTATTAGTATATTGGTCTATCTTTTATAACCTATAGTTTCTGCATATATTTCCTTCATAGAGTTTAGAAATTCTTGCTTTTTCTCTTCTAGTGCCATTTTAGAATGTTGGTAGATCATTTTGTTGTCTTCTGGAGTCTTCATCCTTTCACCAGTTTTAAATATTGGATTTCTCTTATTTTTTTCAAACCTCTTTAAGTTTTCTCGTGGTGTAAGTAATAAGTTTTTGATCTTTATCTTCTGACAGTCCCTTTATTGCCTGGTATGTTAATGTGGGCAAAGATCTATACAAGCTAAACTTATTCCTCTAGCAGATTTTGCACTTGGTTTTGTATGAAGCAACTGTCTTGTCTGCCTCTTGTACGTTTTTTTGAGTCTGTAGTTATAAAATATTTGGTGTTGGCTGGTTTGTTTTGGGTAGCTTGAATAGTAGCAATAACAAAAGACAAATATGCATGGCTAACCCATTTCCTGACAACTATATTTCTGCACAATTACATAAGCACAAATTTCCTCAGTGATTTCTCAATTACACAAGTGCATCTTGGAGTATCTGTTTGTAATTCTCTTAATGCAGAATTACAATGAAGGTCAATAATTTAAAGTTAAGTTCACTTGATGCTATCACTTCAGTCTCAAATGAAAATGGATCACAAACGAATGACAAACTTTTTTCAATTTTGTGGAAGTCACCAAACCTCCAGATAAACTCAATCCAAGCTTGACCATGTTAATGTATTCTTCAAATTGATTTTTCAAGTAGTCAGTGCTTGAATAGATGGAAAGTGATCAAGAGATTTTTTCGTTATGTCTTGAAAAAACAGTTTCATCTGGAAAGCAGTCAAGTTTATTATCATGTCATGAGCATGTAAGTTTCTTCCTTTAACACATTGAGGTGTACTGATGTCCAGTGTGGATGCAAAATCACAAAGTCAACTATAGTTAATTTTGGAAAATATTTATTTTTTATTTCTAATGGGAGAAGAAGGTCATCTTTTAGTTTTAGGTCCCATACTTAACAAAGAACCCTGTCTAAGCTTAGCCATTGAACTTGGCTACAATAGAGAACATCTGAATACTCAGAATTCAAGATCTTGAAGCAAACCTATGATTCAAGCCCTTTGATGGATATAAATTGCCAGTTTAATAATAAAATGTGATCTGTTCTACATATAGTATATGCTTACATAATACTTGGTGGTTGTGAAAAACTGCAATTAGGATATCTTTTATTAATTTTATTCTGTATTGATTTTAGTAATCAAACATTTTTACTAGCCCTGGGTTATTATGCTTAGCTTACCAATTATTTCATCGCAGTTTATATTTTACTAGGCAATTCTCAACTTCCATCAAATATTTTGGCCCCAATTGTTTGGTCTTTCAAAAGACCCAAATGTCAAAAGTTCTTCAATAATTTAATAGTTCGTGCATGTATGAAAATTAACAATTTTGCAATATAATTTAAATCCGTACTCTCATTGAGTATTCTGTTATTAGATTCATTCAAATTTTCAATATATTTGTCACATTACAGTTTGCAGAGAGAAACTCACTCTCAAATTTGTTTTCCTATCGGTCACATGATTCTATCTTCAAGGCTATATTCTTTACTAAATTCTCCAGTCAGCATTGCTTTGGTCATTTGTATAAGCAACAGCAAAATGTCTTCGTAACTGCTTCTCGTTCTGTTGCCTTATAAACAAATGTTGAATTATTTACTTTCCAGAGTGGTTAGTGGTGAAATGTCTTTTAATATTATATTCTTTTGTTGTTTTTTAAGACTGTCCTGACAACTAGGCAGGTAGCGGTATTTCACTTTATTTTAACAAAAAGGGAGGGGGTGGGGATTTGGTTCTCCATTAAAAATATGACACTCATGCTGAATTTTTCTTTTCTAATTATTTTCATGAGCACTTTTAGAAATAAGTAGATAAAACTGCTTATTCAAATACTTGAATTATTATTCACAGTATATCACAATGAATGTCCACTGGCCATTCTGCAACTAGACGTTATGTGCCAGAGTCACATAAACTCGGCTAGGAACTACTCCAGGTTAGATGACAGTTATTCCCAAACACTGATGAATAAAACGAAATGTGTTTTCCTTTTAATTTTAGGCTGTTTCTTTTAAATCATGGCTATTTGTTGATTTATTACCAGTAGATTGCAGACAGCAATTTGCCCATGCCAGCTTTAAGTGTCTGTTTTCATGAATGTCAAATTAGTTCAGTCCTCAAAGAGTGGACTGCATTGCTTTGGTCATTTGTATAAGCAACAGCAAAATGTCTTCGTAACTGCTTCTCGTTCTGTTGCCTTATAAACAAATGTTGAATTATTTACTTTCCAGAGTGGTTAGTGGTGAAATGTCTTTTAATATTATATTCTTTTGTTGTTTTTTAAGACTGTCCTGACAACTAGGCAGGTAGCGGTATTTCACTTTATTTTAACAAAAAGGGAGGGGGTGGGGATTTGGTTCTCCATTAAAAATATGACACTCATGCTGAATTTTTCTTTTCTAATTATTTTCATGAGCACTTTTAGAAATAAGTAGATAAAACTGCTTATTCAAATACTTGAATTATTATTCACAGTATATCACAATGAATGTCCACTGGCCATTCTGCAACTAGACGTTATGTGCCAGAGTCACATAAACTCGGCTAGGAACTACTCCAGGTTAGATGACAGTTATTCCCAAACACTGATGAATAAAACGAAATGTGTTTTCCTTTTAATTTTAGGCTGTTTCTTTTAAATCATGGCTATTTGTTGATTTATTACCAGTAGATTGCAGACAGCAATTTGCCCATGCCAGCTTTAAGTGTCTGTTTTCATGAATGTCAAATTAGTTCAGTCCTCAAAGAGTGGATGCTTAACCAGGTGAGTACACAATTTTCTATCTCTTTTTAACTTTAAAAATTATTTTTTATTTTCCTTATTATCAGTTTTTAGATTTTAAAAGAATAGCACTGGTTTTTCTATTTCACTGAACCAGGATATTTTTTAAATAGACTTTTGAACGATGAAATCAGTTTGGGTAACTTTTACTACCATCAAAAGTTGATTTAAGACTTTTTTGGGGTAATATAACAGTTCAAACAAGACTTCCAATTTTTTTTCTCTCATTTCATAAAAACCCATCTTTAGGGTGTCAGAATAACAGATCTAATAAAATGACTGGTCACTATGTAGTTGCTTTGATCTAAATGAGTGTCATTGACTTGAGAAAGCTGCTTTATAAATAGCAACCAAGAAGAAAAAAGTTGGACATTATGAAATAATAGAAGTAAACATCTTTTAAGATTTTAAAATTTTTTCAGTGCTTGTCCATCAATACTCCAGTCACTCAAGTGTTATTTTTATCATAACCCATCTTCACAGCAAATGTGTTAAATGTAGTTCTTGATAGCATTCCCCCCCCCCCCTTTTAAACCATGACCCTAAATAGTTTTTCCTAGCAAATCATGGCTACGTATAATAATTAGGAGTAAACACAGACTAATTAATAATATTAAAGTAAAATTACTTTTAAGTGTATTTTCATCATAACCGTCTTCACAGAATAGTCACCATGCAGTTTATTCATAAAAATGTGTGCGCGTGTGTACTAAATAGTTTAAATTTATTGTATTGGGCAAAATTTGAACAAGAATACAATTCAGAGTATAAACACTAAGCATACAAATAATCAAATCTAAAATAATTCTTACTTAGCCTGAGAAAAAATCCTAACAGAGCATTAAGATAACGCAACAGAATTTATGAAAGCAAAATATTTAAACATTTCAAGCATTTAAAAACATATCTGCGTTGATATTTTTTTATTGCATCAAAGCATGGTTAACAATATTCTGTTCCTAAAATACATCTATCTGCAATCACAGGAAAGCATAACTCTGGTTAAAATTAAAATTAAAATCTTGTTTTCTGCCAAAAGGAAATGTGGATGGAGGTAAAGCAACCTTGATTTAGTAATATAGGCCTACGCACAAGTGGTGGTAAATTAATTTTTGAAACATCCAAACTGTTAACTAGAATGTGACCTTACCTCTAAAAACATTTAAAATTATCAACTGCACACATGTACTATTCTACCTTATACTGCCAAATTATTTTGTGTATAAATGCAACATCATTTTTTGTAATAAAGAACCGTTAGGTTAAAAACTAGGTTTAATACAAAGTGAATTATAAAGCAAACAAATTCCTGTCAAATTACTGAACACACTTTCTTCAATAGTGAAAATAGAGAGAAAAATTTATTTCTTGAAAAGAAAAATTACCATTTTTGAAGAAGAGCTACCAAATAGCAACCAATACGGGTATAGCTTTTGAAAAGAAATTTGAATTTAAACCAGGAAAATAAAGGTCCATACCAAAAGTCCATGTCTGTAAATGGATTGTATTATTATATTTTTTAATGCTACTAGGGCACTGACAAAGAAACATTCAGTTGCCACCACGCAGACGCAATACAAGGTGAAGGGTGGACTCTTTCTGGATGTTGTAGTCTGACAGAGTACGACCGTCTTCAAGCTGCTTGCCGGCAAAGATCAAACGTTGTTGGTCAGGTGGGATGCCCTCCTTATCTTGGATTTTGGCCTTAACATTTTCAATGGTGTCAGAAGGTTCAACTTCAAGAGTGATGGTCTTTCCTGTCAAGGTCTTCACGAAGATTTGCATGCCACCACGCAAACGCAGCACAAGATGGAGAGTAGACTCTTTCTGAATGTTGTAGTCAGAAAGTGTGCGGCCATCTTCCAACTGTTTGCCAGCAAAAATAAGACGCTGCTGATCAGGTGGGATACCCTCCTTATCTTGAATTTTAGCTTTGACATTCTCAATGGTGTCAGAAGGTTCAACTTCTAGTGTAATGGTTTTTCCTGTCAGAGTCTTCACAAAGATCTGCATGCCACCACGCAAACGCAGCACAAGATGGAGAGTTGATTCCTTCTGGATGTTGTAGTCAGAAAGCGTACGGCCATCTTCTAACTGCTTGCCAGCAAAGATCAGACGCTGCTGGTCAGGTGGGATACCCTCCTTATCTTGAATTTTAGCCTTGACATTCTCAATGGTGTCGGAAGGTTCAACTTCTAGCGTAATGGTCTTTCCTGTTAAGGTCTTCACGAAGATTTGCATGCCTCCACGCAAACGCAGCACAAGATGGAGAGTAGATTCCTTTTGGATGTTGTAGTCAGAAAGTGTACGGCCATCTTCTAACTGCTTACCAGCAAAGATCAGGCGCTGCTGGTCAGGTGGGATACCCTCCTTATCTTGAATTTTAGCCTTGACATTCTCAATGGTGTCGGAAGGTTCAACTTCTAGTGTAATGGTCTTTCCTGTCAAGGTCTTCACAAAGATCTGCATGCCTCCACGCAAACGCAGCACAAGATGGAGAGTAGATTCCTTTTGGATGTTGTAGTCAGAAAGTGTACGGCCATCTTCTAACTGCTTACCAGCAAAGATCAGGCGCTGCTGGTCAGGTGGGATACCCTCCTTATCTTGAATTTTAGCCTTGACATTCTCAATGGTGTCGGAAGGTTCAACTTCTAGCGTAATGGTCTTTCCTGTTAAGGTCTTCACAAAGATTTGCATGCCACCACGCAAACGCAGCACAAGATGGAGAGTTGATTCCTTCTGAATATTGTAGTCAGAAAGTGTGCGGCCATCTTCAAGTTGCTTGCCAGCAAAGATTAGACGCTGTTGGTCAGGTGGGATACCCTCCTTATCTTGAATTTTAGCCTTTACATTCTCAATGGTGTCGGAAGGTTCGACTTCAAGTGTAATGGTCTTTCCTGTCAAGGTCTTCACAAAGATCTGCATACCTCCACGCAAACGCAGCACAAGATGGAGAGTGGACTCTTTTTGAATGTTGTAGTCAGAAAGTGTGCGCCCATCTTCAAGTTGCTTGCCAGCAAAGATTAGACGCTGCTGATCTGGAGGAATGCCCTCTTTGTCTTGTATTTTAGCTTTAACATTCTCAATGGTATCTGATGGCTCAACCTCCAGAGTAATGGTTTTGCCAGTCAAGGTCTTAACAAAAATCTGCATCCCACCACGGAGACGTAGTACCAAATGAAGTGTTGATTCTTTCTGGATGTTGTAGTCTGAAAGGGTGCGTCCATCTTCTAGCTGTTTTCCAGCAAAAATTAAACGTTGTTGGTCAGGTGGAATACCTTCCTTGTCCTGAATCTTAGCTTTGACATTTTCAATTGTATCAGAAGGCTCAACTTCAAGTGTGATCGTTTTCCCTGTAAGGGTCTTGACGAAGATTTGCATTGTGGCTGTTTAAAAGAAAAATTAACTTTATATTTAAACAATAAACATGCAGTTCTATGGTCATTATACTTTTTAACTAAACAAGTAAAAATAATTTTTAAAGTTTTTCTTGCCCTCTGATTATTTTTCCTACACAATCCTCAATACTGCTAACTTAAAGTCAAATTCTATTACCATAAAGTATTAACTAAAACTGTAAAAGGCCTAATGTTTTTCAGCCACCATACATACCAACAACAACAAAAAAAATTTAACATCAAAGCCACTTTCATACAGTCATTTGCATTTGCCAATTACTACAGTTTAAAAATTATAGTAGGCCTACAGTTCAAATCCGATTATAAGTATAAATTAATATTAAAATAACGATTTCATATCTAACCCGAACCCAACATTTTAAAATACTCTCTTACAAAATGTGGGGTTTACTCATTTAGTTATGGGAGAGATGTCAAAGTGAATGAAACTTAAGTTTTTTGTATATAAATGCTAAAGATGTTAAACTGATCAGTTGTCCTGGGAAATGTCATTCTATTCTGGTGAAATACTTCCGTCTTGAAATCGTTTTGCCCAAAATACATTCTAGTCAAAGATACGCAACGAAAATATGTTGAGAAGCGATTAATTTCCAATAAAGAAATGTGAAGTTGGTATCCTAAACTGCTACAGGATCAACAACCAAAAAACGACCCTATTAGTACAGTTAGAAATATTTACCTCCTTTACCGAATCCTAAGTAACAAATGTTATATAGGCCTAAGCCTAACGCCTTTAACGGAAGTGCAATTTGTTTCATTTATTTTTTTTAATTTATAAAGCAGTTTTTTTAAAAAATAAAACGGTTTAAAGTGCGTAGCAGTATTGCATTATTTAGTACATAAATAGTAATTTTTTCATTGTAAAAAAAAATCACTACTAGAACACTACTGTAATAGCATACAACAAAATATACTAAAAAAAAAAAAAAAACAAAACAAAAAAAAAAAACGAAGTAGCAAACTGCTTAACATTTTTCAAACAACGTCAAACAATGCCTATAGGATCTAAAGTATATAAAACAATAAACTGCATTTAAAAAATCACATTATTTTGCTTTACTTCGAAACAACCTGTCGAATTCAATATGGCGTCATTGTGACCCTCCAACTGCGCCACAGAACAAAAATGTAAAAAAATTAAACCGTTTGTTCAAGTTTACAGTAAGTAACAATTGTTCAAGGAAATAAGATTCTGATTTGTTAAAAAAAATATATAAAATCCAGAGTGATATATTATTCGTTCAAGCTCTTTAAATACATAAAATAAACCATTTTTTTTAAAGCAAATTAATTACCGTTTACTAGCGAACGATTGTGTATAATCTCTGCTGGCGAGCACGCAGTAAAAATGAGGCACACGTAAGCAACGGTCACTTTTCTATTCTAGATATTTCGATGACGTCGTGTAACTAAAAATAACATGTTTAGTTGAAATTTTTTTTTTTACTGCGATATCATTTCAGAATATTTAAGCAGCATCTACACGTTATTTTATTAGAATATTCTTTGAAAACATTATACATCCAAAATCTGTTGATTCTTGGGCAAGTTTTGTTTCGGTCTTGGCTAGCCGAGTTTGAAGCTAAAGTAGTAAGCATTATTCTTTTACTCTCACTAATAAAGGCTGCCTACTCTTTTTATAAATAAATATTTGCTGGAATAAATTGATAGTATATAAAAACAGGAATACGTGCTCATATTGTAAATATTTTTTCAATGAGTGAACCATAGCATTACCAATTGTCAGTTAAGCATGCCATATCAAGCATTGATCGTCTTTTGTTTATCAGGACTAATAATCGCTCAGGAGAAGAAAGCAATTGATATAAACACAAATAATTTAATATTTGAGTATCCCCGTGGACTAATAACTTAGTCTTCATCCCCAAGTCCGACCCATGGATAAACCACATTTCCATGCAAAATTTCAGCTTCTTAACTCTCGTCATTATTATAGTCCATCTTAGATCTGAATAGAGGATGCATCTCGGGGAACAGATCCCATCTCTATGTAAAATTTCAACAACTTAGCTTTCTCATAGTCACGTTACTTGTATGGATGGAGGGTGCATCCTTTGGAACAGATCCACTCAAAAAATTCAGCCTCTTGCAGTCGTGAATCAAACAAAATGACATTCACACAGACACATTTCATTAAGAAACCTATGCCAGTAAAGCACTAGCACGGTTTTTGTTTAGAATTCACATTTAGCGCACCTGTTTGTTTCAGCGAGTTTCATGAAAAAATTACGGTTTAGGTTTTTTTAACATTATACTTTTATAGTCATAAACACAGTGCAAGAATAAGCCAGCAATAAAATATTTCATTGTAATGTAATTTATTTGCTTTTGAAGTCGGCCCTCCTGTTAAATAGATCTATAGGTAAAATATTTCATCAGAGTTCTGAATTCTAGTTTTACTATGCACAGTGTTTCATCAGATTTTGGAATTCTAGTTTTAGTTTTTTGTATAATATTTCATCAGAGCTCGGACTTCTAGATTTAGTATGCACAATATTTCTGAACTCTAGTTTTAGCATTAGGAGTTAATTATTTCATTAGAGTTCGGAACTATCGTTTTAGTATTAGATGCAAGTCGCTGGTTTACGACTACCTTATCTTCAACGTTTACCTAATGGTTCATTATTGAAATAAGTTGTGTTTATAACTCGCAATCAATAGCAAACATTTTTCTGAAAATAAAAATGGAATTCTATTTTTTAAAAAACAAATTAAAGCGTTGTTCCACGTTACTGGAATGTACTTTTTTGTAATTTGACCGTTATCGGATGAACAATATGAACCACTTGTTACGTCGTTTCTGCCGAAATGATACAAATGGGTGAAATATTTCTGTTCTCAGCGCTCACGGATTGTAGCCAATATTGAACTTATACAGTGGACTCATCTTTGTTCCAAAAAAAATCCTTAACAAAGTAATAGTAAGTCAGTTATTTTAAAACGGTTAAATTATCTCTCTCTCTTCCTTTATCTCTGTCTTTATCTTGATCATGTTCTCTCTTTTTCTCGCTCCCATTATCACATTTTCTCTTTTCCTTTTTTTATCAGTTATCACTTCTTCTATATCATTCTTTCATTTCTCCCCCATCTTTCTGTCAACTTTTTCATTCTCCCCTCCATCTTTTCATATTGGGGGCTTGCTATGTTACTGTTCTTTCCTAGCAATAAAAAAAGTACTATAAAATAATTCTACTTTAAGCAGAATATTCTGAAAATGGACATTTATGCTAGCCATGGCAAAGGCTATTGTTTAATAAAAACAAGGTGATATACAAACTCAACACATAACTAGGTATTGTTGAAGCATCTCTTTTTATGGGAAAGTGTGTTGAATACATCTCAGAATACTGAGATGCAGAATTAGAAGAAACAATTAATGAGGTTACAGAATTAACTAAAGATCTGGAAATTCAAAATCTTGGTTTAGGAATTTGGAATTCCTTGGCTAGCTCTAGTTCATCACAGAGGTTTGGCAAAAGATAATTTGCACCTAGTGGATGGGCTAGGAAGTGTTAGTTTTTAGTTAGGTCATGATAGACACTGACTGGTGGCAAGCATTTCTCTTATTTATATGTTGTCTCGTTTGATAGGTGTGTAGCAAATATTTGTAGCCCAACTTTGAACAGATATTCAGTTTGGATTGCTGCTTTGCTTTCAGTCGCATTTCCCTGAGGCATAAAGTTTTCAGTTTAGTTATTATAGTAATTATTTAGTTAGGTTAAAATTAACTATTGGACCTTATAAGCTGGGTGGATAAATCTAAGGACTAATTTTTTTTTCTTTTATCTGTATGTGGCTATTTTGAAGCATTAACCCTGTTTTTATTGTTGTAATCTTTAATGTATTTTGTTTGGTAATGGGTATATTGTTCTGGTTTTTATAGCATTGAAAGGTGCATGTTAAATTCTGTTGAGATTGGTAGTCATTGATAGACTTAGAAATGGTCATACATAAAGATATCTGATTTCTCAACATATCAGTCTAATTTGATCTTTTCAGTGTTTAAAGGGCAGTATTACTAGCATTTTGTTAGTAAATGATATCTGTGGATCTCTGTAGGTGAGATGCCATCTATCAGCAAAGGGGGGCTAGTAGGATTTTAGTGGTCAGAGAGGTATTACAGCCAAGTGTTAGATGTCTGCTGACCCTGCTGTGTACTCTCAGGCATGTGTAGGCATGCATGGAGCCAACAACTTTAGCCGGTTACTCATTAGCAGTTTATCCATTAGTGTATTTGTGTGTGGACAAGAGTGTTGTATGTGCTGAGATGTATGCACATGAGATGTTTTAAGTAATTATTTTGGTTTGTTTAAGTATTTTTAATTGAAAGTATCATGGCAGATTTGTCAGATGCTGTTTGTTATTTTTTTATATTTGTTATCAAGCGAGGCTGCTGATTCAATCATAGTGGCCAGGAATGTGGAATGTGAGTGTACTCTGTACAACCCTTTTCATTTCACTTGCATTGTAGGACGAAATTAAGTCACTACAGACTGCTGCTTTAGTTGCGCACACTGAACTGAGTAAACTAATGTGTAGTGCTGTGCTAATATGCATTTTAATTGTTATACAATGCTTTAGGTAGTTATTAACTAAAGTTAATGTATTTAGGTAAGGAATTAGTTTGTATTTATATGTTTTTGTAGGCTAGTTATATTATTTTTTAATGCTTTTTAATATTTATTCATGTGAAAATAGTTTTTACATGGCAGATGAATATAGTTATTTATTTTGTATTTTATTTTTTAAATTATTCATTAGGAAAATGTTGTATTTAAAGAGCATTTAGTGTAGTTTCCTTAGATATTAAAAGCATTATACAACTCTTAGTAGTTTAGGAGTAAATAATATTTGAATGGAAGTAAGAAAGCACAGAAGAATCAATTAACACATTTCATTCATCTGTATAAATTTGTCTAATGCAGTCCTTTTTGCGGCTAGGGCTCATAGAATATAATTAGCGCATGTGTGTGTCAAAAGAAAGGTAGATGCTTCTTAATTTAAATAAAAGGGGAGATAACGTTGCTAGCTCGGGCAAGTCAACTGATTTATCTAGCGATGTGTCAGTGAGTAATAGCCTGAATCATCTCGCATTTCATAGTGGATAAGTCAGGCCGTCCGGCTGTCGCTATTGTTAGAGATTACTCAGTGACCAATATTGATAACTGGAAATCTAAAATAGGGCAGAGGCGTTAAACCTGGATCGGACACAACTAGGATAAATTGAATAAACACTTTTGTGTTTATGATGAAATGATAATGCTCTTTTGTTTATAATTATATGTTGTATATTTGATTGCTGATTTAATAAATTTATTAACAATCTTGCAAATATATTAAAACCTTATGTTGAAGTAATAGCGGGTGAATGGGGGCTCGTTAAATATAAATAAAAGATAGATTTTTTAATTACTACTTTAGTCAGAGACATGCCACATAAAACGTCTATTTTATTACTGTATAAAGAGTTTTACGACACCCTTATAATCCGCCAAATGAGAGTGGTCTTGTGAGAGAATTATTAATAACTATAAAGTAAGATTCTCGATTACCTGTAATTACTATAATTAGTTTTTGTTATTTACACTCGTTATGGTTATTATTTATTATGGTGCCCAGAGGTGCCACACTATTGCTAATGGAGAGTTAAGTTGTTCAAAACTTAAGCTGATCACAACGTATTAGCGCTCTGATTAGTTCAATTGCCAAGATTTTAGATTTCTCTGATCTCATATACGAATTTGGTCAACATATCTGAACAAAAGGTAAAGGAGTCACAGGGCCTCGATGCCAGTAAAATCAAGACCACATCTTAATGATGGAGACAATAAAATTATAGAACTGCCTAGAGTTTAGGCGGGTTCCTTAAAAATTCGCTCTACCAGGAAGCTTTTACTGCTCAGACTAGAAACAGCTGATCGTTTGCATGATGCATATTCATGCTGAAACGAGACAAAATCACATCATGCAAAAATTGCATAACCCGAGCGGCGGTGTACCCTAACATCCGGCATCCCGGGACAAATATCACCCTATATCAGCCGTTACTCCACGTCGGTCGGTATTATGAAATGCAAATCTTTGTAGTGTCATTTATATTTTCTTATCTTCCATATTTACATTCATACTGCATTTTAGTTTTAAAATTAACATGAAAGAGATTCACGCTGCATTTTAATTTTAAAATTAACATGAAAAAGATGAAGTGACGTCAGTTCATAGGGATCACTCAGTGTCTCCCCACCCCCCACCACCGACTACTGATTTTGACAAGACCAAATTTAGAATGAAACGTGGTCCTGTGGCTTTTAGAAAGTAATTTTCACAATATATACTTTAATTGCTGTTTCTGACTACTGAAACAATTACGAATGTATTGTACAATGAAATTCTAAACGCAAACTGTGAGTTAAAATAGGTAGTATTTCTCTGAAATCGCCAAGTTTTCTCTCCCCCCACCTTTTTTTTTTAAACACACACACAGGGCATTTGACTAATTAACAAATTAGTTACAAAAAACCGGTTATTTTTTGTTACTTTATTATGCTCTAGGTTCCATAGTAATAATTTACACCAAAAGATAAAAAATTATATAAATTATAATAACAAAAGGCGTTTTCCTCAACCTCGCCTCTTTATTTATTTATTGAATAGTCCCTAAGTTTAGATATTCTCACCCGCTATTATTATACATGTATGTTTTTGTGCGTTTGTTACTTTATCTGCATATATTTGTCTTGACAAACATAAACATTAGCTTAAATATGTTTCAAATCTCTAACAATCATTTGTCGTTTGTGCAGTAGTGGTCTACTCGAGCTACCTCCCTTGCATAAGCGTTTTACAATTAACCAATGAACACGCTAGTTGCAAACACTGCTTACAGAAACATCTAATGAAAGCACACCACGTTGGAACGGTTGTCTTCTCTTGGCTTAAGGAACGGTTACAATCGGAGAACTAGAAGATTCTAGGTACACCGATTTCCAAGTTACTTAACAATATTACAGGTATATTTTCGTCGAATATTATAAGTTGTTTACTCTAAAGACGATTTTAAAGGACATGCATATGTTGTTACTTTATCTTCCTAACAGCGTATTTATTATCGTCACGCCGGCAAGAAATTAGCGTCCATTGTAGAATGAACTTGACATACGATATGTACTGAGAAACTAATTGATAAATTTCTGTACTGTTCATTTAACATTCATTTATTTAATTGATTTACTGATGTTAATCAGTGTATATACTGATGTTAATCAGTGTATATAATGTTCTTTAAAAATGCAATGCTATTACAAAGATTCGATTGGGTTACTGACAAGTGACATTTGGACTTGGAGTGTTCTAGTTACGCTTAACTAACACTAACAGTTATTGCTATAACGTATTTAATTGATTTGAGAGAACTACTTATTGCGTTAATCAGTATATTTATAGCTGTTCAAAAGATACGATTGGGTTTCCTTTTGGAATGCTCAGTCACGCTAATGTAACCGTTATATCCCAGACGTACACTATAGGCCTATAGTATAATATGCAATTGAGTGAACGTGATGTAAAGTTTAAGGTTTATAATCCCCCCAACCCCGAGCATGTTTAGTGGTAATTTATAGATTTGAAATTTTATTATAGTATATTGTATTCCCAAAATATGTTTATATATTTATGGGGGTGTGTGCTTACGTGATGTGATTTAATATATACATATATTATAATTCTATTTTAGATAAACACACCTTGATAATGATATTTGAAGATGTGGAGATTTAGATACAATTATTAGCTTTGCTTCAAAGAGGTCATAGTTTACAAATTCAGTTTTCAAAACTCCTTGGTTTTTTTTTTTCATTGACTTTGCCAAAGTTTCCCAATGCTCATTGTTGTCAAGAGTTTGGTTTTTTTAATTGTAAAGTGCCTTATGATCTAATATGTAGAGGTAATATTAATCTAATTTATGAGTAGTCAAACCCTAAACTACTTATAGTATACAATCAAAACTACTTTAAGCCAAAACTGCATTAAATGATAACCATCACTTTATTATCATTGAATAACAGTGCCAAAAGCAGGACTTTTTGAGACACACATAGCAATCCAATAATTTAATAATTCTTTGAAATAAACCTTGACACTACCAGATTATGATGCTTGAAAATTAATTTAAACAAGAAGGTGGGATAATCCATTTGGTGTCATCTTTGTCTCTCGTAAATTTCAGTACACTAATTTTACAAAACTCTTACAAAATGTAATCTTATCCAATAAATACTTGATATTATTTCTAACCTCTTTAGTGACAAACTTTTAAAACAATTTTAATTCCATTCTCAGGAGTTGTCAGTAGTTTTATATTTATTGAATTACTTACTCTGCAAGCAAAGCAGAAAAAGCTCAAGTTGGAAAAAGTGGTAATGTTCAGAAAACATTATCTCCCCTTGAATGTGACTATTTTCTAACATCCCTATTAAATTTGATCAATGTACATGTTTGTACATTGATGGAATTAATTGTTTCATATTATGTTATAACTAATGATATATACAGAAGTATAAGAGAGTATTAAAATTAAAGGCACTTAAGAGGATATTGATCAGATACTCACTTCTTTGTATCACTATCACATATCATTAGAACTTTCATTTCAACTATAATAGAAAATTAAAAGCTAACAACAGATGATCTGTCTTTAGACTTTGCCAGCAGTTTATAAGTTACAAGTTCTGTAATTATAAAAAAAAGTCAAATATACTTCTTTTGACACTTTTGTTTGATTTACTAAGCTTTTCTGATGACAGCTCCTCATCACTGCTTGTGCAGTAGTGCATAGTTAAGATAGCATTATAACATAAGCCATCAGTTAACCTCAGATATTTTTTCATTCAGCTCAATTCAGAGTTTATTTCTACAAACAACAAATAATGCTTTGACTAGATACATATTCTTAGACTGTTTTAAAAACCTTGTTGAATTCATATTGTTTATCTTAATTGGAAGGCACTTCCATCTTGTATTTATCTATGATAGATTGGACAGTTAGATTGCTCACAAAATGCCATTGTACTGCTTTTGGAAACAATGAATAAATATTAGAAGTTGACATTAAGCATAAATGGCACTTATTGTTATTGAAAAGGTGGTCCATTTGTTCAGAAGTGATTTATACTTTTATGAATGACAAAATAGGTTATAAATTCCTACTTTATTAGTTTTTTTTTTTTTTTATAGTTTACAGATTTTTTATTGTTTGCTTTATTAAACTAATTAAGTAATAGTGCATTGTAAGATATGCTTATTAATAATTACATTAAAAATTTGTTAGTAATGTTTATTCTGACTTGATGATCAGCCTAGAAACCTTTGCAAATTTTCCCTATTCACTAAAATAGATACTATGCTAAATATCTATTTACTGGTAAAGTGGTAATTCAGACAATAAACATAAATAATAATTAAGTCATGCTTACTGCTCATTTCCCTTTGTTGACTATATCAGTACATCTTAAATTTGTCAGTTTTAACATTGAAGATGACTCTTAATTCATATATTATTATACTCAGATCATATACTTTGTATTACTATTAGATAAATGTATATAACTTATTAAAATCTAGAAATAATACTCATAGTATCAGTTGTCTCATGTTTAGTTTAAAGGGTGTATAATATAGAAGTAATGCTTTGATCAGTAGCCTCATATTACTGCTATTTTGAAAAAGGGTGTTAAGTATTATAGAGGTTCTACTCAGATGTTAGTAAAAGAGTATATAGCACAGAAATTAGAACAGTTGTCTTGTGGTTAGTAAAAGGGTATTAGTCTATTGTATTACTATTAGAACTTATACTATAGAAGAGTATATAGTAATAGTGTTAGTAGAGAACTGAAGTAATTCTGGATAACTCTTTAGTCTTTGTTATCTGAAAAGTTGTTACTTGAATAATTCATTCCTTTAGATTGTATATTGCAATTAGGGTGTTAAAAACTGTTATATTCCTGAATATACAACAATACAAGATATTTTGAATAATTTTTTAATAGAAATTCATCATAATCATATTTTTTCACATTTCACAGTAATACTGAAATCATTAATAGTAAAGAAAATAATATATATCCTAAATTAAATCTTCATTTTATCTATCTTTCTTTTGGTTTCTTGAAAATTGTTTTGCTTTTAAATTAAGTAATACTTCCTTTTCCCATTAAGCTGTTTATTATAGTCATTGTTCAAACTATTTATTTAAAGATTTCTTATTTAACTTGTCACTTTCGGATTGCTATAATTTGTGTGTGTGTGTGTGTGGTGGTGGTGGTGGTGGTGGTGGTTTTGTGTGCACACTTGCTTATTACAAATATTAGAAAAGGAAAGTATGAGATATTTTTAAACATATCCATTTAGTCTCAGACCATCTAACATACTATAACTTGTATAAGTATGACAAAGAAAGTATCCTTGAACTTTCTTCAGTTGTATAGATAGTTTTTTAGTGGAAGTATATGCGGTTTAATTACACTTCATTTTGAGGTTGCTCTACACTTTTCTAATTAAAAAAGTGAAGTTAAATGAAAAACTAGATAGCAATGTGTTGATAGATCACTCAGGTAGATAGCAATAAATCTGTAGATAGAATCTAGGTTTCTGATTATTTGATTGAGGGATTGAGTCATGGACATTCAGACATTAACAAAGCAAGTCAATGATAGGCAGAGAAAAAAGAAAATAAACAAAATTAGATTCTGAATATTTTGTCCGTACTGTTTGAAGTCACTGGAGTTGGAGTTATTATTATTATATATATATATATATATATATTTGTGCGGGCAAAAACCATATACTTTGTATATTGTGATAATTATTATTGTAGTATTTCATATTATTAAATTCTGAATTTTATTTTTTTTAGATTATTACAATGAAATTTAGGCACTTGCTGCTGACATTTTCCATCCTGGGATTTGCATTGTTGGGAATAGTCCTAAGTGAACCTCGTGTTGATGAAGATGATGATGAGGAGGAGGAGGAAGGAAATGTGGAAGTTGATGAAAATTCAATAATAGTTGAAGAACCTCCTAAAGAAAAGGTGATTAATTAATACAAAAATATTATACACCTTGTTGAATTTCTGCACCTTAAATTTTAAATTAATAAAATTGATTTTTGTTTATTTTTGCTGTTTAGGTCATGTGGTGGACAAAGAAAACAGTTTTTTAAAGACTAATTCATTTAAATAAACCTTTAAAATTTTGTATTTTTATTTATAATATTATATATATTATAATTCTGTTTTTTTTAATATTTTGATGTTGTTAAAAAAACAACAACAAACTGTTTCATATTTTTTGTAAGAACTTGACTGAATATTGTATCACTTTTGGAAACTGCTTTGCATTTCACATTTGGCCCTAAATGCATATGTGAAAATAATTGGTTGATTCACTGATGATTTGTGATGCCATTTTATTCATATTATTCTTTGTATTTGTGCTTATACTTTTGGTAGAGAATTTATATTATAATTATAAACCATTAGTAAGGTTAAAAAAAAAAAGCAATAAATCAGAAACACATAAAATATACACATACAAACAAGGTAATCAAGTGCATACCATATCCTGTATTGTCACACTTTTCCTTCCCAACTCCATTTGCATCATCATTGTGTGTATGCTAATATATCTTATTGTTTTATGTGCCTCCCATTTTCTCAGAATTATACATAGTTTTTGGTTGGATTTTCATAATCATAGTACATATACTAAATATAAAAACCTCTGTTGCATGTCTTTACTTTCTCAGAATTATGTTATACACAGTGTTTGACATAATGTAGTGAAAAAGTACAGTTTCTTTAAAATGTGTGATCAGAGCAAATAACTTTCTCTTATAAAAGAGGAAGCAAATTGATTTATCTCTGGCTTAGTTATGACAATTCAATAGAGGTCAGTGATGGGTAATATTTCTAAATATGAATGTTATATTTGCATTACACTTAACTGTCAGAATATGAACAGTACTTGTCCCTAAGAAATATATACTTTTTATTTATGGCAGAATATGTTTTTATAAATTCTAGCTGCTTCCAGTGCTTCCCCACACTGATGATAGCATGAATGTGCAGTTAATTTTTAATTTAGCTCTTTTGATTTCTTTGTTAATTCACGTTCATGTCTGAAAGTTATGTCTTCATTCAATAAAAGTTTCTTAATTCATTTGTCTTGAAGTAGAAAATAATTATTGCTGAGCTGTAACATATATTGTCATAATGCAATTCTGGAGATAAGAATGCCTACTGAAGCTATATATTTTCGAAAAGGGCAACTGAGGCATTTATCAGTTTATCATTAGCCAATTATTCTTTTTTCTCTTTAATTTAAAACCGGAAATTACCATTATTTATGTCATTATAAAGTTTTTCTGAGTTGTTTTTGCATTTCAGAAAATAAGTTTTCCATACTGTTATGTGCTCTGTAAGCATACCATTCTCTCTTTGTGCGTGTGTGCATAATTTGTTAATAAAAATACAATTGTTAAATGTTTTCTTTTTCTTGCAGCCCAAGTATCAGCGTCCAATACCCAAAGTTCCTGCCTATTTCAGTGAGCCATTTAACTCAAAAGAGGAATTCAGTAAAAGGTAGAAGGAAGTGATTTATTTTGCTATACAATAAATCCTTTCAGTGTTATAAAGAATAAAACTGTATTACTTATTAGCAAGAACATAATCCAGAATTCCATATTGTTTCATATTTTAAAATATATATCCTTTTAAATAAAACACACAAAGTTTATATATTTTATACCCACTAGTATCTTTCAAATATAAACTGAAGCTGCATAATTGTAGTGAGTTGTCAAAAAAATATCTTATAAGTTGTATTCATGGTGTTATTAAAATTAAAAATTTCTCAATAGCTGGTATCTATAGATGTAAACAAAAAACCTTCAGTCATTGTGCTTTTGGACTGCCTTGCATGTGACTGTTGCGATTTCAAGTTATTATATATGATAGATCCTTTCTTGGTAATTAAGTTGTTTAAGATGGTAACTATTAATGTTTTGAAAAAAATTAATAGATGATAACTACAAAATGCTGCAGAATATATTTAACAAGAAAATATTATACCCATCTTGTTTTTAACTGTCTGTCATACATATGAATGTAACTATCTTAAATCATAACATATGAGAACATTCTACTCAAGCATTTGATGGTAAACATTACAGCAATATTGACATGCATTATTGCTTTGTTTCTGCTTGTTTAAGATTAAATGAACTGACAGAATATTACTACATTATTGATTATAGTTAATATTTCCATTTTATTGTATTAGCCTGGTTTTATAAATGGTAAAAGATGTGTATGGTGAGGTTGTAGAAGGCAGAATCTTTAACTCTGTGTTGCTCAGAGAGCTAAATGACTAGCAGTAATCTAATGTTGTATGGATATGGTATATTTATACAAAAATTAAACAACTTTGAACATAGTTTACAAATTCTGCAATCTTTATTGTACTTTAAAATGTGTTTTCCTCAAAACTATTGTAACAAAAATAATTTTATCAATTTAAGTGGTGATTAGACTTTGCCTGTAAGTTAGATGTGGGTATTTTGTGTGTCCATAATTATCCGACTGCCCTGTCTGTGCTGTGCTAAGACCATTTCTTTGATGTGTCTTGTGGAAGTATGAGTGTGTGCTCTATGTGATGAGGGTCAGTTCAGGACCAGTAGTAAATCAGGGCTGGCTGACAAAGGAAAGGGGAAAAACATCCCACAGAGAAAGTAATACCAGTTATACACATTGGTCATTATTAATGTTAGAGCCAGATGGCCAACTCAGAAACTGCATATATAGTCATACTTGGGCGATCACCAACTGTCGGACTTGAAATCATCTCTAAACTATCGAGTAGACCCAGTGTCACAGCTTTGGAGAAGTGTGGACATCATGAGATAGTCTTATCTTATAGTTATTGTTCGAGTAACATGGTTGTAAAATTCCTGATTTCTCTATCAAGATTAATGTTTAATTGTTACTGAGATTAATTTTAAATATAAAAATTAAAATTAATTTCATATTTAAATTAAATGAGTTTTTATGAAATATGCATTGATTTTAGATTATAAATCATGAAAACTGACTGTTATGTCTTGTTTTTGGTATAGATGGGTATTATCTCAAGCTAAAAAAGATGGAGCAGATGAGTCCATTGCAAAATATGATGGTAAGTAGTGAGTAATATATTTTTGGTAAACGAGGGATTTTATTTTTTAAATATTTTTTAAAACCTTTTTCACTCTTTAAAATGCATATTTCTCTCACTTGTAGAATTTTCTAATTCTGTGTATTTCATGATGTCATTAATCTCTTTGCTATACTATTTGGTGCACCATGAAGAACATAAATCTATATACATATACATGTAATCATTTTAACACATCAGCATGCTCTGATATCAGAAAATTAAAGTTTAAGAAAAAATACTTTGATTTTCATTTTTCTTTAAGTATGTTTTGATTTATACTTAAATTTTGGTTTAAGTGATAAAATGTTGTGCATTATCAACACCTAGGATAGGAAAGCTTATGAAAAGAAACATCCCCTTTTCCTTTTCCTTTCACATATACACATACAATTTAATTTTTCCACTTCTGTGAATGAACTTGTAATTTATCATCTTCTAACAAATGGATAGGTGGTGGACATTATTTAAGAAATCATGTGTCTAGATTTAGGTATAACCAGCCTCTATATGACGATAGCCAACAACTACTAAATTCTGAAAAATTTACCATTTTGCCACAAGTGCTGTGTTTATGTTCTGTATATATCATGCTTGTGAAATAATTTGTTGAATAAAACTGTCTTCCCACTTTTCGTTAATGTATTTTTTATTTGTGAGAGAGTGAGTGGAAGCATGTACGATCGCATTAAATTAGGTACGGTTGGCGTGTTTCGATAGCCGTGGCAAAAATCTCAATCTCCGGTTTTACCATCGTGTTTTGATATACCTTTTATATTTCCTTTTTTTACTATTAGTAATATAATGAGGTAATACATTAATAAATAATACATACACTCAATAATGATCAAATTTTCTCTGATGTGTCTTCAGAGGTGTTCAGTTTATTTGAATTAAATAGTTTACTTAAAAGATTTTTTCTTTTTGTAATGTTCATTATAAACTAAAAGTTTTACATTTAATATTTAGTAAGAAGTAAAAATTTAGAAGAGCTGTAGCAACTGCTTTAATAGGAGTTTCCCTTGGAAATGTAACACTGCACTATTCAGACACTTTCAAAACTTTTTTATTTCTATAAATAAAAAAAGTACATTTTCATTAAAAACACTTTCACCTCACTGATATATCTATAAAGTTGTCATAGAGGTCAAAACTGCTGTCATCTATCAAAATGATCATTCTGTTGCTGTAGTGTCTCCTCTTTACAAATGAATATTTATTAAATATTATTCTCTCAGGAAAATGGGAAGTCGAGGAGCCAAAGACAAATCCAATTGAGGGAGACCTTGGTCTGATTTTAAAGGTAGTTTTGAAATTTAGTCCTGCTTAAATTTTTATAAATTTAATTTTAAAATATTATGCTGCTATTTGCTTGCTTAAAAAAATTTGAGTTAATTGTACTACAATTATACCTATCTTCAGATTGTTATAGCTGTAAAATAATTATGTATATTGGCTGTTTTAATTGGTTTTCATAAGCCTCTTTAATACACATTCTTGCATTGCATACAGAAAACCTCAAACATTTACATGCACAAAGTTTGTGTTTTTAAAATTTTCTTTTCCATGTTTTCAGTCCAAAGCCAAACACCATGCAGTGTCAGCCTTAATGGACAGACCATTTGAATTTTTGGGAAAGCCATTTGTTGTTCAGTAAGTTTTTGTTTAATCAGTTTGTACTGCATGTTTTAAACTCTTAATAGTAGGTACTCCTAACATATTTTCAAAAATCATTACTAATAATTTAAAAGTACATAGATAGAACTTTTTCTGCTGATTTTCAGTGGTATCAAAATCAATTTTGTAAATTTTAGAACTAAAATTAAGATTTGTTCAATATTTAATTTTTTTTAAAATTTACTCTTAAAAATAAAATTGTACAAATAGCTCACTTTGAAGGTCCACAAAATGAAGAACTGATAAATAATGTAGTTCAGACTCTTTACATAATTAGTATCCAGCATACAAGTATGGTTGAATTTTTTAAGAGGCTTTGCAATGTTATTTTCCAATATACTGCAAGTCAGAATTAGCAATTTATTCATTTTTGGGTTGGAAAAAGTTCTAATCCTGTTAACACAAGATGGACAAAACTGCTATAAATGTTAAAACTGTAATAATTCTGCTTGTAATTGAGCTACAGAGATGGTTTTGGTACCATTGGATTCAGTTTGGACAGATCTATATTAAGAATGCACTCGCCACAATAAAGAAATCTTCATATTTTGTACACACACTCAGACATTTGCCAATCATTTATCTAATGCTTTTTCAGTTTATTGATTCTAGTCCAGACTAACTTGGTACCACAAGGAATGTTCTTTTGTGCTGTATGCACACATTTACTTGCTTTCCACAACAGCATGTTTCATGTTGTGGTGCTTAAATAAATGATGTAATCTACTGGAAGACCATTATTCCACAATCTGCCTTCACTGGACATTGACAGAACTTCATATCGCAAAAAAATAGCCATTTAATACCTCTACAGCATCTTTTCTCAGCCAGTCTTTTCATCTACGTGCTTACAAAAAATATTTGTACCTTACATAATGTTTTCTGTTCAAAGATTCTAGCCCAGTCAACTTTAACCTCAAGGTGTGGTGCCTAACTTAAGTGAGTGATGCAATACGTTGATAGTACTTTGTTATTTTATTAACTGCTGGAACTTTCCACACTCTGCCTTCACTGGAAATTGGCATAACTTCAGAGTCCAAAAACACATAATCCCCTTCTATCTCAGCTACATCGTTCCTTGGCCAGCAGTTTTCTCCACCAGTTGGGCTACCATTGTGTCTTCCCCTTTCACCTCACTGACTTGCCCCATATAGAAGTGTTTGTGGGGGGGGAACCCATATTATCTTACTACACATATACAGTAATGATAAGTTATTTGCTAATCGAAGTAACTACATTACAAAAAGGTAAAATAAAATTTACTCCTTATTAAATTACTATTAACTCATTCTTATATCCATTAAGGAGAAATAAGCTTTAAAAAAATTAATAATACTGCTGATTAAATTATAACTCACGTGTCTATCAGAATAAAAAAGAAAATCAGTTAATAATTATAATTTAAAAAATTCTTCTTAGGGTTTACCCAACAATTGTTCCTGCGCCATGCTATGGAAGGAAAAAAGGTGGCTGCATGACCATAAGATAAAAAGATTTACAAAAAAATTATCTGAATAAACCAAATGCATTGTATTGCATATAAATCTTTCCCCTAGTAATTGGTACAACACTAAATTTTGGATAAGGACTATAAATTCATAAAGTCATTTTCAGAGTTCACCCACCACCACCTTCAAAGTTAAATTCTATAGTGTAGGCCGAGTATGTGCATCATCAACTCCCTCTTATATTTATTGTGGAAAAATAAGCTTACAAAATATAGCTAATAAATATATAACTCACTTGTGTCTATCAAAATTTAAAAAAAGAAAAGAAAATCAGGTAAATATAATTAAAAAAACAAACAACCCATTATGCATCCATCTAGTGATTTACTCATTGTTTACATTGCACCATGCTAATGCAGTAATGAATGAAAAAAAGTGGTCACATGATCATGAATAAAAAGAATTAAAAACAAATAACATGCGTTCTAAATAAACCAAATGCATTATATTGAAAGTAAATCTTTCCCCTCTGAATAATACAACACTTAACCCGTTCGCTGCCCTAAGGACACAAAAGGGACGCGCTTGCGCACATCGATAGCCACTTTAAAAAAATAACAATCAAGTCAAGCAGACGATATGTTTGGGTTCAGCAGCCAATCTGCTCTAATTTTATCATTGGTTAACTATTTTTAGAAAGGTATTTTCCATTACAAAGTTCGGAAATCCCCAGACACCTCACGTTTATCGAAGCTGAGCCGCCATTTTGAACCGAAGTTTGTACTACACATGGCTCGTTTCAAGGACCATTTTCAGTTGTTTGCTTGATCCTACCTAACGAACTTAATTGTGTAAATAAATTTAATATATTGTAGATGAAATTCGACAGGCCTACTGAATTTTTGGATGTGACCATTTGATAATAAAAAAAAAAAACCGATCAGTCTCAAACCGAACCCTCGTGGACGTCGTTATGACGTCGTTATGATACTATTTTTATCGATAGCCACTTTAAAAAAAATACCAATCAAGGTCAAGGAGAAAGATATGTTTGTGTTCAGCAGCCAATCTGCTCTAATTTTATCATTGGCTAACTAATTTTAGAAAGGTATTTTCCATTACAAAGTTCAGAAATCCCGAGTCACCCCTCGCTTGTAAAGAAGCTGAGCCGCCATTTTGAACCGGTTTGGAATTATACATTGCACGTTTCAAACACGATTTTTTGTTGATTGCCTGATCCTACCTAAAGAACTTTATTGTGTAAATAAATTTAATATATTGTAGATGAAATTCGACAGGCCTACTGAATTTTTGGATGTGACCATTTGATAATAAAAAATAAAAACCGATCAGTCTCAAACCGAACCCTCGTGGTTTTCATATGACTCTTTCGTTTTGTTCAAAATCAACCAATTTCCCCAGGAATAATATTTATTTACACAAGATAAATTATTATTTATACCATATATTCAAATGGCAATCAACAAAAATCGTTTTCTTTGGATTTTATTCAAGGAAACATCTAACAAATTGACGAAGGTCAACACAAGAAAAAGGTAAGAAAACTTTTTATTTATTTATTTATTTTTGAATTTAAAATAATAATCAGCAAACGTTAAAAAATTAAATAAATATTTTTAAAATGTCCCCCATAATATTTATTTTGAAAATCATTTTAGAATTGTACGAATTATGCTTGCTTTTAATTATTTAGTAGACTAGTAAAAAAAAAAAAACGGTGAAAATGTTCCCAAGTTCAACAAAAAGATAAGAAATCTTTGTATTATTACTTTGTTTTTGAATTCGAAATAAATTTAAAAAATACTTTTAAGATTCCTTAGTATGTCTATAATAGGTAGTAATTTAAATTTTTAAAATCCATTGATAATTACAGTCGCTTTAAATTTTTTAGCACACTGACCCATTCAGTTATCGTTAAGCGTCAAACATGGTTGTCAGCCTATGGGTTAAAGCTATGGATAAGGCAGGCATAAATTCATAAAGTTATTTTCCATGTTCACCCATCAACACCTTCAAAGATGAATGCTACTGTAGGCCTATAGATCCTGAAAATTCTTATTTATTAGTTAATATAGCCCTTTAAATGAAAAAAATACACACCCAGAATTGAAAATAATTGATTTAACTTACCAACTGACATCTTCAAACAGAATGATGTACGAGATTGCAAAGTGGAAACTGGTTCAAATTCGCCACGTGGAAATCTAAGCTGTTTGATACGATCCACCATTGTTGTTGACAATCGTGGGCGATTTCGATTACTGACCGTAGTTCTTTCAACACAATTCTTTACCCGTGCAGTTGTTTTTTTTCGTCTCAAACAAAATATATAGACTTATAGATGAAGAATTTTCTGGTAGCTTTTAAGGCTGCTATGTTATCTGAATCACCATGAACATAATTTAAGAAAATGTAAGTTTACCTTTATCGCACTTTATATTGAAATTACCGCGCATTATTTAGCATGGAAATTAACCTCATGTTCTCTCCCCTTCACGACAACAGTTATCATATTTAGATTAATGTACTGCACGCATACTGACGAACCGAGAAAGTGCAGGTGTTAAACATTACTGCTGGCACAAGTAATAGTGGCTTGGACAAAAGTCACTAGGTTTGTAACATCTGAATAACTTCTTATTACTTTTTCACAATTATTTATTTAAACAAAAATTGCAGAAAGACAAAACAGAGAATAAACTTTTTGTTTCATATGCTTTTATTATACAAAGCTTCAGTATAAAGAAGGTACATGAGTGTTGAAAATGTAGAAAAATTGACTAAACAAAGTTACAATCAGCTAGTCAGCGCATGTTTAGTGTCTATTATTTTTAAGGTTATGTCGTGTTTCTGTCCTTAAAATAGATGGGTTTTTAATGTGATGGTTGAGAAACATCAAAGCTAATAGTCAGAATTTACAAATTAAGGCTTTTTATAAACATTATTATGGATAGTGTGGCAAATATTTTCATCCTTTCCTTTATTTGTCACTTGTTTCCATATACTTTTGCTTACGATATATTTTTGTGATAAAAGTGTAGAGCACTTTATTCATATTTCTGATATTTATGCAGTAATATGTAGAAAGTAGATGTTGTGCACTGCACATTAACTGAACATGCAATAAAAAATCGCAACTATAAATAGTGACCCGACTTTGTGGTATAGCGTATTTACCACTGACGGCCAACAGAGAACCTGACATCCTCAAGAAAAATCATAAATAGCACACCTGACTTGTAAAAATATACTCTCAGCATCATGCATACATGGTCAGTCACTATGTTATGATTGCTACATGAAAAAAGATAACCAGTTGAGAATGTTGTAAACAAAAAAATAAGGAAAATATATGCCTTACCATTCTTGAAAACCTTCAAACAGAATGGAATGATTGAAAGTCCAAGAAAGTGTCCAAAACGTGTAAATGCTGACACCCTCAAGAAAAATTTCAAATTGCAGTTTGGCTTACAAAAATTTGTCAAATCAGAGGGTGCATAAAGGAATCATGCACATTTATCTCCCCAGGTGAGTTACCACCATTCACTCTATTAGCCTTTCCGTACATATGCATATTGGATTGCATGAAAGGAGAAGAATTCTGTAAGAGCATTCATGTTTGATGATAAAAATAGAGGTGATTTTTGAAGCATACTTGTTTGATTATTTGAAAAAGAAATGTCTTTAGTTTTTAAAAAATGATCTCTTCATGACTAAGATTGATAGGCACTAAAGAGAGTGAATTAATAATGTACCAGAATCAATACTATTCATGGGATGGCTTGGAAATCATAAATGTAAATGTTTTATTATTATTTGTTAAAAGCCAGTATTCATCAACAAAATTTGATTTTCCTAGGAAAGTTATTCATTTGGAGTTTTTTTATAATCCCAGTATCTCCCCAAAAAGATCCTGCACTTGCCAATTCCAATACACTTGATATTTTCATGAAAATTATTCAATATCTTTGTGTGTTTTGAAAACAGTCATCTTTATTTTGTATTGAACCACATATATCTTCTTAAATCCGTAAGACTGTGACATAAATTTTGTTTTAAAATCAAAAAGTAGATTTATATAATTTGTTTTTATTTTCAAGGTATGAAGTACGTTTCCAAAATGGTATGGACTGTGGAGGTGCTTACATTAAGTTGCTGTCTAAAGAAACCAAGCTTGATTTGGTAAATAGCAGTTTTGAAATTTCTGTAAAATGTTTCATAGATAAATTTACGTTGTTTTTCTTGATTTTTATCATCATACTTCTTTACTTTGTGTATTTAGACAGATTAATCACTCCCAAGAAAGTTAATTAACCCTTTGACTTTGTAACTATTTAATTAATTTTGTAAAAAATCATTTATTTCTGAATTTATTAAATAATAATTAATGTAGTAAACTAATGTTAACAAAAGTATATTCTTGTAGGGAAGTGAATGGAGATAATTATTTGTAATTAGTAATAATTATTTGCTTCAAAGGAAACACAAGTGCATAACAAGGGAGATAGTCAACACTTTTTCCTGCTCACTGAGGAAAAAATCAATTAAAAAATTAGTAAAAATTATGTTTAATCTTTTTCTCTCAACATATTACACAAAAAATATTGAGGATGTATAGGACACAGCCAAAAAGTATTTATGTTTTAGTGAAATAAAATACAAGTTAGTTTTAACTGATGCATGTATTATTCTGTCCAAATGCCTGAAATCATCACAAATACAGAACATGCTGATTTTGACAATCAAGTACATTTTTATGCAGAACAAGAAACCAGTAATGTTTTTACTCATTCTGTGGTGCAGCAAACATATTCTGGTGGTATCTGTCATGACACCCATCCCTGCACAATAACATCAATAATAAATGTTCTGAAAAGCAGATGTGTATCTGGCAATTTATTTCTGTCTCTTGAAGAGTGAAGTCCTATAAAATAGAGCATACCAATGAATGCTCTAACTTCTTCCACAATAGTATCTATATCCCACTCAACAGCACCATATGCATTCTTCATCTGATTGGCATAAAGATTGGTTTGCTGTGCAAATCAGCAGGAAACAGCAGATCAAAGAAATCAACCATTTGAGCATCTTGTTGTAAAAACCCTGTTGGTTCATGCTTGCTTTATTTTAATAAACAGGATACTGTTTATCTCTAAGAATATCAAAGAATCAGTATGCAAAGACTGCTACTCAACGTTTGCTTCACTTAAGACAATTTCACTCACTAACACCACCCACGTATACTGTATTCAGGTGTGCTTCAAAATCAGTCACTAGAGTCTGAAGTAGTATTCTTGATATCTTCCACAACATAATCCTCTTCATCACCCTAGTTTCTTCATCACAATCATTGCCATCATTGGGCAATTCCATCTAAAATTGAGCTGAGCACTGAATTGCTTAGACACCATTTTGACTGCTAGAGAAAGTCACACTTCACCACTTTGACAAAAAATTGAAGAAAATTGATCAAAAATGAAAGATAAAGATAAATAATGGCAGCCTCCATTTGCAGTGATGTGTATTGCTATCACATGACTTCAGTCACATGATCTCTGATGCTTGAAATCAAAAGTATAGAGCTCTCTATGTAGTAAAGTTATGAACTTCACTCAAAAGCGTGGCTGGAAATCAAAGGGTTAAGATATTAATTGCACATGTTGATCTGAAATTGCCTAGATCTGAACTAATATATTGTTACTTACATTATCTCAGTTCACAGAACATGCATTTCAGTTGTCTCGGATGCAAGTGTGAACAGTAGTTCTCTTGGCATGAGTTGGGAACCCTGCAGACTTAGATGAAAGATTGTCATACATGTATGTTTCTTGGGCTTAAGATATAATTATTGATTTATTTAACATTATTTACATGTGATTCTTTTCATTAATAATTGGATTTACATTCTTTCAGAAATCATTCCAGGACAAAACACCCTACACTATTATGTTTGGACCAGATAAGTGTGGAATGGATAACAAGGTACACATCATTCAATCTTATAAACTAGACATTACTGTATGACAGCTACTAATAGTATTATATATCTAACTGTTGGTAGATGAATGAAATACACTTCTTGCATGTGCAAGATTAGTATGGTGCTGCATTCCTAATTTTGAGGTGTCACCTGTTTGCTTGGTCATTTTGAATGTTTCAGAAACAAAAATAACTCCTGCAATAAAAGCAGCAACAAATAAAATGTATTTCAGTATAGAAAATATGACAGTTTGAAATTATTGTTTATTTTTCTTTAATCTGTGAAATTACCAATCTTGGTTCATGTGTAGAAACCATTGTTTTGCAACTTAGTCACAGTTACAAGTTAAATAATGAAACCTGAAAAATCAGATTGCCTTATGGTACAAATATTTTCAATCGACACAGCCACAAGATTGATGTTTATTGCTACATTAGCCTTCAGGAAAATACTTTTATTAATAACAATGAAATTAACTTGGGTTTACTCAATTCATTGTTCATATGTCATTGCTGTTAATAACTGTATTGTCTTGATAAAGTCTATTTATCTGAAATGTTCACTCTTGAAATTATTTTTGCATTGTAAACCTATAAAGTCTTAAAAATTTGCATATTGCATTGGTTTATTTTTCTGTAGGTATCCTGCTATTTTATGTTATTGAAGTTACTTACAAATTAGTCATTTTATAATAGTTTTGTAAACTGTATAATTATTTTAAAGTTTATGTGTTGTCAAGTAATAAAAATTATGCTGGGTTGGTAAAATTCAAAATAATTTGATTTTTCTTTTCTTTTTGTAGCTGCATTTTATCTTCAGACACAAAAATCCCAAAACTGGTGATGTTGAGGTAAATATTACCAATTTAATGAAATCTTTTGCTTGAATTTGAGGTTAGTATGACAGAAAATTGCATGTATATTATGAGAAAGTAGAATTGATGCAAAAATTAAATACTGTATTATGTGAACTTGTAAGTTTTTTGATTAGGTAGCCTGTTTGGTACAAGTATATTTTACTGATTCACTAATTTTAATTGAAACTTTGTCTATCTTGTATTAATATAAACAGTGAATTTTCTTTCATACAACCAGATGTAAAATACATAAGTACATGCTTTTTAACAGATACACAAACCTGGACCAACTAGATCCACATAAGCTCTTTGTATAGATAAAGTAAAATTTCTCTAAGAATTGTCTGCCCCTAGATGAGAGGTGTGATGTTCTGTTCAGTATATTTTCACATTGATATAATTATGATGTTTGGTATTACCAGGGGTGTGTGCAATTTGCACTAATTCTTCAGGTTGTTAGCTATCTTCATTTTATTTATTGTTGTGGTAGTTCTATCTTTTTCTTTTGTCCTTTTATCTGCTTACAAGATTATGATAGTGTACTTTTTCCCCCTATTTGGTTAGCTGATGTTCTTGTTGTTGTGTAATTGTTGGCCAACTAACTTTGATATAAGTGTGGTCATCTGAAGGAATATTTGCATGGCTTGTATTGGTTGCAAGAGTGAAAAGCATGCATGTTTGTGAAAACTGGTTCTAGTCCTGTTTTGAGAAATTAGCATGTCCGTTGGCCGTCTGTGGTAAACCTGCTTTACCACAAAATCGGGTCACTATTTATAGTTACACTATTCATACAAAACAACCAATTAGTTACTTTTTAAATTCCTTAACACATTTCTAAACTACAGAGTATTTTGAATTTTTTATCACTTTATAAATAAGTTTTTAAAAAATATTTTAGTACACTGACCCATTCCATTGTCACTAGCAAAAACACACTGGCGGCGAACTGGTTATCTACACACATATCTATTGCCAGCAAGCATGACATTAAATGTAACTGCATGGAGTGTTAGAACTATCATTGTACTAATACTTTTTAATAGAGACTGCTGATTGTTTACTAACATAAATGAAGCACTGAAACCAGTCAGATTTTGTCATTCACTTTACACAATTTCGAATCGGGTGTGTGTGAGGGCAATCCATCTTGGAAGTTTGGTGTGTCTAGTGAAGTTGAGTGGCTCTGCATGTTCTTTAATGCTGAGTGATTGTCTGTTGGAGAAGATATTTCATAAAACTTGTTTAGTGCCAGTAAGCATAGTTTTAACTGGGTCACATCGGTGACATATCTGCTGCTGCATTTGAGCAAATGACTAGCAAACTAAACAGATAAATATAAATATCCCAAATGATGCAGTGAGCTCCATCAGTTCACTCTCTGTCCTACTATCTTGTGGCTATGATGCCTCTCAAATTACTTTAACAGAATGTTAACATGTGGCAGCTTGAGCTGTATTATAACATATTCTTGTGCACACATTATTTTTTAAATATTTCTTTGATATTGCTACATTTAAATATTAATTAAATTGTAATACTAATTGTAATAATTATTTTCTAATTTGAAATTTTTCAGAAATATAAAATAAAACTGAATGTTTTTATATTTATTCCTCTATATGTCATATTTATGAACTAGATGTATTGTGAAATAAGTACAAATTATTAAGTTAATCCTGAATAATATCGCAAATTTGTTACATATTTGACAGTGTGTGTGTGTGCGTGCGTACGTGCTTATTAATTTTATTTATGTAATAAAATTTATTACAAGTTTTCGGTTAAAAATGACTTAAGGATGTTCATAACTTGATTTTGTGCATTTTTGGGATTTGTACATAAATGACCAATATGTTGGCCCAATAGTGAATGAGAACAAGAGATGATTTTAAAGTGGAATTTCATCATATATTTTGTTGATACTCCAAGTGGTATATGTCTGCAGTTCAATTTGCATTGGAGCTAATTTGTCTAGAGTTGAACTACAGTACAGATGTTGTAAATCAGAATTTAAAATAAAGAAAAAATTTTATGGACTTGTTTATATTGGTGAATTGCTAGAACTTGCCTGTGTAAAATGAAATTGTTTACAAAATATATAATAAAATGGATTACAGAATGAACAGATATGCTTGTGGTTCATATGCATTGAAACTAGTTTACCTAGGTTTGTAAGCACAGAACAAATGTAAGTCAGAATTTTTTAAATTTTTTTTAAAATAGGCTTATGGAATAATTCTTTTTCTGAGGGTTGATTTAAGTTGAGACCACCAGAACTTGCCTGTATAAAATAAATTAAGTTACAAAATATAAAATAGATTACAAAATAAACAAAATCAGGCAAATTAATAATAATTAAATTGCATGCAGAAGTTAAATTTATTTCATATTCCTCCATCTCCCCCCCCCCCCCCATATTGTTGGGAGTGTGGGGAATTGCAGGACAAAAAAGGTATGGTTTGTAACCACATTTTCTTTAGACATCTGAATGCTAATCATTCTATATAATGTTAATTTGCTTCCTGGCATCATATCCTAAGCCAGCAAACAAAAGTCAAAATACCCAAAAGGATCCCAGCTACTTGTCCTTCTTCCAAAGACTATTTACAAAAATTTAGAATAAAACTTGTTTTTCTCTCGAGAGAGAGAAAGTGGTTAAATTTTAATAGGCAGTTTCTTGAGAATAAAAAAAATTACATATCTCCTTGGTTGAACTTTTTTCTTTTTAGGTCTCACGAACCTGTAAAGTTGATAGTATATAAACAAATATGCACTTTGCTCTCCTTTATCAAAACACTTGATAATAGCTTAGCTTTTAGATTGAACTAGCACTGGAGCTGCTCAGTATAAAAGTACACATATTCATTATTCCTTGAAAATATTTAATTTTGTTGGTTGCTTATATGTGGTTTTTTTCTTTCAGGAAAAACATGCCAAGAAACCAAGTGCCAATATTGATAGTTACTTCACTGATAGAAAAACTCATTTATATACCCTGAGTAAGAATTTATTGACTTTAACAATATTATTGTTGTTGACCTATTATTGTTACAGAAAAGAATCACTGATAAGGAAAACTAACTTTAAAAAATACCCTAAGTGAAACTCAGTTTTACCCCCTTAAAAAGAGTTTATTATCACTAGAAATGTTAATTCTGCTGGCCTATTATTAATTAATTAATGCAACAAAGAGATTTAACCATTACAGAAAAGAATCACTGATAAGGAAAACTAACTTTAAAAAATACCCTAAGTGAAACTCAGTTTTACCCCCTTAAAAAGAGTTTATTATCACTAGAAATGTTAATTCTGCTGGCCTATTATTAATTAATTAATGCAACAAAGAGATTTAACCATGAAGATCCACTTGTGTGTGCAATTAACTTTCATTTTCTGAAGAAAAAGTCTTTTCTGAAAAATATGAAACTCTTACACTAACTTATGAAATTGTAATTGAAATTACAGTCACTGTTTGTTTTACTTAAGACTATAGATAGATGATCAAATGGCACCCGTTTTCATTGCATGCTGTGCAGGAGTATTAGACAGATTTGTTTAATTTTTTTAAAACTACATAAAATTTTGTTTCATAATTTAAATTTTTTTTTACTAGAGTCCATTGATTATATGTTACATAATAAAACTAAAATAATATTTTAATAAACTGAATATATAATTATAATCCTAGGACTGTCAGGAATCAGCGAATATTTTTAATGCATTTTTCAAATTGTGTGTTTGTGTGCAATATGCATGCACATTTAATTTGATGATGTGAAAAATATGTGCAATTAAACCTTTGTTACATGAAAGAACTCTTTTAAAAAAATGATTATGAACTTTAGTTTAGAATTTGGATACTTGCATCTTTTATGTTTTTGGGGTTTTTTGCGGTTGAGATAATACAGTTAATTAATATTGTTAGAGGAGTTTTTTCCAAGAAAGTTATTTCTTCTTAGATTTAATTTTGTATTCATTTTGTTTGTTACGACAGTTGTTAATCCAGACAACACATTTGAAGTAAAGATTGACAATGGTGTTGTAAATAAAGGTAGCCTGCTGGAAGATATGAGGTAAATTTCTTTTCTCTGACAAATTTACCTTTTAAAGTTGTAAGACTGATCGTAGTCTCTAATTCATTTTATTAACCTTGCTTCTGTGACTGATTTGATAATTTATTCACTTCACATAATAATTAGTTAAATACAGATTCCAACTGTTAAAGCTTCTAAAAATTTGTTGTTCTCATTATAGACTGGTTGATTTGATCCCTTAAGTTACTTTGATGTTTTTAAGGCCATAGACGGCACCAGCCAGTGGAAGAAAAAAAATTTTTTAATTTTTTTTTCACTTTTGAGATTATTATATATTTGCATTGTTTAATGTCTTCTCTTTCAGAATTTTATATTTTCTTACTGTACAAAATACATTATTTATGTTAATAAAGACGTTTTTTGAACCCACCTCTGCTGAAAAATTTATTTCCTAAGCCAAAAATCGCCGAAAACGCAAATCTTTGACTCCCGATTACCGCCATTATTTGTACAGTAGAAAGGAACATGGCACACGGAAACAGAGAGAATTATCTCCCTTATATTATTATCATTACAATACTGCCTCTAACCAGTTTTAAAGTCCAGTTTAGTGTGAAACTCCGACATAACCTAAAGCCTGATTGATCGGATTTTATGCAAATCATATAAAAGACTGGATCTGATTGGTCGAGACTTGTCGTCTGCTAAGAGCTCTTCAATATACGAGTCCGTTTTTGTCCGTTTTTAACACTTCCGGTATCCAATTCGTCAGCCGTTATTACTTTTAGTTGACAAAATACAAGTTTACGGGTGAAATAAACGTTATCTTTAAATATTTATTTATGTTTAGAAGTCAGAGCTTGGTGGGATAAGCAAAATTCGGCGCATAACACTTCTACTGCCCGATCGACTGATAGACGATGTTCGGATTTTCAAAATGGCGGCCGGGTAGCGATAGTACACGCATTACACCATGTCATTTTGATAATTTTGAAATATTTATTGTAATAAATAATATCCGGCTTATATGGAAGACAATATAAGCAATATTCTTCAGAAATTATCGGTCCGAAACGAACTTCTTTGACGAATTATATCGCAATATTAGGAAAAACGTTACCTCTTGAAATTACGGTATGACTGATATATAGGCCTATAGTTTCAAATAATCGTTTTTAAATAATCCGTTGTAGTTATTCTAATATAATATGTAAGATTACAAACTTTATTCTTTGAAAAAAGCACCTGCCATGAGTTTTAAAACAAAAAGTCATCGGCGATAAAGAAATGATCTCTAGTCAGATTTGTTCTGATTGTAATTTACGGAAATGTGAACATTTACTCCAATTTTTAATTTTAATCATTTCTACTTAAAATTTTAGAAAGAGAGTAAATATATATATATATTTGTAAATTAGTAATTGGTATTTTATGTTTACACAGTGCACACATTATAATTGTAAAAAAAAAAGTATTCACATGGTATAATAGAATTTTAGGAAGTGTAATACAATTATATGAAGAGAAAGAAATGCATAAAACGTTAATAAAAAAAATACTAATCATATCCAATTCTTAATTAATGCATGGTTATTAAAGAATAATATCTTGTTAATAACATTTTACAGTAAGATTTACTGTAAAAATTTACAGTAAGACTTTCACTAGCTTTCTCTAGTCTAATGGACACGACTAAAATATAGGTTTTATATAAAATAATATATTTAAATAATTTATAAAATAAAATCTATACTAGATATTCTAAAACTAACAACTGATATTGCTTTCTCATAACAAAGACAACATATATTCCAAATTTTATTAATGTAGATTGATAAATATATTTTTAAAAATTTTCCTTGCACTATTCTGGTTGTATAGAAAATAAAAAAGATGGTACAGTGATGATATAAAGAGCAGAATATTTAATTCTATGTTGCTAAGAGAGCTAAATGACTAACAGCTGTCCAGTGTGGTATGGATAGGGTATATATATTTAAAAAATAAACAACTTTGAACACAGTTTTCAAGTTCTGTAGTCCTTAGTTTATTTTAAATGCTTTTTTCTCAAAATGGCATTTTTCGTCCGATGATCAACCTGCCAAGGCAACTTTTGAGTAGTTGTAATTATTCCATGTCCCTGAAATTTGGTATACTAGTTCCTCATACATACAGTTAAAAAGTTATGCATGGATGAAAGCCTATGTGCTTTAGTTATTTTTTTATAAATTTTAAAAATTCTACATGTACCCACAAAAAAATATTTTTAACGGGTACAATTTTAAAAAAATCGTAACTATTTTTTTTCTTAAAATTTTTTAATGGGCATGCATAACTTTTTAGAGCTGGTCCAGTAGATAATAAAAATATACATTAAAATTTTTTTTTTAATGTTGGAAATATTTTCCGAGTTTTTTCCGAACTCTGAAATTATACATATTTTCAAACAGTAAAAAATTAATAAAATGAAAACTAAACAAGATATTTTAAATCTGACAACTGTTATTGCTTTCTTATACCAAGGGCAACTTATATTCCAAATTTGAAGACTGTAGGTTGATAAATAATTTTTTTCCTTCTTGGCGTGTAGTAGTGTGGCCTTAACACATATGCATAAGCGAGTGCGCATGCACAGTGAAATTTCAAAATCCTTAAGATAAAATATCCTGCAAAAATATATTTTGTAGTGTGTGTGTGTGTTTGCATTTATATATTAATACAAATTATATTTGTGTATATATATATATGTGTGTGTATGAATGTCCTTCACAATAAAATTAGCATTTGGCAAATGTGATTTGTTTAAGATTAAACACTCCTTGTGTTCACTACTTTACACAGTCAACTTATTGACTTTTGATAAAGAGTTTTAGTTTATTGTATATTTATTTTTTAAAATTAATTTAACATTAAATATATTGTATAAGAATTACGAGTTTTAGTTGTCTTTGGTTTTTGTTTTTTTTGTTTAATTTTATACTAAAACAGGTGCTTTCGGACAGGTTCCTTAAATTTTAATGTTGTTAGTTTAAGTTTTCTGTGAAATTTTCGGTTTTCTGCAAGTATGTCTTCTTTTTTTTTTTTTTACTTTACCTAAGCGTAAGTTAGACTATTTTGATGGAAACCAGAGTTGTAATGTTTGTGATTGGGTTTTTATATATTTCTTTCTTTCTTTACTAGTCCACCTGTCAATCCACCAAAAGAAATAGAGGATCCTAATGACAAAAAACCTGAAGATTGGGATGATAGAGAAAAGTAAGACCATTCTGCCTATCTATTTTTTTTTTTTAAATGTCAGAAATAAATAAATTAAATATTCATATTACAAGAAAATAAGATTGTTTTTAATGCATATTTTTCCATACAATTCTATTAGAATTAAGTATAGATATCATGTTGCTTGCTGATTCTATATATGATTTTAATGTAAAGGGTCATTTATGCTTGAAAACAACAAGTAGTATATGACTAAGAACATTGCAAACTGCTTGTAATTGTAGTAGTACTATCATATATCAAAATATACATTTAACATAGTCTAGTTATGACTAACTAGTTTCAATATTATTTTTGAACATTTGACTTTCAAGTTGGTCTTTTGATACTTTTAATTTGTTACAGGTTAATAAACTATTTTGATCGCTAAAACATTGTCCATATTGTGACACTTTATTATTATTATAGTAGGACATCCAAATTAATTGGGACCAATGTAGGTTTGGTTACTTAGATTGTTTGGATAATCAGACATACATGAGAATACCCATTTCATATGAAACCAAGTGTAATTAGACCTACAATTAAATTAAATTATTGAATGCAAGGTCATGGTATTTCAAATATTTTGAAGTATTATTAAAAAATAATTGATTGAAGAAATGGCTTGTAAATAATAACTGAAACATTTTGAATATGTATATTTATTTTAACCTAACCTAATGGTTTACATGATTTCAACTATAAATTACTTTTTTCTTTTACTTAATCAGCAAGCAGTTGCAAACAAATAAGATTATAGTGAATACTGGGATAGATTTTTATTTAAAATAACAGTATAGCAGACAATGACTCATCATGGTCACAGGATAGTGGTGGTTCAGATAATTAGCAGTTCAAATAAGGGATGTGTTCCTGAAAAAGATGGTGTTTCACAAATAAAGTCACCATTACTACCAAGAATAGTGTTGTCATTAATGGATGCATTCCAGATCACTGAAAAACAGTATTTTCTACTGATTAATTTTTATGCATAAATATGTGCTTTTTTTAAGCATAATATTACTTGAGCATACTTGTACTGATATTAATCATATTAAAACTTGATTGAAAAAAGTGGAATTTAATTCAGCAGTGATTGTAGATAACAATGAAACATTTCTACTTTTATAGTTCATGGTACTTGGGCTTTGTGGATTTAAACAATTCAGACTCTGGATTAACCATCAGTCAACAGTTTATACTTCCTTTATCACTGCCAGTATGTCATGATCGCCCAAATTAGGGTGTTTGAATTTCACACTCATTGTGATTTGCATGCTGGGGAAGCAGATTACCGGACTCACATTTCTGCTTTTCCCCACTTTTTTTTTAAAAAGCAATTATGAATATTTTCTTAAGTGTTTTTCTCATGATTTTAAAGTGACATTTATCACATTTAACCACAGTGGCGGATGATGGACATTAATTTTATCGAAGAGTTTTTGCACAATTCTGACTTTGAGGATGAATATGCTAATAAAAATTTTGTGCCATCTGAGTTGCACAGTGTAGCTAACTAATCCTCCATAACATTTACTCTCCAGTGCCAGATCACAAGTGTTTTTTAATTTAATTTGGGACTAAAATGTTGGATGCAAGCTGAATGAAACAAAAAAGTAAATTTGTTCAGAGTATTGAACCAGTTATTAAATGGTCATACATGCAGATATATTCTCACCTTCAAAGCTGTGAGAATAAGACTGATCTGCAATCATCCTGATTTTGATGAATGTAAAAGTTGAGGTCCTATCCTGGGGATATTTTAATGATTTGACATTGACTGTGTTCTCAATTCATTTCAATGTTAGATCTTTCTATACTTTGAAAGAATGTTTTTAATATCATGCTGGAATATTAACTACAGAATAGTGTATACTTCTATATGATTTGTATTATCTCCGGGGTTAGTCATGCTACTACCTTACCCTAGTTGTCCAGATCAGCAGGGAGTTCGTTTTAGTTCCAAATTTCACACTTCACACAGTGCACAAAATTTAACTTCTGTATTAAGGGATAATTTGGTATTAAAATATACTACTGTTTGTATGTGTAGAAACTTGATAATTGGTATTTCATAAATTGAGAAATGCCTTTACCAGGGCAAATCAAAACATAGGTCCTTAGACATTTATTGTCTTTAAATTAAGACATATTTACAATAGTTTTGAGAAAAAAAGTGTTATCTGTAATAAATATTAAAATTAATAAAGCATTTTTATCAGTAATTTTAGTTTTCAGAATAATTTTTACATGGACTAACCAGCATAAAATAATTAATCAAAATAAATTATTCTAAAAAGTACCATTTAGTAAAAATTTACTGTAACTACTTGTTTTTAACAGTTTATTTAATGCCACACTAATATCTGTTCCATAATCTCTTATGCTACATTTTTAGTTAAAAGCTTTAATTTTATTTAGATAAAGTCATGCCAACAGCAAGACTGAAAGATTAATTGGTATTGAGGGAAGTGTGTAATTTGTGTTGTGTTTCAAATGCCCACAAATGATAAGTATTAGTTGTATGATTTACAGCATCTGTATTAGTTATTTTTAATTTGCTTTCAGGATTCCTGACCCAGATGCAAAGAAACCAGATGACTGGTAAGTTTTGATAAATATTTGCAGTTTCTTTCACTCTGAAGAACAAATATACATTTGATTCATTTGTTAAGGAATTCAACTCATCTGTATAATAAAACTCTTGTCAGGTAATATTCTGACAAACTCAAAATTTGCTCTTAACTGACATTTGGTTATTTGTATAATTAATAGAATTTGATATTTTTTCTGTATTTTTTTTCTAATTCATTCATCCACTTGATGCAAAGATCCCTTGAAGTTGTACAGTAGCTTGTCTCATACTAGTGCCTATTTGGATCATCATATTTCAGTTATTAAATATGTAAATTCTGAAAAGGGAAATTAGTAATGTAAACATTTGTTTTAAGACTTATGGTCAGAATTTCATTTATTGTTTGCCCGGATGCTGTAGGGAAAAGCAGTATAAATTCTTTATGTTGAATTATTTATTGTTATTTATTATTATCTTAATTGTTTTACTGAGTGAATCACTTGTACACTTTTTATTAAGTTTCTTCTTTTTTCTTTCATGTTTTTTTTTTGTGTGTAAAAGAGACAGCTGGTTTAGTTCTTTCTCTATATTTATTTACTTGCATTTCTAAGTGGAATTCCATTTTTTTTAAAATTTAAATAATTTAAAAAAATTTTTAAACTAGGGAAGAGGATCAACCAGCTACTATTATAGATACCAATGCTGAAAAGCCAGATGGCTGGCTAACTGATGAACCTCGTCTGGTTCCAGATCCTGAGGCTTCCAAACCTGATGATTGGTGAGTGTTATTGTAAAAAAGAAATATTTTAATATATGCTGCTAAGAAATCTTGTGCATTTTATATAAAGTTTATAGATTTTTTTCTTCTAATGCTTGCAGAATCCTGCACCATCTCAAATGTAAAATAATTTATTTTATTTCAACAAAATTTGTGGAAGTTATAAATTTAAGTAAGCCTTAAAAACAATTTGTGGAGGTTACCCAAATTAAATAGGCCATATAAACAAAATTTGTAGAAGTTAACCAGATTAAAATTTGCCATGTGAACAGTTTATGTATGTTATCCAGCTTTATATAAGCAATATAACTACATTTTTGGAAGTTATGTAAATTGGAGTAGGTGATGTAAACAAAATGCATGTAAGTTAACCAGATTAAAATGTGAAACTAAGCATAGTTAGTGGAAGTTATCTAGGTTATATAAGCCAGGAAAACTAAATATATGTTATCCAAGTTGCAGTAAGCCATATAAACAAAATTGGTGGAAATAAGCCAGATTAAAAAACTACAGAGTATAAATATAATTTATTGGATAACTTCCACAAATTTTACTAACATGGCTAGTTTTATATGGATAACTTCCATAAATTTCGTGTAGAAGACTTTTCTCCAATTTGGGGATTTCTACAAATTTTGTTTACTTTCATAAATTTTGATTACATAGTTTATTTAATCCTGATAACTTCTATATTAAATAAACCAATCATAGTTAAAGTAAAAGTATTTTGTCTTGTATATTTTTTTCACATATCTTTTAATGAATAATGTTATACATAATCAGTAGTCATTAAATTAATTTGTTGACATTTAGTGAAATCCCATTTGTAAAATATCAGTCATAAAAGGTCAGTTTTGTAATTTGTATGAGTGACTGCAAGAGATGAAGTTAGTAAATGGTATGTAGTTAAAAAGTATGAATTGTTTTTAATGACAGGGATGATGAAATGGATGGGGAATGGGAAGCTCCTCTTATTGGTGAGATACAACCCTTTGAATATTTTTATGAGTGTTATGTTCATATCGGATGGCTATATTTAACATGACTTTATAATAAAAGTTAAACTCTGTTTGTGTGTACATGCATGTTTTTGTACATGTGCAAGCATGCACATTTTTATATGCACTTAATGAGTTTGCATTAATTTTTTGTAACTGCAGCTGTAAAATGTATACCGTGTGACCTTAATTTATTATTGATTCTGAAATTAAATAGTAGTCTTGTTTTGTGTGCACAATTTACTCTCTTGTTTCCCCTTTTCTTTCAGTTGATTTTATTTTAATCATCTACTTATCACACTTGGATTTTAAATTTAATTTGTATGCAATTCATATAAATGTTCATGTCACGCCTTTGAAAAATATATTTCTTTACAACAATGGTTACCATATATAACTTTGCAGACAACCCTAAATGCAAAGAAGCCCCTGGATGTGGAGAGTGGCAATCACCATCTATTCCTAACCCCAAATATCGTGGTAAATGGAAGCCTCCTATGATTGAAAACCCCAACTATAAGGTAAGGTAGTCCTTAAATGTTACGGGCTTAAACCATATCATAAAGATTATTGCAAAACTTACATTATTTAAAAGTCACTTTAAACATTATTTTAAGGTGATGCCAAAATAATGATGTGCCTGCTTGTTTTAGGCATGATGACTGTCAACAAAAGTGCAGAATAATGTGTTTTGTATTTCTACCTTCTTTTTATATTTTAAATTTGCAATTTCATATGGAAGTGTATCATTGACTACTACTAACTTATAAGTAGCAAAGCATGTGTGGATTCTGTGTCATAAAATCTTCACTGAAAACCACTAGTCATTGCAAAGTGAAACTTAAAAATTTTTACTTTTTACAAAAATTGGCTGTCTTGTTAAAAGTCTAAGGTTATTTTAAATATCTCTGTATTCTCATAATCATGTTTACTTATTTTGGAATTAGTTAAAATAATTAATAATTGCATGTATATATCAGGTATGTAAAATGTAGTAATATTTACATAAATATATCAAATGTTATATGAATATATAATTAATTGTTCTCTCAACTTTTATGGTTTGAATGTAATATACATAAATTTTGTTATTAATTATTATTGTGCTTAATATATATATATATATATTTGTTTACTAGTTTCTACAGCTGTACTAATTTAAGATTTATTTGAGGTTTGCCTTTGCAGGGAGTTTGGAAGCCTCGCATGATTCCCAACCCAGCTTATTTTGAGGACAAAGAACCATATAAGATGATGCCAATAGTGAGTGATAAAAGATATTCATTTTTATATTTCAGTCTTTCACATGTACATATTAGTCAAGCAGTGAGGGGCAGAACCCTATAAAAGCTACTAAGGTAAAGGCTCTCTTCTCCATCAGGAAATAAACTGCATAGAAAGGAATGGAAGTTTGTTTGCTGAGGTCAAACAATTTTGTTCACATGAAAATAAAGGAAGAGGGATATTTTTATATTATATTAATTCTCTCTAACCATTTATTTGTTTTAGACCTGCTATGAACGTAGTTTCCATTTATAAACAAAGTTATATTTTGTTCTAATAATCAATTATCTTACAATTTGTTTTCTTAATTTAGAAAGAATGTTATTGAACTTTGGCTAGTAATTAAATTAATGAGCATTAAATTTTCTAATAATATATAAATAAACATTTGGATTTCCTGCAGAAACAGTTTCAAATTTGGATTTTCATTAGAAGCGTTCTCATATTTTGCCACACCACTCAACACCATGCAATTTGATATATGCCTATTCCCATGTCCAATCTCAATACTCACACTTATATATATGTGATGCTGTCTGGGAAAACCTGGCTAAAGTCACTAAAATTGATTTTGTTCTACAGCCATTTGTAGTCAATTATCCCCTTCGATAGTCCAGGGAGGTATGTACTTTAAAAAGTGTATAGTGAAAAAACTATCTGACATAAAGTAATTTTAAAAAAAAAAATAAACATGAGATCATCAAAAATTAAAGATATAACCATAAAGCTTTCTCCTGCTACCACTTTTAAAACATTAAAATTCATTTAACTGATTCGAGAATCAGTTTTAAAAAATTGTTTATTTTGAAATTGTTGCTGTAAATGCATTTAAATGAATATTTTGAAGAAATTTTTGCCTGAAGTGCCAAAATTTTACTTTTTATTTCATAGAAGTTGCTAAAGAGCTAGTGATGGTCTTTCATTTTTTGTATACCTGTTTACTAGCACTACTATTTAGTGTAAAGACATTTTCTTCGTGGGACAGAGTTACTGTTTCTTTTGCTTGCTGTTTTCCTATTATTTTTTTTAAAAAAAGAAATGTAGATCTAAGAGGTTTTTATAGTGTTTATATTTTAGAGTCTATGGTTATGAAGATAATGATAGGCCTGAACTGAGGCCCACATGATAAACTCTTTAAAGTGATAATGTTTTTTTTTTTTTATATATATATATTAATATGAAATGTAAAAAAAACAACCAAACCCTGCTTTAGCCAAATCAGACTTTTTCAATTGATGAACACGTGGAGAGATAACAAAATTTTATCACATAAAAAATTCAAAGTGCTTATGCTAAGAAAAAGCTAAAGTTAATGGAAGTTTCAGAAAGCTACATGTAAAGCACCAGTTTGTTAAGGATTATAATCACTACACGAGAGGGGTGGATAATAAAAGTGAGAAGTTAATAAATAAATTTGTTTTGAGAAAAACAAATAAGTACTGAAAAACATTATTTTTTTTTCATTTTTTAGATATTGCATGGGATATTGCTTCCATTTTATTTGAGATTGAAGGGGGAAATACATATATAAAAGAGCTGAAAAGAACAGCTAGATAAGGGCAAATTGATTTTACAGAAGAGTTTAGGGAGCTGGGGAATATAGGTTTGCATGACCTGTTGCTACAAAACCACCACTTGTTTCTCACATGCTATGGATCCTGACTTTACTAATGTTCATTGAAATTGTAATTGTGATATCAAACTAAGCATATTGAGAGAAAAATAAGTGTTAGGTATACAGTTTGTGACATTTTCTTATGCTTTCAGAAAAACAAAAACTTTCTCTTTTCATAGTCACCCTATTAAGTTTGCCATGGTTAGACATGTTAATTTGTTCAATGAAAACTTGGAGCATATAGCAAACAATAAATATATATCTAAATTGTAATTTTTATCTGTAAGTCAGTATATAAACAGTTTTAAAGACTATTTCAAGATCTACTGTGTTATTGTTATATAGTTTAACAACTTGAATTTGAATGCTGAAGTAAATTTGCTGGTACTTGCAGTAGTACTTAAAAACATGTCAATTCATTATTTACCGTCAGATTTACCTGATATTTGGTTTTCTGTTAGAGATATTATTATATTTCAATATTATAGCAATTATTTTTCAATTACCCATCATACCTTCTTTTTTCCTTCTTTGTCAAAATATAAAATTTGATTTTTTGTCCCAAAAATATTAAACTAATCGTCTAATTTAATTTATTAAAATGTACTAATATGTAATAATCCATTTACAATTGTATTTGTATTAAAACTAATTCAATTACCTTTAAAATGACATATAACAAATACATGTACACTTCAGAACCTATGCAGAAATAAGTTCTACATAAGCCCAGTGTGTAATGAGGAGCAAAATCTCAGGTCAGAAGAGATTGAAAACACCCAAAATATTGACTTTTTACAGTATAAAAGTTATATTGTGGTATAGTATTTGTATATCTTATAGGTCCTATCAAACTATTTTTTAATTACTGTTTATTTCAAAAGTTCAGTGAATATATAGAACCTTTCATATATAAAACCATGTGTGGTAGTCTCTTGTATACATTGAGGCGGCTCAGTATTATGAAACTAAATAATTTTATTACATAAAAATATATGTATCATGAGAGAGAGTGTGTGTGTGTGTGTGCGTGCGTGCGTGCATATAAATGAGAGAGAGGAGATAGCCAACAAATTCTGAGCAAATATAATCAAGGCTGATAAGCTTTCAACTGTTATATATTTTATAATGAAATTATGAGTTTTGGATTATTGTATGAATGTGTACTTGATCCAGCATTTAATCTATTGGTGTTTAATATTGCAGCATGCTGTGGGTCTTGAACTGTGGTCCATGTCTGATGAAATTGTCTTCGATAATTTTCTAATCACTGATGATCCTGAGGTAGCTCGTGTATTTGCACTTGATAGCTGGGATATCAAAAGCAACCAGGAAAGAGCTGCATCATCAGCTGGAGTAAGTTTACTTCTCTTTTTTTCACTTAACTCATTAACCATGGCTTTCATCAAGGAAAATCAAGATTAATTATTCTTTGTTTAATTATTTATTTTTAATGACGTTTTTGTGCAGCTGATCAAAAATGTATATTTCTTTTTAGTGGAAGTAATTTTTGAGGGCAATAATATTTTTAAAAGTAAATAATTGAAGTAAATTCTTTAAAGTTGGCAATTTTTTTAACAACTGCATATGAATAGTAAATGCTTTTTACTAATTTTAAAAAAAAATATAATTGTATGTAGTTGTTTCATAGAGTTTATTTTGTATTTTTATGGAAAGTAAACAAAATTTTATTAGGTCTGCAATTTTAAAAATAAAGTTTTATTGATATAATTTCATTATCCAGGTGATATTTGTATTTCATTCTAAACTCAGGATAAATTTCAGCAACTGAAAACAAGAGGAGGTCTGCTGAAAACTGAAAGAATCTTATAGTTAAAAAAAATCTTTTTTTTTTAAAAGTTAATCAGTATACTATACATGAATGAAATTGACAGTTCATTTGAAGTAAAATTCTTTAGTAATAAACTAAGAAAAAGTTGAATATTATATTTGAATAGCAATTTGATCATCAAATAATTGTGATTAGAATTTCAAGCAGAGTACGACAAAATTATATCAGAATTAATTCACAATAATATCAAAACAATGGCAAACAATTACATAAAGAACATATAGTAGAATATTTCATTTTATTTAGAATGATTAGATGTACTAACTATTAGCAGTTTATCTTTAAGATTCTTTTTTATACCTTTATTTAGTTATTTATGTTGTTTTAAGCATTATCTATAAAAGATCATATTGAAGAAAGTTACTACTTTTTGTGACATCATTTGCTCAAAGTAGAAAATGCAGCATGTAATGTCATCAGATTAGACCTTGCTTGATTCAGCAGAACATCTACCTCAGTGTCTAAACTACAAAAACAGGAAATGAAAGACTGTTTACTACAGTTTACAATACATATTTTTTTCTACACAGTAATTTTGAGTATGATGTAATCATATCCAAAAGAGTCTGTGCAGTTTGCATACAAGTATTGTGGTCACATGGACAAGGTACAGGCTAGAATCTTTTTCTCTGTACATATTTTAGTGTGATGTAAATTCACACCGAGCACATGGGATAGAATCTATTTCTTCACTTTCCTGTTCTTAGTGATGTGATCTCACCAACAAGCTAGGAGTAGACTCTGTAGAAACCGTTTGTATATAGGAATTACTTATTCACACTTGGTTTTACTTTATTTTGAAGACAAAGATAACTCAACCTGCAAATCTGCAGTATATGAGACCTTTATAAATCAATATGGAATCCACTACGGCCACCATATTGGTTTTTTGCTGACAAGTTAATTTTAAACAATAATCTCATGCTTATGAGATTGCAGAGTTAATCTTGTCTTAAAATTATTTGTAAGAAGTTTTTAACTGCCATACTTGAATATTTATTTTGTTAATAAATGTTATGATTGTATTCTTGATGCAGATTGATAGTCTGCTGAAGTACTTTCTGAACTTAACCAGTTCTGGAAAATGTCTATTTACTCTATAGCAGGGGTCTCAAACTCGCGGCCCGCCAGACGATATTTTGTGGCCCCCACTTGATATTAAAGTTAAGTGATGGTGCGGCCCGCACGTTTTTCTCATGCACCCTGGGAGTTTTATAGTTTTGTCACTAGGGCTACCATACCTCAGGATCTGCCATTTCCCAGCATGTAAGGCACTCATCGATTCTGGCACACCATTCAGTGGTGAGAAGTATGTTGATGCGATTGTAAAGCTGCAGGAAGAATTTGATCACAGGTTTGCAGATTTCAAGAAACACAGAACCACCTTTCAAATATTTGTTGACCCTTTCTTCAATGTGGAAGATGTCACTCCTGTGCTTCAAATGGATCTAATTGACATAAGTGTAATTCTGAACTCAAAGCCAAGTTCAGGGAGATGAGTAGAAAAGCAAACAAGCTTGGACAGTTTTTGAGAGAATTGCCCCTTACCTTCCCTGAGCTTTCCAGGATGTTCAAGCGGACCAAGTGCCTTTTGGGGAGCACCTATCTAAGTGAATAGCTCTTCTCCACCATGAACTTGAATAAGTCAAAATTCAAGGACAAACTTACTGATGAGCATCTTCAAGCCATACTGAGGGTCACAGTGGCTTCCTCCCTGAAGCCAAATGTGTCTGAGCTGTGTAAGAGGAAGTGTTGCCAGGTCTCTGGCAGCAGGGAATAATGATGCGGCCCAGCTTCACCCAGATTCTACTTCCAGTGGCCCCCAGGCAAAATGAGTTTGAGACCCCTGCTCTATAGCATTGTACATTTTTCTGATTGATCATCATATAATGTCATACAAGTGGATAGAGTTATTTTTGATGATTGATAATTGGGTGATAGAAAGGGGAGATGAGTTTTCATGGTTTTATTATGATGTTGAAAATATAAATGTAAAACATTTTAGTGGAAGAGAAAAAAAAAGCAAGTTAATGCACGTGTGTTTAAAATATTAACATTGTAAATGTTAGTGAACTTTTATTTATGAAGAAGTAATATAATTATTTTTTTAAATATTGTTTTTTCTTTAGATTTTTGCTGATAATTGGAAAATTTGTTATTTGGGGAAGTTAAGGGAAAAAATCTCAATCAAAAACAGTCAAAACATCCTGATGAATTTCCTGAGAAAAGCTGTCCTGTTTGCATAAAAATCTTTGAAAATGGCAAACATTAGGAGGGCTGAAAAGTTAGATTAAATATGATATTAAATCCAGTAATATTGACTAATATTTCATATAGATATTAATTTAGAAATGTTTTGTTAAACTGAATTCTTCTTTTGAAAGTACAATATCTTCTGCAAAGTCTCTTTTATAACTACATCAGGTAAGAGATTCCAGATCACTTTATTATTTATTATTGGTGCTAACAGATTTAAATTTTAAGTAGGTATCAACTTGCCTTCATAATCTCTGTAATAGAAAGAAAAGCAAGTGTTAAAATTACACAAATTTGCATAAATCTTTACAAGAGTTGGCATTGAATTTTTGTTGTCAGTAACATCTTACTCTGCTTATGTTTCATCTATATCAGTTACAGTTATTACTTTAAAAAAAAATAAAAATGAACTTAAATAAAGAAGTTGAGGATGGTTTTCCAAGAATTTAAGCATATTACTTTAAAATAAACAGATAATTAAGAATTATTTTTTTACAAATTTATGATCACAGGTTATTAATAAGTTCTGATTTTAAGTAAAATTTCAGATTACTGATTTTAGTTATTAAAATAATAATTTTGGGGGTAATATTTGGTCTTGAAAACAAGAACCTAAACACATCATATTTGAACTACAATGAAAACTATTTCCTATATGATTTTATTGCATTAATATTTTTTATTTTAAGTTAGTATATTTTTAAACAATCTATTTTATGGAGATTTATTATACTTTCCATCATGGATTTTGTTACTCTTTTGCTCATAAATGACAATCACACTGAGAGTTAATATTACATACCACTGCACTTTTTTTTGTTGCTGGTAGATAAAGACCAGGGTGAAAAAAAAATTAATAAGTTGTTGTCATAAAATTACATATCTTAAAGCAGTTTCTGGTACATACACATTCTAAACTCAGTCTAGCTCACTTTCCATTTTATTAAATGTCTCAATAGACTTTCTAAAGGATGTACTCTCTGATGAAAGTAACATAAATGAATATTTGAAGTCATAATATTTAATAAAATATATGAGCTGTCTCATGCATCCTTATAAAAACAAACAATAAAATTTTTAGTAAGCATTTCAACACATATGTACTTTAAGAATTTATTTAATAAAATCAAACTACAAATAACTTATATGATCACAATATTTCTGTGCATGCTGTATATTGTTTTATTTTGCATATTTATTTATTTATTTGGTAAAGATTTTGCCACATGACAGCAATTATCACTTTTGTAGATGTATATTTTTGATGTTTTATTAATAAGAAGATCATTTATTTTCAGATAGTTGTTCAAGATCATTACTTTGTGAAAGTCTAAAATTACAATAATTTGTTTTTTTAAGATTAAATTTCAAATAGCTTTCACCAAGTGAAACAGGTGGAAATAATTTTAGATTTCTGTCTATTGATAAATATTGTTAGATACTTTATTTAAATGGATTTATGTATTAGATCACTGATCAGAAATATTTTTTTATTTTCTATATATATTTCTAAAGTAATGTAAGAATTTTTTTGTTTAAATATAAAAACAATTTAAAATCTTTAAAAAACATTTATAATTAAATATTTTAAATTTTGATTGTGTTGTTTATACATTGACCATGACCTGCTATTACAGCGAACAATTCTGAATGCCATAAAAGAAGCAACAGATGAGCGGCCTTGGCTGTGGGCTGTGTTCATTCTTGTGGTGGTACTGCCAATAGTATTGATTGTTGCATACTGTTGTATGAGCAAGGTGAGGGCTGTGGCCCACCAGGCTGACTACAGATCATTGTCCTTCCTCCGTTTTTGATTTCAGTGTCTTTCTATGTTCTCATGTCTGCATACACACCTGATCATGATTTTTTGTGTGTGGTCTGCTATCTTCAAAACTATATGAAAATATTGCTGACCAGACTTACAATTTTTTTACAGAAAATTTTGAAGCAGTTGCTTTTTTCCATATCAGAAGTAGAACATATTTGGATTATAAAGTTCATGTTCAGGTTTATTAATTGTTCTGCTTCTTCATCATGCCCTTAAAGTCTTGAACAACTAATGTTTGGACAAAGATGTAGAATTGATTATTTCTTTGCAGTGAAATTAGCCTTAGCAGTTTTGTTGACTACCAAATGTTTTAAAGGGTCTAGTACTCAAAGGCATCCACTCACACAGGTTAAATTTAAACCAATTAATATACACCTTAGTTATTGTTGTGACTTTATTGGTCTGGAGCATGTTGACAATTAACTCCAGGTTAGGTGTCATATTTAAATATATAAAAACAAAATATCAGTGTAATATAATTAAGTCAGTAGCTATTAGCAATTTTTTTTTTATTTGTCATCTTCCGATCTGTGAAGAAATTGAAGTCAAGCAAAAACCTAGTACCCTATGTAAAAATTATTTACTATCATGGCATCATGTAAGGTATAATTATAGATTGTCCTGTGCATTGTAATTATTAAAATTGATACTATTTTTTGAAAAATATATTTCTAACTTCCATTTTGTCCTAAGTTACTGAAACAAAATCATTTTAAAAAAAATAACTTACAGACTTTATAAAGTAAGGCATCTAAGTTGAGAGGTATTTATAATGAAACACTGATTAGCAGCTTTAGCAAATTATTTTATTTTATTAAGCAGCTGAATTTAGAATTCAACATAGTCTAAATGTTGGGTTCTGTGCCATCTTGCTTTATAGCACAATTTTCAGAAAAGACATTTAATTGACCATTTGACTTTTTAAAAAAAACAACACAACTATAATACCATTAATTTATCTCTAAATCTGACACTTGCTTGAAATTTTATACTTGAATAAATGTCAAAATACAATTTACCTCCAGTTTGTCAGCAAAATTCCTAAGTACACCATCATCATTAGTTGATTCCAGGTTTAATTTTTAATAATAAAAATATTTTGATTTCACTGCATATTCAAACTTTTTGATTCCATGATCAATGTGTTTTTTAAAAAAATTCTGCACCATTTGTTGGCAAACAGTTTGTTTTGTAGACTATTTGGGCATTTTTATATCCTTGCATGGCATATTTTTCTTTTTCTGGCTGGAGACAGCCATGTAAAGCTGTGTTCAGTGCACTTAAATGTCCCTTATTGTTGTTTGTCCTTTCTAACAGCTTAGCTTTTTGTAGTTTTTTGACTTGAAATATATGCTTTGTAAATGAGAGCCCAGATATCCAGTAAAGCACCAAATATAAACATTTCTTTGACTTACAGAGTCATTTTTGTTTGCCTTGTACCGTGAATACACAACTTGAACTTTTTTCTATTACAGAGATCATCATCCTTGTTTTTTGCATTTGAGAAAGAGGGAAATAATTGTAAAGTTGTTTATGCTTGATTTATAGTGTTGTCTAATCCTAAATGTAAATTTATTATTGAGATCTTTTTTTTTTTTTTGCAAGAACATATGCATTCCAGTTATTAATGCAAATAATTGAATAATTCCATATTGAATTTATGTCCAGAATTATGCAGCACTAAAAAGTAAACAAGCACTTTTAATTTTATATCGGACGGAAGTAATGAAGCTATTCTATGTAGCACTAAGAAGTAAACAAGCAACTTTAATTTGGTATTGGAAGTAATGAAGCTATTTTGTGCAGCATCTGTTGCAGTGAAAAACATCATATTGATCATTAAACAGTGCAAAATGCAAACTTATCATGTCCATAGTTTTAAGCTGCACAAGCCAATATAATTGGCATCTAAATTGATCAGGTTTAATAGATAAATATAAATTAAAAGCTTGCCAAATTCATATAAACAAAAGTGGTGGAAGTTATTGTCTCACTGCGTAGATTTATTTAATTAAAAATTCTTGTAGTTTTTAAAAGTTTGGAAACAAAACTATCCATCAGTTTATGGTGTAGAGCCTGAACAAAGCATTGAATTTCAAGTCTTATATTTGTGCTTTAATCATGTCACTCATTGTATATGTCCTTCAAGAGTGAGAACAGTTTTACTGCTTGTTTTAACTGGTGTTAGAGGCTGACAACTCCCAAACTGCTGGGCAACAGAGAAGAGCAATATAACTGGCCAGAAGTCATACCATCTCAGTTTGCCTTTGGCTAACAAGATCAGTTTTATGCCTAGTCTTGTGTTAAGTGTTGTATGTGTTTGTTGTGGTGGTGCAGGGAATATGGCAGACTCTGATGTCAGCAGCTAAAGACCACCCCTGGCTGTGGGCCATCTACGTTGTTGTTCTTCTTCTGCCCATCCTTCTCCTCTCCATCTGCCTGTGCCCCAAAACAGGTCCCATCAAGGTGTTAATTCCTTTTATTTTATTTATTTCTTGTGCGTTATTGTATTTGTAGAACATTATGTCACATTGTGTTTAGTTATGAGTGGCATGTGTGCTGGTAGTGTTTTGCTACACAATCATGTATTATGAATGATCTTATCACATTATAAATTATATGTATATCTAATTTCCTTGCTTTTATTTATGCTATTTTTCTTTGTTCTTAATGTTCTTAACCTCTTGAGGCTCTCCTCTCATCATATTAAGTTTTGCAGCACTAAAGAGGTTAGGTTAATAGATTTGTCTTTATTGATTCATACTAATCTGAATGACCCAGTCTGTTCCAAATTAAATCATTACACTAGCAGACAAAACTTTGACAGAGTATTTTCTTTTGATAATTACTGCCTATTTACTTTTTCATTTTAGTAATCTAATGCCAATATGTTGCAGTCCAAAGTATTAAAATTTTATGCCCTTTTTGCCACCCTACCCAAATGACAATGTTTGATACAAACACATCTTCATCTGTTGAAAAACTGTCTATATTAGCAAAATGTATAAATTACATTGATTCTCTTTGTGCAAATTAATTGGGATGCCAGTCTAATGTAGTCCAAATGTTTTTTCCTTTCATTAGTCAGTCCCAGGCTTAAATTACATTTTACATCACCATCATATTGACCATTTTGAGGTGAAGTGATATTACATACATTTTTCTTTCTTTGATGAGTCTAGGAGTTAACTCTCTCACTGGTTTACATTAAAACTCAAATTGGATTTTAAAAAAAAAAGAAAAAGAATGTCTTCAGCAGTAAAAAATAATTTATATCTAAATAAGATTCCATAGAAGTGTATGATACTTTTAGTCACTTTTTGTGTTGATATTTTGAGAATATGATGCAATTTGCATCTTACTACTGATGAAAGGACACTTTACACTTACATTTGGATTATTTGACTATGCTTTATCAGGTGTTTTAGTTTGCTTAGCATTTTGCCTATGAAGAAAATTTAACATGCAAGATTGCTGATATAAAATCCATTTTGTAGAAATATTGAAGTATCAGATACATGGCTTGAAAATGGTTTGATTAAATTTGAACATTTATATAGTAGAGTAACATGGTTTCAGAATTGCTTTAAAAAATTAATTAGCTTCCTGAACATGTCATTGTTTAGTACTGTGCAAAGAAAAATCCCCTTCCAAAAAAAAAAAAAAAGAACAAACAAATTTAGTTTCAATTATTTTTGACAAATATTGTGCTCTTTCTAATATTGACATTGAGAATAAATATTATTAAGCTAATTTTAAAATTAAATTTTATTTATTAAAATCTAAAATGGCAGGATCTCTCATCTTTGGCTAATTTTACAAACAGGTCTTTGCATATTGAGCCACTCTGATTTATCCTTGTTTTGCGTGTTTGGTTTCATGAATCAGTATCTTGCTCAAATAAAAAGACAATAAGGTCTTTAGTTTTGAGGAAGACATAGCAGGTGAAGAAATGTTTCTAATGATAATAAAGTGCTGCAGACTTTTTTAATTCCAAGCTTAAAATAAACCATGTAAGACCTTGTGAGCCTGTATTTGGACCTTAGTGATTGATGTAATTGTCAGTTTGTAGGTCTGTCAGCATGTAGATGTTTATCATATTTCCTCATTTGTGCAGATTCATATTTAGAATTTAAAAGTGTAGTATGTCAGATTTGATGTAGCACTGTCCTTTTGCTTGTAATTTGTGTTTTATTGACTGTTTCTTTGTATCATGGGTTCTCTTTGAGTTTGATGTTTGTGTCTTGTTTTTAAAAATAAATTTATTAATTATTTTTTACATTTATTATTATATAATGAATATCTGTGTTTGTTTCAATTTCCTTTGTTATGTATAAATTGTACATTTTATTCTTTTACATTGCTAATCCTTTTAATACGTTGTATATAGTCTTGTGGGGCCATTCATGCTCATGTCATATTCTTTTCTATAGTTTTGCTATGAAACATATGATCTACATGTATTAGTATAAAGCTGATAGCTTGTTTCTAATCTTTTATTCTTGTGGTCTTGTTTTTAACATAATGTGTTATGTAATCTAATAGCAACACATGCATTAAATACATTTCTTTGATTGCTTTCAATGTTGTGTTCTTGTTTGTCTGTGTTAAAACATCTTTTATATGTTAATCATTTTTGCATTTCTTAATTTCACATTGAATGTATGTTGAATGTGTAATCTTAGTTCAAATTATAAATACTAGTTTAATATTACACATATATTTAGAAAAACAAGCATTAAAGTGTGTCTAAACATTACTTCCCTAATTTATTTACTCACTTAAGCTGAAAGGGTTCATGTTTTCAAAAAAATTAGTTTATTTTATTTCTTAATCATTCCATTATAGTATATGCACTTTTATCTTATTTAAGGATCACACTGATGTGGTAGTTATTTTTCAGAACAAGAAAAATTGTAAAAAAAAATGTCATTTACGAATAGAAAGATATTACTTTATCATATATAAAAGATATAACTTATTTGGTTCTAGAAATATCATTTGTTTTACATTTTATATTGCTGATGGGTTGATTGAAAAATTAAATTAGGCATTGAATTGCATTATAAAAATTGGTTTAAACTGCTCACAATTACAGGCACTTGTTTAAACTAGAAAATTACTCTGTAGTATTTATTGGTGATTGGACACACTTTAATTGATTGGATTGGGCGGGGATGGAATTTGATGAATAGTTTTATAGTGCCTGATTGCTGTTATATTTGTGTTAGATATACAATAAATGCAAATTTAAAAAAATATGATGTAAATACTTAACAAGTAAAAACATTTTTATATGAAATTAGAAAGGAATGATTAATAGCACAATGATTCTCCCAGTTGTTTATAATGGATCAAATTGATAACCTCAGAACTGTGATAATTGAACACCATTTGCATATAAAATAATTAATTGACTTACTTGACTTATCCCCTAGTATTCCCCATGGAACAAAGGGCCTCAAAATAATTAATACCTGATAATATGTGAAACAAAATTTATAAAAATAAATTGCATGGTAGTCACAGTAAATAATATGAACAGAAGAACATTAATTTTAATTAAGTATAGCATGACAAACTAAAAAAAGGCTGAAAGCTATTTAAAGCATTGTCAGCAAATGGTGGCTGAAGCTAAGGAACAAAGAAAACATGCTTGATGAAAGAATCTTTTCATGGATTTGGCTGATTATTAGTGAGCAAAAAAAAAAAAAAATTGAAAGGCAATGAGTCATAAATAAAAACTTAATTTTAAATAAGTAACATGATGGCATTGCAAAATGTCATTTTAACATAACAATCCCATTTATATTTTCTATATAAGTGCAGCTTGACAACATTATATTGGAAGTAAATTATGACCAGTAGTTCATCTGCTCTGAAGTTAACAGCCTTTATGTTTTCTCAAGAGGAATGCAGTATACATACAGTATGCTATACTATTTATGTCAAAAAATAAAATATGCACTAAATTGTTAGTGAATATACTGTCTTTCTTGAGGGATTGGGGTAATTTTGCAATTAGGTTTTGTATTTTTAAAAATGATATAAAAAGAAGCATTCTAAATTTTGTTCAGCTCACAGTTAGATACAAGTATCTTTCTATATCTGTGGTTCTACCAGGTAAAAAGTGTAAACTTTTTGTGAACTGGGTACAATGGAAGAAACAAATTTATATGAAAAAGTAAGCTGGTGTTCGAAAGATACTTATATCAGTCACAAATGTCATCTGTTAGTATTTTGTTTGACACAATAAATGAATTTGATAAATTACAGTTATAGAGTGCAGATATCAACTAAAGGTATTAAGAGTATTGTTTTTTCATGGGAGAGTCATTGTGTCTTTAAGCATTTCTTGCATACAAACTTTTCTTTTAGTTAAACTTGAGAATTTTATTGATCACTATAGTTTGTATTTTTTTTTTTTTTACTTTTTCAAGAGTTTTGATGATAATCATCAAATTATTAAATGCCACTGTAATTGTAAAATAGATAGTAGCAAAGCTATTTGAATGAAAAAATGTCTTAAAGTTATGTGTATGGATGAATTAAATGTATAATGTTATTAGCTCTGCAGCCATTTATGTTTATTTACTTTGTTTTTGTCAGCCTGAGGACATTGATGCACAGCGCAAGAAGACAGATGAACCGACTCCAGATGATGAAGAGGAGAAAGAAGAGGACAAGGAAGGAGATGAGGAGGCTGAAGATGAAGAGGACAAGATGGAAGGAGAAGCTGAAGTAGAGGTTGGAGCTGGAGGTGACAGTGCAGTGTCTGCTGACAAGAAGGCAACTAAAGCTGATCTGGAGGCAAATGTACGTTTTGCTTATTTTAGGGTATACATTTCTCTCCTTTTTGTTGGTGGTGTCTTACATATTTGATTGTGAGAAATTGAAAAGAATTTTTTTTTTTAAATGCACTATCGCAGGTGGGCGGTTAATTGTTGTTGTTGTCTGACTGTCGCTGGCCTCTCTCTCCTTCTCGGTCAAAGGGCGGGGGTCAGGTCAGATACCGCGACTTGCTGGATCACACCGAATGACTTAAGGTGTTAAAATAAATCACTCTCACATACAGATACCGACAATGTTCTTGTGGGGAAATATATTTATTCTGCATGTGGGGTAAAGTGTGAAAATCAGCGTGTATGTATGAATGCGGGGTGAATGTATTGTGAGGGACGAACAGAACGAACAAACAAACAACCGCACCAATGCACTTGCACAACAGAGAGAGAAAAACCCAACTCTTGTTGGAGAGTAAAAAAAAAAGAAATTTATTCTAATAAATTGGGGGCTAACTCTCTCGTACGGTGTTATTCATTCTGAAAAACATCCACTCAGCAACATTCATGGGATAGGGGGACCAGAGCGATGAATATGATAAAAAATTAAAATAAAATGAAAAAGCAAATTTAATAATATATCTGGCGGTGAAAACCGCAAATATCAGCACTTAAATTAGACTGATGGGTGAAAACCCAAAGTTAATAATAAATGTCTTAAGTATTTAGGGTGAAAAATAAACCCAATAATCAGTTCACCAAATACTTATAAGAAAATGTTTATATGAGAAAATGTTTCTAAACAGTTTAGGGTAAATACCCAAATAATTAATAAATGTTTATAGGTAAAATGTTCCTATAAATGAATGTCAGTAATGTTCTAAACTTCTAATTAATTACGAAACTAATCTAAACTACCTACCTAAATGAATGCACCACTAACTAAATCTAACCTACTTACTAAAGTGAATGTCGAAAAGGAAAAACACACATGTCTGTGTGAAGAAGAAAATGTAGTCAAGCTTGCCAACACACTGGCGAAGAGAATCACGGGTGATATCTCGGCCCCGTAGATAGATAACGATGTACGTGGTACATGAATTCAATGACGAGTTGACGAAGATCCGTCAGGCCTCGTTGACTGGCCTCCCTTGCTGAACAGCAAAAGAAAGCCCCCCTCCCGCCCTGAAAAGAGCGGAGAGAAGACGGTGAAAAACCGGAGTGTAAATGAAGGTGTGCCCCGTAGACTTGTCTCAGAATCCCCAGTCTGTGTGTAGCCCTGGTTCCTGCCGACAATCTAGGGGAGGGTGCCCGTCGTATGGCTGGGTGGGTAGAAGCCAGCTGGTCCTATCCCACGAAGACTGCAAAGTCTTGACAACGAAGGGTGAGCACTCTTGTACTCCTATTTTGCTAATTACGAAAAATTAGTCAAAATGGACGGCGCCAGAACGTGACGATAAAAAACGTCTAAGCTCTCTGATGCTGCTCTGCGCGCAAACACTCTTACACTGACTGGAAAAAGTCCCTGTAATCTTCTTTTATAAAACCTAACTCTTCCACGGCCTTCTAGAAATAAAAGGCACGAGAAATAATGGACGTCTATTGTTCGATGATGCATTCATTCTAGTGGTGCAAAGTCTAAAATAATCCCTAGCTAAATTTCTATTTAATGAACATTTAATGAACTAAATATATAATCTACCTATCACTAATTTAATTGCCATCACCTAACATAAATAAATAAGTAAACAAATCAAATAAAAATGTTATAAATAAGAAATAAGTAGTCACGCTCGCAAACTGACTGACAATGCATGCATCACGCCACTCGCTCAATAATATATGAAAACAAAACGTAGACAAACGTCATAGAGCTAAGGGAGGCAATAAGGTAAAATAAAAAAATAATAAATTTCAGCCGCTTACTTCCCCTCCACCGTGACATGCACCCATTGGAAATTTTACTTGTTTTATTTAGTGAACAAACTTAATTGGAAATTTTACTTTTTTTACCAATCATTGTCCTCATTGCTGCCAACTTCCAGCTTTTGGTATACAATAATACTCCACTTAACACTACTCCATGTTGCATTGTTGCTTTAAAGTAAAATGCACTATCATTGCTTTACTAAACAAATTAAAATTATCTTCTCTTAAGCATGGAAAGTTATAGGAAGATAATTTTAATAGTAGAAACCACTAGTACTTATCACTGTCCTGTGCAACAGGTTATTTCTATATTTCTGATTTGCATACTTAAACAGGGAGATTTTACTAAAATATAAACACTACAGATATTGGTTATGCATCTGAATCTTATATTTCTATTGAGCTTTAAAGCCAGACAAAAGTCAAATGAATTTTTATTATCTTGAGAGATAATAATAGAAACTTAAGCATAATTTGCATTTGATGATGGCATTTTAGAACAGAAACCAACCAATTTTTTCCCCCTAAATGACTGTAAAAAAAGATAAGTTTCTGTGTATAATCCTTAATTTAATTACTTTGCAATAATTTTTGTAATTTAAAGTTGTACATAATACTTTATTTATTAATTTTATACTGTTGTAAGTTTTATTATTTTCATAATTATTTACTTTAAAAGTTATAATTTTTGAGTTCTGGTTACTTTATTTATATATTTTATTAAGTTTAATATTATTATTAATATTTATTTGTATCTCACCACATAATTCATTGTATACATTAAACCAATTTGATAATAAACACATGCCATAGGAATATGACCAAATAAAAAAATCCATACATTGCTTTATAAAAACTTTTTAGATATTTATATTGCAAAATTTATTAGTTTTCCAGCAGGCTAAAAACTACCTAGATCTATATTCTAAGTATTAAATCTATTTGCTAAGCATTCAAGTAGTATAGTTTAATTAAATAGGTTAATCATGATTGTTGCTAGACTAGATAAATCTAATGTTTCTTCTGCCATTGAAATTGACTTACAACCCATGTTGTAATGTATCCGAATACATCCTGAAGAATCAATTTTACTTTCTTTTTCATCAGACTTGAATTGATAAGGAGCTAACCCCTTTCAAAATTCCTTAGTATGTCAGTAATACTCATTTTGAAAATCATTTTGGAATATACTCACTTTTAATTATTTAGTAGATTTGTTTTATAAAAAAAAAATGATGCCGAAATTCGCAAGTTCAACAAAAAGATAAGAAAACTTTTTATTATTTATTTATTTTTGAATTTTAAATAAATTTAAAATAATATTTTAAAAATTCCTTAGTATGTCTATAATAGGTAGTAATTTAAATTTTTAAAATCCATTGATAATTACATTCGCTTTTCATTTTTTTTTCATTCACTTATCTGTAAGCGTCAAAATAGCCTGACACTTTGGCGTCAGCTGACCTATTTCTGCCTGACACTCAACCGGTTAATTAGTAAAGATACTTTTCTGTATTAATCTATGTTTATTATTACTTATGCCCTTCATGTATCACAGTATATATGTCTCAGGTTTAAAATATATATCTTTATATGTAATGGTAATAATGACCCCATAAAGTCATCTGTTTTGGTTAGTGTTCCATTGGTTATGATTGCTCATTTCCTGTGTGCTAATGTAGCTGTTACTGTATTTTGTTTCAATCATGACATGATTTGGTGGTTTAGGTGTTGAATTATGTCCAGACTATTCCTTCTAATGCTATATAATGTGTCGTTTTGAATACAAATAACCCACTGCTGGCACATTTGTCACCCTGCAACCTTTGGATGTTATTAGTGGTGGGCACATTAAGTAGTGCAGTGTCAGACTTTACTTTTTGTCCTTGTTCCTACTGGTATTTCAGTATTAAATTGTACATTTATCACATTTTAGAGGGGAAAAATATTTCATATTTCAAAAAGAAATATATATATATTTGATATTTGTCATTAAGGATGATGGCGAGGAAGCTGATGCTGAAGAAGATGCTGGATCAAAGGGCTCACCCAAGTAATCATATACTTTCTTTGACTAGTTTCTGTTATTCATTTTTTTCTTTTAAAAATTGTTTAATTTAACCATTTTGTTTTGATTGTATTTTTACATTTCATTTACTTGAGTTTTTGTGTCATTAATTTTTAAAGTATTTTTATAAACATTTTTAGGTGTTTGTGTATTTGAATGATGTAATATATATGGGTTCATAAATCCTAGATGTGTTTTTATAAACATTTATTGTTGTTTGTGTATTTGAAAAATGTAATATTTAGGGCAGCAGTTTTCATCCTTTTTCAACTCACTGCACACTGAACAAGGTCAGGTCTATAGGAAATATTTTTTTTAAAAAAAACAAGTATTAAGATTGTGTTTAAAAGTTCAGTAGCTAAAACTCTAATTATTGTTATTTTTAAAAATAATGATCTTTAATTTCAAAAGATTGTATTTTAAATTTTTGTTCTTTTTGACTTTCCTCCAAACTTCATAAATCCCAGGAGTTTTTATAAACACTTTTAGTTGTTTATGTATTGAATTATGTAATATGTAGGTGTTCATAAATTCTTAGAGCCAGGTTGCCCTATTTATTAAGTTGGTGACCAGAATTTTACATTAAAAAAGTCATAAACAATTCTAATTTGGTGCTTAATCTGTAGTTTACTCATAGCACTATGACACTATATGCAGGCATCTGCACAAATGCATTGGCATAAATTATTTTTTGGGGTATATAATCTGGGTGTCTCTCCTGAAATTCGGTTACCATATCATCGTACCTCATGACCAGGGTACTTCTCCATTCAAGAACTTAAAAGCTAACAAACAGGTTTAAAAAAGAAATCAAAAACAATTCTTATTTGGCTCATAGCACTATGACTGCATGCAAGCATCTTCACAAATCCATTGACATAGACTATTATTTGGAGCATATAATTTGGGTGTCCATCCTGAAATATATCATCATGAATATCATACCTCATGACTATGGTACCTCTCCATTCAAGAACTTACAAGCAAACAAACAAAATCATTCAAAACATTTTTTCCTTTGTCCAGACAATGAAATAACCTCTCGGGAAAACTAACAACATAAACCCATTGCAAACCCACTCCATCCTAAATAGTTTTACCTCTAGCAGATGTATATATTTATATTTATAACATCTTCAGTGACCACTTTTTGTTCTTGACTATGAATGATAAATTATTCTCTCAAATTTACAATTTACTTCACACTAACATTATTTTGTACTGTTATTCACCTCCTCATGCTTGGTTGAGGTGCTTTTGTTAGGCCAGATTCAAATAACTCACAGTGCAAAAGATTATGAAGAAAGGGTCATGTTAACTCTTCACTGGTACCTGAGTGTCAGCATTATCTTGTAAGGTAGACTAGCTAGACATTTATGAACTTGTTCATGAAATCACTACTGTTATAATCGTTTCCTTTGTAATGATTTGTAAAAGAATGTATAAAAAATGAAATATATAAATATTAAAATATATTTTTTCTTGTTTAAAAAAACAGAATTATTCAAAGTGATATTGTAAGTTTAATAATTTTTATATCAAAACGATGGTATCAGCAATATACTTTACACTTGATGACAGTTAAATCATGTATAGCATCAAATTACAATGTATGATTTTACTTCCAAGAATTTGTTTTTGTTGTAATTATATCTTGCAAAGGGTCTTTAATATGTTTCCATGTATGATTAAAATCTTTTAATTTAGTTAATCATTGAATTGTATGGGTTTTTTCTTTCGGTAAATGCTATTTTAACTCATATAGTTTCAAGTCTGATTGCGGTCAGAATCTCTTCCTGTCTTGTAAAGATTTTGGCAAAATGACAGTGGACCACCATTGTATGATATTAATCCATTCCAGAGACTCTATTTTATCACAAAGTATATCATAATTTGAATCCAATAATACATTGTTTTTGATGACAGTCATAAGCCCATTTTAAGTGCAATTCTTATCATTCAGTGTACCTGATTATAGAGAGTCCATTGTAAAGTGATTTGATCATATGCTGAAAGTAAGAGTCCACTATAAACATTGTGTTACTGCTCAGATAAGAACTTTTGAATAACATTTGAACAACTTCAAAATTCTCATATTAGAATGTGAATTCTCTTTAAAATAAATTCTGTTTATCCAAAATCACTTGACAGTTAATAAATTTGCTAATTAGCAATTAGCAGTAATTTAAAAAAAAACATGAATTTAAGCTCTTCAAATATTTAAAATTGATGTCTGTTAGAAAGTACATTTCTTTACTCACCTTCCAATTCTACTTGCTGATTAACAGTTTGATTTATTTATGTAGATTGATTTTGAATTTGAAGCAAACTATAATGATGATGAAAGAGAAATGATCAGAACTCAGAAATAGTTTTTACATTCTCATACAATTTCTGACTCATAACTGTATTGATTCATTGTCACTCTCATGAGTAAATAGCAGCAGCGATATAAATAAAAGTGAAAAACCTATGTTACTGGTTGATGTATCAGTTTTACTTGTTTAAACCAAGCTTCCAAGTGTTTTTCATCTTGTCAAGCTGTTTCCTAGCTTTCATATTTTTTTCATGAGAGCATGTTTAAATGCAGAATTATTTCATGATGATTGTCCTCTTTCATCAAACTTTTTTTTGTTTCTGCTTCTTGAAGGTGGTAGTGACATTTTGTTTTATGAGAGTGCATATTATATTACTATTATGCTATTATATATACAGATGAAATTAAATTTAATTGAGTTTTTGTTTTCCTTTGTGTTTCAGGAAAACCTCTCCCAGAAAACGAAGGGCACGCAAGGAGTAGATGAAGAAACTCCCTATCTTCTCCTTGCTTTAACTGTTGTTCTCTTACAAAAGATGAGTGAACTGCACATGTGATTCATCATTCTAATATCATTTCATTTTCAAGTGTGACTGGCTTGGGGAAATGAATAGTCAGCTGGAAGAAAAACAAATTAATTTATATATTTGTGATTAATTTTACTTCTCTCTTGTCTTGTTATTAATTAAGCAGTTTTCTAAATTTATATTTTTACTGAAGCCAGAGATTTGTTACATTTCATATTATCAGTCAACTCAAATCCAGAAATCATGAAAAAGTTTGTAATAATAACCCTTGTCATTCAAAATTTAGTCAAACAATTTGAGTTTTTACTTTGGTATTAACTTTTTAATCTGCACAGTAATGAAAAAGTATATTACAGACATATAAAGGGAAAATATATTTAGATTTCACCCATAGATAATGTGAAGAGAGATCCTCCACTCTTTTAATTGTTCTTTCACAACATGAAATTTAGAACACTGAGACATTACTTTAAAATAGCAAATTCAACCGTGTCCACTCTTTGTAGCAAAGTTTCTTTGCAGTTGTAATGCAGCCTGAATGTAATTATGTTATTTCCAGTCTTACCTAACTTGGTCAGACAAAATCTAAAAATTGGAGAGATGGTCCTCAGGTAAAAGTGATCATTGTAGTGTGATAAATGGTAGCTTTTTGATGTGTGTGCAGATACATTTACTCAGTTCAGATTGTTGTAACATGTAAACTGTTAAGCAGAAATCTTTGGCTGGTTAATGTTAATTAGGATGTTTTATTGTCAGATTTGAAAAAGTTGGTAATCATTTTACATTTAGAATTACTATGTCGATCATTATTATTGCTTTTGCCATTAATGTTTACTTTCACCATTTCTAATTTTGCATGTTTATCAGATTTCAGATTTATGCTTGTGTTGAATGAATTTTCTTTCTCATTAAAAATTAAAAAATGATTTGGGTGTATCTAGGTGCTGAGAAAATCAGTTTTTATTGTTTTGATGACTATATGTACTGAATGTTTTTGTTATAGATATATTTATATTTCTTTTATATTTGTTTTCCTCTACTTATGGTTTTATAAATGTTTCATTATTAGTATCCTTACTGCTTTTGATTCTAATTGTTCCATCAGACTGGTGATAAAAGCAATAAAGTTGATATGAAGAATAGTGCTGTGCCTTTGTTCCTCTAGGCATTTAGACTGTAGATCTACAAACAAATTATACAGTTTATCGGCTACTAAAATATGTCATTATTCTGCAAATATTTTGAAAGGTACTGCTAGCTCCAAAAGGGTTGCAGGTCATAATAATTTGTGTATTATTCTTTTTAATTTGCATTTTTTTTTTTTTTGGAAGGGAAAACCCTCATCACTGTTTGTCATAGTGGATGATTAAAAAATGCAAGTGCATAATATGCAATAATATATTTTCTTTAAATTGCTTTAGCAGAAAGAATAATTTTAAACTGTTTTGACTTAATTGACAGTATGTAAAATCATATGCTCTGGCATGTTTCTTTTTCTGTTCATTTTTTAAATCTGTTTTTTAGTTATATGTTAAAAACTAACAACCTTTATGAATAACTGACCAATAGTCATTAAGTCATTCTGTCTTAACCAAGCATGATGCGAATGTTTGTTATTTCAGATGAGAGCAGATTTGCTGGTTATTATATTGTTTGTACAAAACTCATTTCGCATTATGATTTTCATGTCAAACTTTTTCGGGTTATTGTTGCATGATTCTGATTAAAAAATATATACATTCTAAATATTAACAGAATAATGAGAAAGAGGGGCCATGACTCCATATATTTTGCATGTGTATTCCTCTTAATCTGATTTTATCTGTGAATATTCTGTTTTAAGCTGTTTATTTTTTTTTAAGTACTCCTTCTGTAACAAGTAAAGTTTTTAACAATTGATAGAAAGACATAAATATATAATGTAGATACTTATATTACATAGATCTAGAACTATTTGGTTTTATGCACAATAGCCACAAAATTCATGGGTGCATCAATGAAATTCCTTTAGGTAATCATAGTTGACATTTTCATGTTAATGGTCATCATTAGAGATCAAATTAGTTTTCAATTCCTAAATTAAAAAAATAAAAGGAAATGACCTAAACTTGTAAAAAAAAATTAGTAATATTTCTAATTTACAGAGTTATTTATACAACTTTGTATAAAATCAACTACCCATAAACTCAGTTGATTTTACTTATACAGAAATGACCACACATGGATGGATTGTTAACCACTGTGATGTTTATGTAATATATGCTGAAAAAGTTTCAACTTTAAATAACTGCAATAAAACAAAATTCTGAGTGTTTTTCCACTTAGAATATATTTAAGTTAACCTTCTTTCTTCATGAGCACATTTCCAAAGTGTTTGACATAAAGTTATATACATTAAAAACTGCTCTGGATTAAATTAAATTCCTACTTTGCATTATGTAGTCACTAGTTGCTATATTGGCCCAAATATAGTGCCATTAGTGCAGTGTTGTTTTTTTTTAAATTATCCTTCCAAAAACTATTCATATTTTATGTACAGCCTAAATGGAAACAAGAACAAGAAAGCTGAAGAAACCAAGTTATAGCTGTTGGCCTAGTAGATAAACACAGGCTAGGGAATAAACAATAGTGATTCCATTGTACAGGGGTTTAAAAAATGCTGTTTTTCTAAATAATATGGATGACATATTCATTCCCCAACCCCAGTGCGAAATCAGCCCAAGCCAGAAGTGCTTCCCAAAATTAATACAATGACATCCTTGTGGGAAAAGTCCAACTCCTGAATCTGATTCCAGCAGCATAATGAAGATGAGTTGGGATAAGAGGGAAATGATGATGATGACTCGGAGTTATAAATAATAATTAGGGTAATATATCACCTCACTTTTACATGAAAAGAAAACTGTGTCAAATTTGTACCCTAAGGTACCATATATTTGAGACATTTTTAATTTTAAAGTAAAACACCTTTAAAACTTTGGGGTCATATTAAGTATAAGGACATACTATATTCAGGCCAGTATGGTAAATAGTTCATAGGGAAACAAATGTCTAAAGTATAGTGCTGTTTCTTTCCTCCTTTATGCTAACCGATTTAAATTTTCTTGTCATTATTGATATTAAAAGATTTCATATTGTATTTTTAACAGGAAAAAATAATTAAGGAAAAAATGCTGTTGACTGAAGATGAATTTACACATAATGTGGAATGGCTAGTCTGCACTATTACAGTGCATCATTTCATCAAATAAAGTTAACCGAAACTTAGGGTACACTTGAAAGTTTAGCCCTTGACTCCATTGTAACTTTCCAGGAGAATTAAATATATATGCTCTACATACAGTGAATACAGTTTATTGGACTAACATTACTGCTATAAACTTACGGAAAACAGAATCTTGTGAATTTACTTTTAAGTTGCAATGTGCATGCAAAGAGACTCTGCATTTTTTAAAGTATTGTTTATTAATTACATTTTTTAAATATATATATTTTTTTATTTACTATTTTCTTTGAAATGAATGAATGCAAGAAAATTTGCTGATGGTGAGATTGAAATGAGTTTTACTCTTGCTTATCAGACTTAGTGCAACTGATCCAAGAGTAATAAAATTCAAGTCAACTGTATTTAGTAAACCTTGTTCTGGTACTTGTTCTTTGGCATTTGGGATTGTTGTTCCCAGTGTAGTTGTATATACTTTGACAGTTTTATATCACACATGGTGTATATCTTCAGAAAGGTTTTGCCACCATCATTGCCCTCATTGAATTCATTCCCAAACATTAATGATATTCCTTTTTTTTCTCTGTTGTGACTTTTATACATTTTTTTTTTATATTCAGGCCTTTGGAGTAAACACTTGCCTGCATGCAAGAAGTCAAAAGAAATGCATTTTGTGGAAAATGAAGCAGAAATCAATAGAGAACCAACCCATTCTTGAAAAATATGATAAAACTCCAAAAATAAATCAGCAAACAGAACAAATCAACAAACACCACAACATTCACAACAATAACAACAAAATAGACACTAGAAAGGAAAAAATGCCGTGTTATTTTAAATTTATAATTTTTAAGTGTTGTCCCATATCTGAGGAATCCTTTCGGATGCCTAAGAACTTATGTAACTTTAAATATACAGAATTTGATTTTTAAAAATTCAACCACAGGCTTAATGTGAGTATTTGTATATACCACTTGTGTGTGAAAATTTGCTTGTGTTTTTGTTAAACTGGAAAATGAACTAATAGTAGTATTAACTGAAGAATGAAAACAAATAATATAATTGTCATATGGAAGCCTGACAAGATGGCCATAATTAGATCACATTTTGGGTTGAATGAAATTTGAACTTCCAAAAACTTTCATAATATATAATTTTGCGATGTGTTTCCAAAGTTATTCAAGAGAAACACCAGGTATGTTTATAGTAAAATCAGTTTGGTAAATTTACCAAAATATTTAAGTTTACATTGAAAATAAAATTTGACATGATGCTCTTAAAATTTTAAGAAGTAATTTAGTTGGTTTTTTTAATTTATAACCAAAAATTGATTCCGATAAACAACAAAAATCTAGTGTATTGATACAAATCTTTTCTCTGAATGTTGAATCTATACAGTAATTCAGGAGCTGATTCAGTTAACATTGGTCATAATACTAAATGTTGTGTCTAGATCTAATTCTGTTTTAGTAAACTAACTTGTGCTTATTTGCCACGAGAATTGTACAGTCTGATTGAATTCTCAAGCAATTATACTGTCACCACCATAACAAAAAAGTATTCCGCTTGCATTCACGCACACATTACTCACCATACACCACACTGATTGCAAGTATAATCCAGTTTGCAGTGTTTTCATAATCGTTTGCATCATCATGACTCAGCAAGAGACACCTGATTTCTCTTAACCTACTTTAAAAATTAAAATAATTGTTTGTTTAATGCTGCTCAATTAGTCCGGTTCTTATCTCGTTGTGATGTGATTTTTGAAGTAAAACTTGCCGTTTGTTTATAAGTTAGTCAAACATTTAGTTTTAATTTCTCTTTTATTGTGTTTGTATCATAATGACAAAAGAAATAAAAGTCAGCAAAAATTACATATTCAAGTCAAGGCTCCAATTCAAACATATTGATGACCTAATGAACTATTACAAGTTCTTTAATAAAATTATAGTGACATTGAATGTCTTAAATATTTTCTAGAAATTTTTGTCTATATACTTTATAGAAATGCTTGTATTAGTTTTCCTCCATGAGGATAGTTGTGTACAAATCTGAATGACTATTGTAGAATTCAGACTTGGTACTTGAATGAAAATGAACTAATTTCTTAGAGTAATATATTTCCTTTTAGTTCTTTATCAGTAGATTGGGTAACTTCTTTGAAAATGATATAGGCCTACTGTAGAAAAGTTGCTACTATTATTTACAGTTTGGCTTGATATTAACGAACAACATATACAATCTTTTCAGTTTCTTCTTTGGCATAAGTAGCTAACTCAAAAGCTAAAAGTGTTCAACCATCTTTACAGATTGGTTGAGATGATTAGCAACATTTATAACTTTTTCAGTTTCATCTGTTGTTTACAGATACATTGAGATGATTAACACATTTATCAACATTTATGGCAGATGTATTGAGTTGATTAAAAATGTTTACCAGCATTTTCATCTGTTGTTAATAGGTACATTGAGATAATAAACAATATTTTTTTGTTTCACCTGGTTGTTTAAAGATACACTGAGATGATTAACAATGTTTACCAACATTTTCAGTTTCATCTTTACAGATTGGTTGAGATGATTAGCAACATTTATAACTTTTTCAGTTTCATCTGTTGTTTACAGATACATTGAGATGATTAACACATTTATCAACATTTATGGCAGATGTATTGAGTTGATTAAAAATGTTTACCAGCATTTTCATCTGTTGTTAATAGGTACATTGAGATAATAAACAATATTTTTTTGTTTCACCTGGTTGTTTAAAGATACACTGAGATGATTAACAATGTTTACCAACATTTTCAGTTTCATCTTTACAGATTGGTTGAGATGATTAGCAACATTTATAACTTTTTCAGTTTCATCTGTTGTTTACAGATACATTGAGATGATTAACACATTTATCAACATTTATGGCAGATGTATTGAGTTGATTAAAAATGTTTACCAGCATTTTCATCTGTTGTTAATAGGTACATTGAGATAATAAACAATATTTTTTTGTTTCACCTGGTTGTTTAAAGATACACTGAGATGATTAACAATGTTTACCAACATTTTCAGTTTCACTGTTGTTTAGATACATTGAGATGATTAAATGTTGTTTACCAACATTTTCAATTTCATATGTTGTTTACAGATACATTGAGATGATTAACTGTTGTTTACCAACATTTTCAATTTCATCTGTTGTTTACAGATACATTGAGATGATTAACTGTTGTTTACCAACATTTTCAGTTTCATGTGTTGTTTACAGATACATTGAGATGATTAACAATGTTTACCAACATTTTCAGTTTCACTGTTGTTTAGATACATGGAGATGATTAACTGTTGTTTACCAACATTTTCAGTTTCATCTGTTGTTTACAGATATATTGAGATGATTAACAATGTTTATCAACATTTTCAGTTTCATCTGTTTACAGATAAATTGAGATGTTTACCAGCATTGTTAGTTTCTTGGCATAAGTGGCTAATTCCAAAACTAAAGTGTTCAGGGTAATTTTTTTAATATAGTCAGGGCACACTGCAATACAAGAGTCCTTTTTCCAACCCAAGTCATTTTCTTGTTTATGATGTGTGCAAATTGTACAAACTCAGATAACTTTTAATTAAAAAGTCTTTTCCAGACTACCTGTTTTTACAGGATCATAATTAAAATGGTAAAATGATTTTAAATTCAATTGTAATTTATGTGTGATACTTCATATCTAGTGTCAGAGTTTAGTTATTTCTATCAACACTGAATGGCACAGTCTACTAATGTGTTAAAAAATAAAACAAATAAAATTTTTGGGGTGGTTAGTCTTTCATTTATTGTAGACCATGTACAGTAGAATCTGACCACTACAGGTTTTAAATCTGTTAGTAAAACTTATTACATAAATGAGGAAAAGAATTCTCTGGAAGTCTCACAGCACTTTATGATCTTCCACAATATACATTCAGATACATTTATAGTATTATATGGCCAATTACAATCTAGTGTGTTAATTTTTTTTTTTACTGTAATCACAAGAGGAATCCAGCAGAACATTTTAGGAAAAAATAGCTTTAAAAAAACTGTGTATGTATTTTTGAAAGTTATTGTCATTTCAGCCTAAGCAGCCTTAATTGGTGTATTGTGTAGAGCAGGCTAATGCCATAGTGAGTTATCTTAAAGGGTAATATAAATTCTTCAATTATGTGTACGAAATCCTTTCCTAGTTTTTTTTATTGATCAGAAAATGTATTTATTTTCAGTATTTTACCAATGTTAAATTGTTTTCCCTGTTATTGAAATTAGCTTCCTTTTTCTTTTGTTTGTTAGAAATGCTGCTTAATCCTGTTTTGCTGTGTGCTTGATTTAGGTTTGAGCTTACATGAAGATATCATTAAATATTAACATTGGTGACTTCTTTGTAACTTCAATGATTAAGCTTTTCTTCTACTAAAATTGGTACATTGATTCCAGTCATCACAGGATCGCTACACATTTTAGTACAAAAGTGCTAGCAGAAACGAAGTTCAGATTACTATACCGTACTTCTTTCTAATTCACATTTATTTATGAGTTTTGAAAACCCATATTGTCCATAAAATTAATAAAATCTGAATGGAAAGGCAATAATTGTTTACATTGTCACTTCTATTCTAATTTTCATCACATATATAATATTACTTGTGCTTTAACAATGAACCTGTTTTAATGCTTCAAGTCCAAATGTTCACTATACTGTTTCTGATGTTTTTAGTTGTAATCAAAGATTTTGTGAAACTTTTTATGGACTGAAAAACTATAATACACAGGCAGTCAACAGTATTGTAAACATTGTTACATACCACAAAACTTTTATTATTCTTCATTATAGATTAACAAGAAAACATGATTGTATCCTGTGACACCAACACCACCTAGTGAATAGTTATTATTAATTAATTAATCATCCATGACTAATCACAAGTGATGAGAATCTTAATTTATGTTATTAATAATGTAATTCTCCATCACTCATCACTCTTGCTTGGCAGATATGCGGTGCTGTAAACATTTCTCTCTTTCACAACATTGAAGACAAACATTTATCACCACACAATATTCTATAGGTGGAAAACTTCTTACTAAAGGAGAAGACAAATCCGTCTTTAATCTATATTTAGCAATCCCCATCCATCTACTTTCTTCTCCAACATAAGGTTATCAATATGTATAAGGTCAGTAAATTTAACAATAAATTTATTAAATCAGCAATCAAATATGCATATAATAAATATAATGAAAGAGGTTATTTGACATCAATATTTCCACAAAACCTTTCGAATTTTTGTACTACCCAGTCTTATATCCAAAAAAAATACAAATCACAGGATAGTTATTAATTATTAGAGAACAGAAATGGAGTTATTAGCGATAAGCGATAATAGTTTCTACGTAACCTGATTTAGGCGCTGTCTCCATAGTCTTTCACACGCTTTTGTAACAAGTTCATTGTCCATTGTTATTACATCAGTTCCATGTGTTTCTCTCACACTTGTAGAACACTGATTCACTGCTTTTTTCTCTTGAGATTTAACTTGAGCACCTTCCTGTATTTAGCTCCCTCAAGCAGAACAGCAATTGTTGCAATTTCCAGTAACTTCCTTGTACCAGAAATTGCTCGATGTAATCAGAATAGTTTTCCACCATACATCAATGGGATGTAGTGTATTCTCCACACTTACACACTGCTCCCCAACTCTACCATGGTCAATCATAGTGGTTTATAATCAGTAAACCAGGAGGTTCAAATCATACACAGGAAGAAAGGCTGTTTATAAAATATAATCAGTGAACAAACACTAAGTTTCCACTTTATACATCTATAACTCCATTCTCTCTTACATTCTTCAAGTCTCAACATACAGTTTTCTGCAACAGTATTTATTAGCCCAATACATGCACCTAGCATAATAAATACAGCATATATTTATGAACGGGTTCACTATGAACAATGTCGTTTAGCATACTATATATGAGCATCTTAGTTCAAACATTTGTAGAAATAATAGTCTACTCACATAATACATCTCTATGTAAAATGCAAGTTTAACACATCAGTAGCAAAAATGCATGAAATAATTCTGTCCATTCTCTCTCAACCACTCCGTTAACTCACCATTAAACTAACAGCCGCCTTTCAAGACCAGACTTATTGCTACATCAAATTCAAGTGATTAGACTATAGAATTCTCTACAGCATGTAAACTTTTGATCTCAGCCCATTGGCTGATCTTGTTATAGTAAATCTTAACCATTGGAAAATAAAAACTATTCACCCAGTTGAACCATGCATTACATCAACAATTTCTAACATATTTTCAACTCTGATTGTTTTCTTCCAATTCTGACACTTACAAAAATACCATCATAAGGAGTGCCCAAGGTCGGGTTACTTGGGCAATTTAACAATTAAGTTTAGAAATAGGGATAGGCAAATTTACTCTGCCACATATCATACGCTCTAAAATTGATTAAATATAAATGAATCTAGTCAGTCTGGTTGTCTTGAATATATTTTTGTTGGTCTTTTTGTGCTAAGACTACAAAACAAAGAGAGAATTTCTTTTTTATTCTGCAGACTTACATGATTCAAATCCATCAAAATATGATGATAATATGCCTGTGAAATAACTCGCTTTTAACCTTTCAGTCGAATGACGAAACCTGCAAGATTTTTAATTTTGATTATATCATGCATATAACTATACCAAAGGTATTGATAGACATTACAGTGACGTCTTATAAAATAGTATGCAAATAACTACTTTTAATCTCGTGAAATCTTTTAAACTGTGAAATAAATAATGAATTTGGCACATGTAGTCTGTGTATTTAGTATGTTGGATACAGGAATAAAATTACAATAATCAAATACCAAACTCTGAGCAAAACAACAAGTGTACTGGAACAAACAAGCAAGATGCACATATAGCCTTTTACTGTAGTTCTTGAATGCTTTGTACACAATCAGTGCGAGAATATATTGAACAATGCTTGTTATCAGATGGGCATTCTGTAATAAAAATTTGTTTAAACTATGATTTTAATTTGTTTGTTAAGAAATGATACTGACGTGTATGTAATATATTGGTGAATGAATGTGACTGGGTGTTGGTATTATGTGCCATATTCATTTCTCTTGCATCTTGCTGCTATGGGCATGAGGTAGGTCACTGTTCTTGGTCGTACAACAGGCAGGTGGCTCAGTACTCGGTCATGCCTCAAGATCAGAAAGTTTAATTAAGAAAGTGATTACTTTAATAAGTAACAAAACAGTAGTTTTAGACCACTTACTGCAAGAATATTTACAATTGACACAAAACATACACTTTTGTCTACAAAATACTAAACTATTGCTAGTCTTACAAAACCATGCTCTTGAATAGGCAGGACATGAATTAGTTAAGTGACCATACTCTGGGAGCTTTTTATCATAATACTTCACCTTGACAAAGGCTTCTAGGCAGACTATAGTCAGATAGTTATTACCTGAGGATGGAGATGGCAGTCTGGGATGACTAGAATTGTGGCTAATTTAGTAGCATGGGTCTAGTGATAGCTTGTAGTCTTGAACTAAATTAGGTAGTTGTACCAAACAGATGACTGTTAAAGGTGTAAGCAAGAGGGTATGCTGGAAGGGAGTATTCTATAGGGTGGTTTGATCTATTACAGCTGATGCTTCGAAGCTCACCATGCCCAATCCTTAACTCAAAGTAGAGAGACATTTAAAAAAAAATCCCATAGCCATGTTAAAATTCGGTCCAAATGCTTTGCCAAAGTAATCAGACTGACAGTCTGGTCCACCAAGATTCAATCATCAAAATATCACTCAATCTCCAGCACAGAAAGTAGAACTGATCAGTCATTCACTGTACTTTTTGTCAATTTTTAAAACAGTATTGGTTAATGTTCTTTTAATTTTATAGAAGATAACAATTGAGAGAAAAATGCTGCTAGAAAATACAGTTAACATTTTGTGATATAAAGACTGAAATATAGTATAAATGCACATACTACTATAAATAAATATGTGCATGCACACACTCGTTTTCAAATAATTATAGAGCTGAATGTCCACAATTAAGAATTATTACTTTTAGTCAACTTGAATCTGACATATAATCCGCAGGGCTTGAGCCTGCAGCTATACACTCACTTCAGCCATTGGTTATGGCAATTCACTGACCATTGTTACTAAATAATTCATGTCTGCTCTTTGAAATCATTCCAAGTCTGTGTAGCAGTTATACAGTAGTGTGAAGTCCCAAGCAAGCAATTTTTGCTTCCATATTGAAAACAGAAATCCTGTGTGTGGAGCACACATGAAATTTAATCAAGTGAGTATTGCCACCCCCATCCAATTGATTAAGTGTGATGAAAAACTGTTTGACCACTGGCAACTCTTGTATGCTGGATTTAAGTTTGGAGAGCATGTATGGGCACTAACTTTTCTTCTGCTGCATTGTATGAATGGTCAGGCATTTTTTTCCAAAATAAACCCGTTTCATCTACATTGAACACTCGTTCAGCACATAACCCACCCACCCCTCTTTTATAATCTCAGCCAAAACATCTGGAAATTCACTCACTGCTGCCATATCTACCCTAGCTGTTTCTCCTGCCAATTTATAATGCTGTAAATTGGCTCTCACTTTGTAACGACTAAACCATTCCTTACTAGCACTGAACTGTTCACTAGATTCACCTTGCTCCCCATGAATTGACTTTAAATCTTCATAAAGCGTTTTAGCCTTTTCTTGAATCATTTTCGGACTAATCGGCATACGCTGTTGATTCAGGTCCTCAATCCAAATCATTAACCACGTATAACGAACCCTCTCTGCTTTAGTTGTTGGATGAATTAGTTGAAAAATTCAACTAATGCTTGACCACCTATACTGACCGCCAACACCCACCAACATACAGCCCAACAGACACCGCAGACATCAACAACAACAACAACAACACCTAGTGAACATTACAGGGGCTTGAACATCCCGGGCGCATATACACACTAAGTACAGACTTGGTGTAGTAATAGCCTGGGCTCTGTAAATACCCCGCCACTACAAAGGCGACACACACTGCATCTACTCGACACACAACCACCCCCCGAGGAGAGGAAGTTTTCTCCAGAGGACCTCCAAAGCTGAGAATATCGCTGATAAAAGGCTTCCCCTATCCTCTGGACAGCGAAAAAAATATCCTCTCTGCTGGCATTTTCACTCCTCATTCAAATTGAACTACTTGGAGAGGAGAGAGAGAATGTAGCAACTAATATATGGACGCCCCGCTTAGCACACTTTCTCAACTTTATTTTTTGCCCTGAAGGAACCCGTGCATAAAAATTACAGAACATCTACGATTTCTTGGGGAAACCCTAGCGATCTCATGCGGAACCCAAGGGTTTCTTGGAAACCCGGTTGAGAAATCCTGGTTTAGAGACAACTCACGTACAATTCAAAACATGGTATTTGCAGATTCCCAGATAACCACATTACCTTTGTAAACAAACTCAACTTGTATTTGTTGGTGGTGTCCCCCCCCCCACACACACACACTCTCTAATTCTGAAATTTATTTTACTACTCGTTAACTTCTGTTTAGTGTTAACCGCATAATTTTGATAACTATAGCTGGCTATTTTTCTTCCTGTGCTTCAGTCATAGAGGGAAAAATTATGATTATATATTTTATTATGACATTAGCTTTAATTTTGAAAGTAAATGAAAGCAAAATACATTGTATTTGGACTGCATTTTTGTGTGTGCATTGTTAAAATTGATACTTAATAAAAGCATCTTAATGGGTCATCATAGTGTGTCACCTACCGTTTAACGGTAGGTTCGTTTGTTGTTATGATTCAAGTTCAATCCAATATGCTTGCTACCTAAACTAAAAAAGCGTTTGATGAGAAAATGAAGTTATGTAGAATCTATTATGAAAAGTTTCCAAGTTAGAATCGAAGGATAAATTAGAATTTTAAAAACTTTCAATAGTGATATTGGCAGGAATTAAAAATTTTATGAACATAACACAGGAACCGTCTTCAACTTTTCTAAACGTCGACTGAAGCACAGTCTAAACCCCGTTATTAATTATTTACAAAATAATTTAGACAACTTCACTTGACATCAAAATTCATAAATATTTACACAAATATTTGTTGGGTAGTAAACGAAAAGGTTTTGCGAAAGGATAACTCTAAGCAACTCTTTCAGAGTTATCTGTTCTGCCGGAAATCGTACCCAGGCATAACAATCACCTTAGCAACACGTTATTCCACGAAAATAAGGCATATTACAGTTCGAGTTGAAAACATAAATAAAAACATGTAACATTTTCTGTTGAACAATTGTCTGTGTAATAAACATTTGGAAAACTATAATAAAACGCCTAATTAAATTATTGTTTCTTTTGACCAAGTGTGTAGCTTTTATAGCTCATCAAACAACAATGGCATTATAGTTGACGGAATGTTTCGAGAGACAGAGTCTCTGTCGATCGTGTTTAATCAACATTAACAAAATGGCTGTTGCTGAAAAGAAATACGATCTGGCTCTAGTCAAGACTCAGACTGAGAAGAAAATCCGACCTCAGCCATGGTAATGTATTAAAATCGTTTTAACTCAAAGTTTAGTAAACGTTTTGTCTTTTAATGCATTTGGCCTATAACTATTAAATATTTACTGTTATTTTGTTGGTGAATAAAACCATATCAAATCATTCCTAAAGGGATGTAGATAGATTTTTAAAATTCTAAAAATAATTAAGATATTGACTGGTCATAATTTTTTCCTTAGAAAAATATATTTGATAATCACAATGCGGAAACAATTTTTTAAGCGTTAAAAGAGAAACAAAAGCAGAATGAAAATGTAAACACTACGTAAGTATCTAAGAAAAAACAAATCTAGACTTTTACATAAAGGTAAACAGTCTTAATTAAGACAAAATATTAACAGTAGACTAACTGATGAAGAATGTAACTGTATAAGCAAGCCTATTTGATCATTATATGACCCCACCCCACCCTTACTTAAGCATTTGAGCAAAGAAGATTTACAAAAAAGTATTAATGACTACATGTGATATGCAGATGTATAGTTTTTGAAATATAATGTACTTCAAAACATTTTCTATTCATTACATGCATTAAATAATTGTAATTTTTCTTTCAGAAATCTTATTAACTATTTATTACACAGTATTACACTGGTTAAACTGATGTTTTTGCATTTATTATAAACTAATATGCATTACAGTTTACACTTTCTTTGTAATTTGTTAAAGCACCATATTTGTTTTCCTCAATACATCTTATTTTTTACTAATGGATGCTTACTGAACTTGTGTTTTATTTAGCACTTCTTTTGTATTTGATTGAAGGTACAAAGAGCGTTTGGAGACCAAGTATTTGAAGTCACTGAAACAGAATGACATAAGTGGGAGAATTACTGGCAAAAACTGGATATTCATCAAAGATGGTTTAGATGATTTTCGTGATGGTCTTCCTCCCGCTGTTGAAGGAAGTGACTTTGTCAAGGTAACTTCATTTGTTCCATGACTTAAGCCTTTTAAAAAATTGCATTGGTTGTTCCTTATTTGTTAAAAAAGATTATAGAAATCTTATAATATAAAATAATTATTATGATTTATAGTATGATTTAGGCACTTTACTCATTTAAAATTAATTTCTTTTAAAAGAAGAAAAAGAAAAATTGATTTATAAATTATACACCATCATGTCCAAGCAGTTTTAGACTGGTTTAAACTACAAAAAAGAAATGAAGGACAGTGTTCATTTATATTATTATTAAAATTGACAAATAAACATTCTATCTTTATATGTATTCTAGAAAAAAATTAATGAAAACTGTAGTTATATAACATTTTATTATGTAGAGTGTATTATGTATTATGTGTATGTCCAGAAATGAAATTATGATTAAAGATATTCCATTGTACTTAAAATATAGTTAATCTATCCAATGCTCTTTTTACTTCTCAAAGGGAAAATTTAAATATTTGATTTTAAGAATTAATTTTTAGAATTAATCTGCAAATAACTCCTGATTACTCTCAATTGAAAATAAAAACTCAATACAAAAGAGAAAGAAACATGTTTACTCAGTATGTAAAGGGAATAAGGAAGCTTTGGCAATAGCAGTGAGTTAAGATTGTTATGTATCTTGCAAACCTCTACTTTATAGTATATAATTATTATCATTTTGTTGTATTTCAACTCTTTACACATTAGTATGATGCGAGTGTTTATTAGTTGTAAAGCAATACATGTATTTATTTTTCTGTTTTTTCTTGCTTTCTCAAAGCAAATTATTTTAATTGTAAACAATGTATATATTCTGACTAATATAATATCAAATATTAATAGCCATGCCTTCAGGAATCTATCTTCACTGTTCATAAGTTAGGTAATATGTAATGATACCAAGAAACAATCTCTTTCTTGTATATGTACTACTGATTTTTGCTATTTAAAAAATAAAACAAATTGTGTATCCAGGGATGATGTCATCCTAACATATAATAAATTTTAAATTTTAACTCCCTGTGCATGTTCACATTACAATTTGAGCAATTCTGATTGTTTATAATTTGTTTTTAAATCAATAATTATATTTATTTTTGTAATTTTTCATACAATACATATCGAAATGTATTTTTAAACCATGCCAATTATATATGGGGTTTTTTTTTGGTATTAACATTGAATTAAAATGCCAAGATGCATTCTAGCTTAGCAATGTCAGTATTTAATAGACCTCCATACAAACTGTTTAATGCTTTTATTCCTTATATATAGTCATTATTATTTTAGTTACTGCTTCAAACACACTACAGACTTTCTGTGCATAATGTTTTTATTCCTTTTGTATAGCTATTATTATTTTAGTCACTACTCCAAGCACAGCATGAAGATGCCCTCTTACTACATCCAAAAAGGCCAGAAACCACCCCACATCACAATCTCTTCTCTTTGACTGTTTGTTTGATCTTAAGTATAAAAACTACAATGAACTTCCTATTTTTGCTCTGATTTTTTTCATTTATCTGTACTGCTTATTCATTTAAAAATCTGCAATTCTCTCTCTCCTCCCCTCTTCAAAAAGAATAGACACATTGATCATGTTATTGCACCATGAACATGATAATTTTCTTAAAGAAAACATAAAATTTCAGAGTGTTATGCAAATGTATAAAGAAAAATGCCAATTGTGTGATTTTTGTACTAACATTGAATAAAAAACATAATAGAAAGTTATTACTTATATATTTGTAATGTTCTTATATAGTTAAATAAATTTTAACATTCTAGGCATGTTGACATTTGTTTGCAGTGGGATGGAAGTACAGGCCCCAATGTGACTGGTGAGAGTGCTGCTCGTCGGTCAGTGAAGCAGCAGGCAGTGCGGCATAGGTTCAGCAAAGAGCAGATATGTTTTTCACGAGTTTTACCTCTGCAGCAACAGCGCCGAGAGCACATTGACCAGATCGAGTATGGTCTTTTGCAGCATCCTCTGGCTCTTTACCCTCACCTAGAGGAGAGCCTGCCACCTGAGGTTTAACTCTTTTTTTCTCTTGTTTCTCATTTATTTGGTTAAAATTTAACACATGTTTTACAGCTGTGATATAGATGAAAAATATATTGTCTACTAGTATTGAGAACCCCCATTTGTATAAAGAGTACTTATGATCATTTGATTTTCATCAGGACCTATCATATATTTTTATATTGTTCACTTAAATACTGAGTGTGTTCTTAATAGCTCCCTTATTAAACTTTCAAACTTTGGTATCTGATAGGCTATAAAATATTATTTTTAAGCTTCAGTCTTTGGTTGTTAAGTCTGCTTTTACCAGTCATTTATAAAACTATTGATGAAATTATAATACCTGCACAAAAATTCAAAACTTTGATTCTAGATGTCTTCCATAAAGGGGAAACATACAAAATATTCATTTATAAATATCATAGACTACTTTACACTTAAAAAGATTTTGGACCCCCTGGAATTCCCTGAATTGATGTACTACTGCTAGAATTGACCCCTGTTTTTTATTCTCAGAATCAGTCATCAGTCAGACATTGATTTGAAGTAAATTTGTTCATACATCTTGCAAATCAGAGGCATTCCTTAACATTTAAACTTAAATAAAAAGTGAATTAACTCTTGTTCTTGGCAAAAAATGTCATCAGTTGGCAACATAGTAGCATTTTCTTATACCAGAATTTGCATTTATAGCTATTTTTTAAATCTTATTTTGAAAAATTGGAGTGTGTGTGTGTGTGTGTGTGTGTGTGTGTGTGTGTGTGTGTGTGTGTGTGTGTGTGTGTGTGTGTGTGTGTTTCATTTATATTACTTCATATTGTTGTGTTATAGCAGCATTTAAAAGTTTACACTACAGGGAAATGTGTGCATATATGTGTATGATGAGAGAAACGAAGTGATTTTTTTCCCCCCATTGAATACTTCAGATCTTCATGGGCAAAACTAAAAATGTATTTTGTTAAGTACAATAATCTTTGTTTGAGTAAATTATTGAAATAAATATTGATTATTTTGGTCAAAGTAAGGAACTCACATGTTTTTCAGTACTGGAATTTAGGAACTAGACAACCTAAAACATTAATAAATTATTCTTTTGACTGACTCAAACATAGGAAGTAAATGCAACAAAAGCAGTGAGACTAGGCAGTTGACATTGACATTAATTAATTAAAACCTTATATTTTGTATTTAATCGAACCAGAAGTATTTGAGAAAATTCTGTACATATATTGACCAGCATTTTTAGAATAAAACTTGACTGTTGATAAAATGGTTTTGAGTCTGTTATGAAAATGTACAATTTACTAAAATTAAATATATTTATATATGGGGACTGATGGTAAAAACGATTGCTTTATGTCTTGTGTTAAAATATACAATATATGAAAATTAAAGAAATAATTGTGTGTGGATACTATAATCTTAACCTTGGTGTTTGCATTGTAAAAGAAGTCATATTCTTTCACTGATTCCTCTCATCAGTATTACCAAATTTATTTTTAAAAGTTGAACAAAGTCACAATAAAAAGTCCTATCATTATATTTTATTCCAAAAAAAGTTTAAAATAAAATATCATTTGTATTAGTACTTCCTTTAAATCAGTAATGAATACCTCTGTATTAATCACTTTCAACTTGGATTAGTCCATTATTTTACCTATATGTGCAACAGTAACCCTACAGTTTATTGAATTAGTCCATTATTCCCTAATAGTATGGAACAGCAACCCTACTCTTTACTGGATTTGTTCATTATTTCCTAATAGTATGGAACAACTTACATTTTACTGGATTAGTCCCTTATTGTGCCATATATAAACTATAAACCTACTATTTAGTGGATTAGTCCATTATTTTCTCATATAGTATGCAACTACAACATTACAGTTTATTTATTTGATAGGAAATGAGCTTGACTCGTGGGATGGTTGTAAGATTTTCCTTGGACAATCTAAATAATAAACGTTTTACCGTAAGTAATAGGCAAGTGGATGCTAGTTAAACATGCATCATTTGTTTATTCTGTTCAGTAGTTGGGAGCAAGTTTTGCATTCATAATTCTCCCTTTTTTATTACTGATTAATCATTTTCATTCATGGGTATTATTGTTTTTGTGCATGGTCTGCATATTTGCTCCAATGCTGTGTTCAAAATTTTCATGCAGTTTGTTCATTATTTGGATTTCATGATTTTTGCTTTCTTCTTTCCTTCTTTGAGAGACTTCAGGCATGAAATGATAATTTGATAAAAATAAGTAATACATAAAATAATGGTTTATCTAAACATGTATTAATTGAAACAAATAGTTTACTATTTAAGTATGTTATGTATTATAATGCCAGCCACAAAATCAGCAAGCATTTTTGGAGTGGCTCCTAAGTAGAAAAAAATAAATAAGTTGATCAGAGTTATTTGTCTCTGAAGTTTTAAATATTTTTGAAAGAAATTTTTTAATTTGTAAAATAAAATACAATTAATAAAAAATAATATAAAGTCATATTATCTCAAGTGTAAAGTTACTCATGCACTCTCTACGCCTATAAGATGTAAATTATGATCATCATAATCTCTTAAACGATGCACAGCTGTTTGGTGTGAAAATGTTGGAGAAAAGGATCATAAATATACAATCTAAATTATGATCATCATAATCTCTTAAAAGATGCACAGGTGTGAAAATGTTGGAGAAAAGGATCATAAATATACGATGTAAATTATGATCATCATAACCTCTTAAAAGATGCACAGCTGTTCGGTGTGAAAATGTTGGAGAAAAGGATCATAAATATATGATGCGACAGACACAAGTTTGATGTAAATTCATAAATTCAACTTTGAGTTTTTAAATCACTCTTATTAGAATGTTCAAATTTTAGATTACTGTTGCAATTATCTATGTAGTAATTTAGTGGAAGTATAAATAAAAATGTACACATGTGTTATAGTAATTGCATGCACCATATTAAAAGTTTAAGTAAATCATTTATAAAACTAATTAATCCATTGTAATTCTTAGTTTCTATACTCTTTGTAAGCCGTTTAGATTTCTGGGGTGTCCTATCTTTGCAGTCAGTTAATTTTGTTCTGATAATAGAACAGCTGTTTCATTTTAGATATATCTGCCCAATAACTGTTTAACAGTGAAACAATTTTTGTATTATATTATATATATAATATATTATATTATATTTATTTCTAATAAAATCTTCATAGAGTTGTATGATTTCCTGTACTGTAAGATATTCTTACTTAATCTAAATTATTGTACTCATGTAATTATTTTAAATGACATATTTAGACACAAAAAAAGCTCTTTGTTTCACTGATGGCTAAAGGATGCATATTACAGTTTGGTATAGAAATTAATTGAGTGTCTGTGAAATATCACAGGGATATATTTTGTTTGTTTTAAATATTTAAAAAGTGTTATTTATTTTATTAAAATGAAAATCTCCTATTCCATTAACTTCTTATTCTGTCTAATGATTTAAATTTTTATCAATAACATCACCTGATTTTTTCTTATACCATGAATAATTAATTAAGTTGATATATTAAATACTCTTCTTGGTGAAATAATAGACTGTACTTTGATTCACTACTTGGTTGAAATAATATGTTGATTGCAATTTTGGTGAAATGATATATTGATTGCACTTCTTGGGTGAAATGATATGTTGATTGCACTTCTTGGTGAAATAAAAAATATTGTCATTAGTTACTCATGATTTTATACATTTTAGTTTTGGTTTGTTTTGGTTTAGTTTAATTTGGTTTTAAATGGTAATATGCCCTGCTATACTGTGGAATGTAATATTTAATTTATAGTTTTAACAGTGATAACTCTAGTTCTTTACTTGATCTATCTGAGATTTCCTAACATGTACATTCAAGGACAGAGTAGTTTAATAAATGAATCTTTAATATTAATTACACTCAACTTATATAATCTTTGTCTTTGAAATGTGCAGATCTTTGAGGACATTGTTGGCATAATGGATCCAGAAATGAACATTGTAGAAGAAAATGAAGAAGATCTTGCTGATGTTATAGAAAGCAAAGAACAGGAGACAGAACCTGCCTCTGCAGAAACAGTTCAAAGTGATAAGCCAGAAACGTATGAATCCTTCATTCTTAATTTATAATTCTGCGAGTTGACTGGTTAAATGTGAGCAAGTGCTATTTATTGGGTTTAACCTTATAATGATTTACAAACATGAAATGTCTCATAAAGAGCATTTAATTATTATCATAATCTGTAAATCCACATGCTAGCTCATGTTTACTCATTTGTATATAAACAGTGCACAGAAATGTACAACCTAATTTTTGTATTTAATATTTTTAAAGTGTCATTTAGGGAGTTCAGTGTCAGTGAGATAAAGATACTAGCTACAGTTGCAAAACGTCTTGGGTTCAAACCCATTCTAGGTAATTGAAATGTTTCTGATCAACCTTTACCAACTCCTTGACTCTTAAATGTTCAGCTTGAATAACACTTTTGATTGTAAGTACTTATAACTTTTAGAGAATTAGTACAAATAAACCACACTACTAGCATCACATTACCACTTCCAAAAGCTATCAGTAAATTACACATATATTGAGTGTGATTAGTCTGATACAAAGCAGTATTTGACTTCCTAGAAATTATAGCATTTTCAAAATATGAGCAGTAGAATGGATTTGTTCATTAGAAATAGCATGGATTAGAAAACTTGTAGGGGACAGGTTATTTGAAAGTGTTGTGATGTTTGGATAGGAGCAGGTGATGGAATTGTCAGACACACTACACTTACACCAGCAGTTTCAGTACTTCTCATCAATGAGTGATTGGATGACATCCAACAGACAATGCTTATGACAGAAAAACATTATCCTGTATAAATAAAAAACAAACAAAAAACCCAGCTTGTTGATTGACTCTCTCTTACACTTGATCACACAAGGAAAGGTTGAAAAGAATTAGCAAAGGAGTAGATGAGCCAGGTGAGCATTCTAGTGACATTTAATAAGTGAACAATCATTAATAATAAAAATTTAGAAGCTGCAGTATTAATTTGCATCATAGTGATGATGCATGAAAAAAATCACATGATCTATACAATGATTTTCAGCAGCAAGAGTTGTCTTTGTATGAGATAGCTTTTGACTCAGATCCACCTTCTTTAGTCTTCATTTCCCACCTTTCTGTTTTAAAAAAATAAATTTCTGGGATGGAGTCCTGTGAACTTAACTCTAGTGAATGCAGTCCTGTGGACTCTGTAGTCCATTTTTGTGACATAACAGTTGAATTACAGATCTCCCTAATCAGAGAGGAAGGTATTTTGGATGGGTCCTATCCAAGATTGATGATACTGATCTGGGATTAATCAGACATCTTATCAGTTCAGATAGTGCATAATGGGTAGACGATAATCCAGGCAGTTGCTGAGATTTTAATTAAGATAAAATCAACTCCTCCACTGCAACACATTTAATAGTTCCCTAATACAAATATGCTACAATGATATAGATAGTGTCTCCAGTATATAGCTTTACATGATGACCAGCCTATATAACCTATCAGTAAATAAATAAAATCTGAAATTTTAAATATACACACTTTACACATCATGTGCATCATTAAGCAATGCTTTTGCTAATATTATACATGCTGCAGAAAAATAAGAATGCTTTACTCTAAAAGCAAAATGAAACAAGGATTTCTATGCTTAAAAATATGAAGCATACTTGTATTTTATAAAGAACATTTCAGAGTGAAGATACATATTTCTTATTGAGATCATTCATGTATAAATATACACAAATCACTTCTAATTCAAATTATTATTATGTAGATCATTTCTAATTCCTTATAATTTTAATAAAATTGTAATCATATATTATACTGGAGAATTTTAAGGTACAAACAATTATTATTGTTATTGCTGTTGTTGTACAGTGTTTTCAAAGAAGCTATAGTTATAAATGCTAAGAACAAACATTCATCCCTCAGCTCTGAATTAATATTCTGATATTATATACATAATTACTTATAAAAACTTAACCTGCTTACATTTACCAGCAACCCATTTATAGATCTGCTGGAATATTTATCCACAAATGAGGGATATATACTATTCTATTAACATCTAGATCTATTATTTCATTGTATGTTTAGGAAAACACAAAAGCTTTGCTGTCATTTTATGTACTTAAAAATTTAGTAATTTCAAATTTATTACATAGACAAGATGAGAGTGGAACAGTTCGTAACCCATATAGATGGTTGCCAAGGCGAGAAGAAAAAGAAAAACAGGATCGTCGCAGCCACAAGAATAAATCGTCCTTAACACAATCACAGGAGGAACACATAAAGATGGTTTGTAAAAAATAACTATTTGATTTACTAATAGGATGGATGGATGAATAGATAATCTGTAGATAATGTTCAACAGATAAACAGTGTAGGACTTGAGTAGCATCAAGTCAAAAAATATTATGAAAACTCAAAGTTAGCCACCATATCTTGTTTGAAACAGTCAGTTTGATTTCTGTTTGTTTGTCAGCCTTCTTCACTTGTTTATTACTGTTTGCCGACAGTTTTCATAGCAAGCATAGAAATAATTTATGTGTCTGCTAAATATAATTGACCCTGTTTAATGCAATTTCATTTAACAGGTAACTCAGGAGTTTTGCAAATGGGTTGCAGACCTTGGAGGCGAAAGCAATAACATAGAAGAATCCACTATCAGCAGTCTATTTGCAAGTGGCTATGAAACAAAACCAGCTTTGTCAGTTCCCATCCATGTGGTGGAACTGACCAATGTGCCACCAGAGCTACGCTTGTCTGCATCTCCAGCTAAACAAATTCATCAGTTTCAGCAAGCAGATATAAATCCACCACAAACGGGAAAAATCAAGCAGCAAGAATGGGCAAGTATCATATTGACTTGTAGCAAGATGGCTCTGAATGCTTCTGAATGGCAATGCCAGCATATTTATGAATGTTTCTTTGCAAAAATAGGAAAGCTAAAAATTAGAAAATGCTTTAACTGTCTCAGGAATTTTACTATTTTTTACTTCACAATTTATTTCGTGAGAGGGTAGAAAGCACAAAGCAGTAAAGCATAATATTGTCTCTAATAAATAATTCATAAAATATGTATACTGGATTGATGTATGTAAGACAGACAATACTGTATATAACTATATTTATATGATTATCTGTTGCAACCTGGTCAGTAATGAGATACATTTCAAGTTGGTCAGTAAAGAGATATATAGCAAGTTGGTCAGTACTGTGATACATACATAGCAAGTTGGTCAGTAATGAAATAAATTGTAAGTTGGTCAGTAAAGAGATACATGTATATAGCAAGTTGGTCAGTACTGTGATACATAGCAAGTTGGTCAGTAATGAAATAAATTGTAAGTTGGTCAGTACTGTAAAATGTACTTCAGAACTGAACAGTATGCAGTATACTACAGAACTGTTCACTAAGTAATAAATCATAATGCTGATCACCAGGCAAAATAAATATAATACTGATCAGTTTGTAATATTGAACAGTACTCATTATACAGAGTATCAGAATATTGATCAGTATGCAATATATTATAGTATTAATCAGCATGCAGTATATTTCAGCATGATCATTATGTAATATATCATAGTACTGATCTTTGTGTAATACATCATAGTACTGACCAGTATATAATATGTCCTAGTACTGACCAGCATGCAGTAGTACTGGTAATTATGTAATATATCATAGTACTTATCAGTGCATAGTATATCATAGTACTGATAAGCATGCAATATGTCCCTGTACTGATTATTACACATTATATCTAAGAAACAATCACCATGCACTATATATATATAGTTTAGTGCTAGGTAGTATGGTGTATTGTACTTTGACAGTAGATATATATAATATTGTTTAGTGCTAGGTAGTATGGTGTATTGTACATGGACAGTACACATATGATATTGTATAATGGTAAATAATGTTTTGTATTATACATGGACAGTACACATATGATATTGTATAATGGTAAATAATGTAGTGTATTGTACATGGACTTAACACATAATATTGTATTTTTGTTAAGTACTGTGGTTATTTTTCATGGAAAGTACACATAATATTGTATACTGATCATTTCTGACATATAGGCATAAGTTGACGTTTATGTTGTCTATTTTATGTTCAATACAATTATCTGGAATCAGTTTGTATGCTATAGAAATGTGGTAAATTGTTTGTTTAAAATATCAGAATGATTGATTATAAGTATTTTTCTTTGTATATGTGTATATATTTCTGAATGTGAGCATGCTTGTGCTCAGGAAAAGGATTATCTGGACTTTTATAACTAATTAATTGATCATTTGACTTTTTTGACTAAAATCCACTAGTATATTGTTCTAATTTTAATATTAAGCATTAGCAAACTTTCCTTGACTTAGAGCAGGGGTGCACAAACCATGGCCCGAGACAGGGCTCTTTGTGGCCCCTGGAAGACTTTTGGATGTTACCAGTATTATGAATGTAAAGCACATTATATCTTTATTTGTGTTGTTTTTTTCTACTGAGCCATCCATGTGGCAGCCCTCCAAGCACTAGTCAATTGGAAATTTGGCCCTCTGGCCTAAAACGTTTGTGCACCCCTGACTTAGAGGATTGTAGAGTTTCAACTTTGGATGCTTTCAACAATTTCTAAAAATTAGAAAAGAAGAAAAGGAACCTCTAAAAAAATTCTGAAGTAAAAATTCATTATTACTTTACTAATTTTCTAATCCATATATGTTGGTCTGTCTTTTATAACAGGACAGTAATTAGAATAAATCTGATTTGTATGTGAATTATCTTAACACTATTCACTGTGTCCTTAGAGATACAGTGGAGAATACCAGCCTTCATGGGTGAAGTTTAAGTATGGATCCTGGTACCTGCCACCTAAAGTTTGGGAGAAACGAGACTGGAATGAACCATTAGTTGACCCAAGGCACCAAAAAGACAATGAAATGTCAGAGTCTAAGAGGAGAAGTCAAAAACTGGTAGGATTATCTTTGTATTCTATCATTGTGTGCACAAAGGGAAAATAATTTTTCTCAAATAGATTTCTAGCCCAAGATGTTTGATCATAACCCTGTCTAATCTACCACATATGAGATACATAAATAATTTCTAAACTAACCCAGATTGGTCATTTACTATTGCTGCTTCTACTATTTACTTAACTACCTATCTATGTATGTACCTGACTGACTGACTGACTAACTAACACACTACTCATTTATATCTTCGTTTTGAAAAAAAGAAACAGGAAATCATCAATTTATTTTCTGTTATGACTTTCTAAATGTTAATAAAATCTTGTGACTGTGACTACACACCTATTTGACACTGCTCCCACTGCCATAAGTTCATCTGATTTAAGTAAAAACATAATTTTAAAAATTCTTATAATTATAGTAAAATTTAAACTGAATGTTTCATAAGTCTTAATAGGAAGTAAATAAGTAAAAGAATATTTCAGTGATTTTTCTCCAGCATATCTGAATTTTTAGAGGAGTATTAGTTAAATTTTTTGCAGACAACCATTTGATGTATATTCATTATTGGTATCATGCTAATTGGTTGTTTGAATTCAGAATCACATGAATCAGAGAGGAAAATAGGTCATTAAACATAAAGATAGTGGATAGTTATTTAAGCTCATATTCACCTGTAATAGAGGAGAAATAGATCATTCAATATACAGATAGCATTGATACATTTTCATTTTATCTATACTGAAACATGTTAAAATGAATCATCACTCAGAGTGATAATGTATTTTAAGACGATCCCACAATGCTTTCTTAGTGCTGTTGTAAGAAAACTATGTGATTTTTAATTAAGATTTTACTGCAATCCTACATCACTTGGAAGATGATTGTGGTTGTGCAACTCACATATTTCTTAAGTTTATATTCTGAAAGAAGTTAATTAAGTTATTAATGTTTTAATCCACAGTTTATTGAATCAATCTCTAGTAGAAGAAAAATGATTAGTACAATTGTGCATGCATATACACTGTGCACACATATGCACAAATGCACAAATGCACACACACACACACACACACACACACACACACACACACACACACACACACACACACACACAAATGAGTTAGACTCTGTCAGTTTGCTTATAGATACATATTTTATTATAAATACTTTTAAATAGTTGCACCTGTGGAAACTTAAAGCCTTACAAATGTAGTTCTTTATGTATTATTTATCTGGTTTACTTGAAAATTCTAATCAATATTTATCAGTTCATTCAAAAATTTGATGAAAACTATAACCCTGTTTCTGTATCTGATTTATTTTAGAACCAAATTTTATCAACAATGCATGCATCCAAGGCATTTATGGAGTTCATCAACAAGAAAACTGTTCGAAAGCCAGAGGTAGGTCTCTTTTAAAAAATCTTGGTGAATCTTATTGTCAGTGTACAGAATGACATAATAGTAATGCACTTTATGAAGTGAATTAGTCAGAAACTTGTATCTGGTAAGATTATATAGAATCTTTTAATTTTCTTACTCACACTGTGCAAAGGAATTAAAAGCATGGAAGATTTTGTCCTAGAGCATTGGTTAGCACCTTTATTGTTAATTTTGTCACTTAGAGCCATAAAATTACTGTTTAATGCTGACTGACATTTACTTAGAAAACAATGAACTTCAAAAACAGGAACACATGGCCTGTTAACAAAATGTCCTTGATCCTATACTAGTACATTTAATTGGGACATGAAAAAGCTGTCACCATGAATTAACGTAAAGGTAGAGAACATTAATAATAAAAATAATTGAAAAACATACATACGTGTATTTTACGCATTCTTAAAAAATATAAAATGTGTAATGTTAAATATTAGCAGTTCAAAAATACAGAGTATCCTTGTTATCAGTTGCAATCAGGACTAAAAATCATGTGGAGAAATTTCATCTATAAGAAATGTAAATAAGGTATCACATGGACAAAGAACAAATCTGTGTACAAACTAGTTTATGCTCTCTTAAAACCTAAAAATTGAATATAACATTCATAAATATTTATAGAGAGAATTGCTTTTAAAAAATAAAATATTTTCCTGGCATTGTAGGGTGTAAAACAGCTTTCCATAATGACTGTAGCATTTAGTTCTTTTTTTCCTTCAGTATTGGTACAGAGGCAAGAAACATAGGCAGGTATGGGGGTGTGGGGTTGGATTAAGGACTGAAACTGTTGAAATGTCTACTGATTTCCAGATATTTTGACAAGAATGTTCATATGGTAGTGATATTGTTGGGGATCAAAGGTCTGAGTGCATTTCAGTTTAGCCAGGGTAAAGAAACATCTACATTCCTGATTCTCTCATTTAAGAAATTTTTTGCTTTCATCAATCCCATTTTTTGTTTTGTCAACCATGTTGGGTGCAGATATATCACATTCACAAATGTGATCTCTGTAGGTGCCAGAATTTTTTAATATAGTGTCTCAATAATTTGACCTTGTATATGTGGAGAAATGGATAACACACACTCACATAATGAGGATCTGCAATATAAAGGAGAATTTTTTGAAAAAACCCACAATTATTATATAAGTTTACTTGAAATATGCTTATTGAAACAACAGTTAAAAAACTTTCTTCTGCTTGGCCAGCATACAAGGATACAGACAGAATCTCACAGTCTCATTTGCCATTTCTTTACATGCACAAAGCAGACTTCATTTTAATTCTTATATGCTAATGTCTCTAGGGCTTGCATGTTTCATCAGGCATTTTATTTGTCAGCATTTTCACGATGTTATTCAGTTTCATTGTTGTTTACATCTGGATAACAAATGTCTGTTAAAAATTATAATTTTTTTTACTTTTAGTTTTTGGAAGAAGTTGCACAGATTCAACGCACAGCTGAAGAAGAGGAGCGAAAACATCTGGAAGCAGAGTTGCTTGCTAAGCAAAAGAAGACAGCAGGAAATGTTAAGAAGTCTAAGAAAGAGAAAAAATGAAACAAGGCGCTTCTTTTGAACATATATATTTGCAAATTATTTTTTTGTAACTTTGATGACTTGATTTAACAGGAGCTATTTGCCAGTGCTCTGTGTCCACACATGACCTTTCTGTGCTGCAAGTGCTTACTCTTGTTCTCAAGGTTAAAGATTAAAATAGATTAAACAGATTACCTCAGCAGTGCTGTGCTGTGCCTAAATTTGCTTGTAAAATGTCATTTTCTTTAGAAATCTTTTATTTCTTAGGGTCACTTATTAAACAACAATACTTTACAGAATTATAGTGCTTTTATATAGAACTACATTTCTTTCACATATTTATTTTATATGAATTTTATTTCATCAGGTCACTTATTAAATGAAATTGATTTCAGACATGCTTTTATACAGAAGTATATTTCTATCATCATGTTTATTATGTTATATTAATAAGATGATTATTATTATTAAATTTGTTTAGATTTAAATCGGTGATAGGTAGTAGGATAGCTTGGTTTATAATAACACTAATTATATATTTTGAAACTTTATAAATAATAGAAAAATCTTTTGCATTTAACTATAAATATATTCTGTTATAGTTTTAAAATACTGTACATTTTAGTTTAGGACATAGTTTGCTATAAATGTTATGTTATGTTGAATTATGTATTTTAAATCACTTTACAGTAAATCATGTTTTGTTTTGTTGTTGTTGTTGTAGTCTGATACATAAATAACACTATTTGTGATATGTTGAATAATAAATTTGAGAATCATTACACATTAATTCACTTTGTTTCTTGTAAGATGACCTTTGGTCAACTCTGCTTAAGTGCTAGAAATGCTAAACTTTTACAGATATTTGACAAAATATTTTGATAACATAATAAAGTTGCATATACTATTTTAATTTTCATTGATAATTTTTGTGTAATGCTTAATATCCTCTAAATGCAACTTTGATAATGGACCAGTTAATATCCTCTCAATGCAACTGTGACGCTGGGCCATCCAATAACCTCTAAATGCAACTGTAAGAATGAGTTATGCAATATCTTTATATGATACTTTGATAATGGACCATCCATTATATTAATTATTATCCATATTACAAATAATTATGGCTGTGTTATCTGAACTGTGTGATGGGGGGTGCGGTGTTGGTGTTGTTATTATGGGTCACCCCAGGATGCGAGGAGATGATGAGACAATCAGACAATACCGCTACGGCAGCCACAGCAGAAGAGGCAGAACACGCAATATCCAATATCAACAACGGATTTGATGAATGTTTACCTCAGATTCATCGGTTCTGGCACCACCGTTTTTAATGACTTCTTTCAGATCTATCTATAAAATATCTGTTGTATACGATCCTTCACAAACTAACAAACCATACTTATTGACCTTATGATTGACTCATTTCTTACTTCATTAGTTATGATAGACACCAATCATTACTGTACATGACTATACGGAGCAATTGCAGTTTAGTACCAGTTATTAAATTTATTTTAAGGCCATGAAGAACTAACATGTGCGCAAGAGAAGATAAGAAGAGACAAATTATTTCTCAAAGTATATTTGCACGTTTGCGTTTTAGTAATAATTGCATACATAATTCATAGACTGAAAGGGTGTGATTGGACAGAGGTTACGTAACTACATTGACTGTCACTCAAATGACGTAATTATTAACGTCACCGACGTTGACTCAAGATAATTCCAGTACTGCAAAATACGGTCAAAGTAGACTCAAGATAATTCCAGTACTGCAAAATACGGTCAAAGTAGACGCTAAATAAAAAACAAAACAAATAAAGCTGGTTTGTTTTCATCAACACTAACTTTTCATTTCTAACATAACTTTGTGTTTCCTTGGAGAGTACCGTCTGAACAGTAGCGGCAAATTATTGACTTTTAAAAAAAATGCTACCAAGCATAAATTCCAAACAAACTCAGGAAATGGTCTCTGCTCGTAATCCATACAAATGGCTGCTGGACCAGAAGAAAGAACGTGAAAAACACCAGCTGGAACACGCTGCCCTTGCAGAAGCGAACGCTTTAGAAGAACATATACACAAGGTTTGTTGTGTCATAGTAGTAGCTTTGTCTCCTAACAACTTGCAGACGTGTTGTAATGTTAAGTAAGAGTGCGAATCTAACAGTCTTGGCATGATTACTGCAGAACTGATATCTGCCTCAGTGACAGATCCTCGGGCCTGAAGCTAACAAATGGAGTTGACACGCGGACCAGAAACATGCGACAAGCATGGTGCGTCTTGTATCATTGGAGTTCAAGTACGCCGATCCTACAGATTGAAATCAACAATCCGCAGACCAATAAAGACTGTCAGTAGCAAAGCCCCTCCCCCCCCCACATATATATTTGAAGTATTAAGTGTCATGTGCCACAAGAGCTTATTAGTCACTGAAATCTTTATTTTAAACAAATTAAAAGTGACGAGTGTGTCAGAATTGAGTAGAATCTACTTGCCTCCATAACTGTAGGATCTGCGTACTCTGATCTCATATGACACAAGACTATAACTGTAGGATCGACGTACTTTGCTCTCACATGATGTAAAACCATAACTGCAAGTAGGATCGACGTATTTTGATCTCACAGGATGCAAGATCATAATTGTAAGATCGACGTTCTTTGACCTAACATGACACAAAAACATAACTGTAGGATCTGCGTACTTTGACTTCACATGTCAAAAGTCTGCTATTGTAGACTATAACTGTAGGAATAGTGTTTGTTGGTCTCACGCGACACAAGTCTGCTATTGTAGACTATAACTGTAGGAATGGAGTTTGTTGGTCTCACGCGACACAAGTCTGCTTTTGTAGGTTGGAATGTTGTTTGTTGATCTCACGCGACACAATTGTGCTATTGTAGACTGTAACTAATGGAATGGTGTTTGTTGATCTCACACGACACAAGCTTGCTAGTTCATTATGTTCATATCATAACTGTAAAACGGACGGACGTTGACATCCACATGACACTTGTCTGCCAACTGTAGACTACAGTCTGTAAGATCTAATATGACCAGAAGCCAGACAACCCTCTGTATTGCTGCGGTATTTTGAACTCAGATAACACATGTCTGTGGACTGTAGACTAGTCTGCAGGGTTGAACTCGGTAGTCACAATCCTGGGAATTGAAGACTTCAGTCTGTACTTTGGTGTACTTTGAACTCAAATGACACAAGCCTTGGAATTGAAGACTTCAGTCTGTAGGATTGGTGTACTTTGAACTCAAATGACATAAGCCTGAGGATTTTGTAGACTACAGTCACCCTGTATGAGGAGTTAAGACTACAGTCTGAAAGACTGATGTACTTTGAACCCAAATGACAAGCATGGTGTTGCAGACTACAGTCTGTAGGACCTATTAAATGTACTCTGAACTCAATTGGCACGAGTCTGAGAATTGTAAACTACAATCACTCATGCATGAGAATTTAAAGACCACAGTTTGTAGGATCGGTAAACTTTGAACTCGAATAACAAAGTCCGCCAGTTTTATGACGGGTGAGATCGGGTATGCTGTGAACTCAAAAGACAAAAGTTTTCATATAACGGAGTTCTAAGGATTGTAGTAATAAGCACTCTAGTACTGAAGAGTAATAAGATTTTTTTTATTCCCTTGGCCGAAGGTCTAATCACACTAATGTATCAGGATTGAAATATCATAAACACAAATTACCGCCACTGATAGAGTTTCCTATATGTCCTGGTTTACTATTGACATGGAAAAAATGACTTAACACTGACAAGTAAATCTTGAATATTTGAATTAAATCGTTTTTTTTTTTTAAAGCCGAGAAGAATCATCTGCAACTGTAAATCCGAGAACATCTTGCAATTTTTAAACGGAAGAAAATCTACTACAATTTGAAAGCGGAGAAGAATTACTGCAATTTTATAGCCCAGAAGAATACATTGATAATTTAAAGCGGAAAAGAATCTATTGCAACTTTAAAGCCGACAAGAATATGTTGCATTTTTAAAGCTGGGAAAAATATGTTTCACTATTAAATCCGAGAATACGTTTCACTTTTAATTCCGAGAAGAATACGTTTCAATTTTAAAGCCAGGAAGATTATGTTACAATTTAAAGCCGAGAAGAATATGTTGCAACTATAAAGCAGATAAAAATATGTTGCATTTTTAAAGTCGAGAAGAATATATTTCAACTTTTATTTTTTAAAGCCGAGAAGAATGTATTTCCGTTCAAAGGACTAGATGAATCTGTCGCAATTTTACAGCCTGAGAAAAATCAAAAGAAAATTAGAAAACAGCACTGAGAAGATCCACATTGACACTGTAAACCCAACCATCATAACTCCCTAAAATGTCCTACATTATATATGTATTCATGCACTAAACACATTTGCACCCATTTGTAGTCTTATTATACGACTTAAGAGCATACAGGAATGAAACAATCAAATGTCAAGCTCCTTAATGGCATTTGCATTCAGTTCCCTTCTACTACTTAAAAAAAAATATCATGGTACACATCGAGTGTGATGAAAAGCTCGAGCCTAAAACCTGATGTTGTTGCAGGTGGCTACCAAGCTCTGCGACTGGTCGGAAGAAATGGACGGCAAGAAGGGAACATTGAAGGAGAACGATGTCATCTCTCTGTTTTCTGTCACCAACATCAATAACCCAAGCGCGAATATACCGATGAATGCGATTATTGCAGAAAATATGCCTCCAGAGTTACAAAAAATAACTGCAGCGCGAAGAGATAGAGTCAAATCAATATCAGGTGAATGGGTAAGTGGAAAAATATGTGCACGTTTATGTTTCTAGGTGAAGGTCCTATCATATTTTATTAAAGTTTTACCCAAACGAGCTCTTATTTACATGCCCTGTAAAGTTCATTCACTAATTAAACATGATTCATGAACAATGAATTACACAAGTCCAAACTATTAAACTATTAAATTCAGCGTTGTTACAATTATATGTGAAGCTAGCAGATATACCCTGCATTGCGGGAATAAAAAACATAATTGAACTTTTAATAGCTGGTGATATATTGAGTAAATATTTCATTTTTACATCCAAAGCACATATAGCAACTAATGGTATTTATTTGTTGCATACATAAATGTCTTACTCAAAATAAATCATTGACATATTTTTTACTCTGTAGGACAATGTTTTCCGACCGAGACAGTTTTATTTATTGATTTAAGAGAAATAGCACTGATGTGTCAGCATATATCCACAAGGATGATTGCTTAATACCTGCCCCATGAACAATAGGTCATTCGAGTGGTGCTTAAGGAAGACAATGGATGGGAGGTCTGCTGGCAGGAATGTGTGACAGATTCTGGCATAAACCTGATCCCTCCCTCCAGCTTGGATTAAACTATTGATCAGGCATATTTTCCGACCAACGACCTATATTTATACATATAAAAATTGAATCTGTTTATCTTTTTATCCACTATATTTTAAGACCAAACATATCAATGGATTCATCTTGATAGCAGCTAGCATTTAGGCTTTTACTCAGAAACCTGAACTGGGATTTTAGGCCCACTCCCGAAATAATTTTTTACTCAAGAAAGACAGCTCTAATGAAGAATGTATTCTTACATAAAAAGCTGACCTGGTCAATGGGCTGTATCAGACATTAAGTGGCATAGCCAGGTGATTGGTCAATGACAAAAGAGCTCCAGGCCACAGAAACAACAGAGTTATGAAAGGGGAGAGGTATTCAAATGTGGAGCTGGCTGCTACACATTTTGCATATGGAGTAAACTAATTTTTGAAGGGTGGGCTTTTGCTAGCATATTTGGTAGATGATTTGTCGAGTAAATTTATTGTTTAGATGAAGATGTTTAGGCCTATGAGAGATGTTATAATACAAGTAATCAGACTGGTCAAATGCACATATGGCAAACAATGATAGTTTAATTGGGTCGAGTAAATATATATATTTGGTAATAAAATATGCCTGGTCATTAATCTAGCACAGGCGGGGTGGATGGAGGTAGGTAAGATCCCCGCCACATATCTCCCATTAAGTGTCATCCATAAGCACCACACAGATGACCTTTTGTTCATCAGTGAATAATAAGTGAATACCATGTGGTCATTTGTGCTGACACGTCAAATTTACTGCTCTTAAGTCAATAAATAAAACTGCTTAGGTAAGAAGAGAAAAAGAGATTTCCAGCAGCATAATTCTCATTTAGGCCTATCCTTTAATTTAAAAAATGTATACAGTGATTTATTCTTTACACTCCGCCTATCCCATCATTTAATAAGCCCCATAGGACAGGCTGAAAATGACATCACTAACCTCTGCATGACTGAGATCCAACATTTCACAACTCGCAATGGCATATTAAATCCAAAGTCATCCTCAAGTTAGAGTTCTCTTCTCTTGGCAAAGTTGATGCATTTTAAAACATACTGTTAATATAAACACACAGAATTCCAGTCTTAATTGTTAACTTAGAAATTCTACTGTCAATTAAGCGAACAGCTAAAACAATGATAGAGAAGCAGCAATGACCTGACAATAATAATAAAAAAATGAAGTACAACACAAAAAATTATAATATTAATAACTTTAACACTGTGTTGATTATTTCTCTTATATTATTATTAACATTAACAGCAACTGTAAAAGGAACACAAACTACACTAGTACTTTTAATAATAACAACAATAATAATAAGCAGCAGCATGAACAGCAACAACACTAGCAATAATAATAATAATAATAATAATAATAATAATTTATCATGCATCTATGCTGTTAATTAGTCACCCCGCACATATTTCGACGAGATGGACAAACCTCACAAGATATCCATTTCCAAAGTGGTGAGCACCATGGAAGAGTCTGTCAAAAACTTGAAGGACTGGCGCAGTTCCATGTATACGCAACAAGATGTAGTGCGCAAACGAGAGGCTAAGAAGAAATGTAATAAAACAGTTCCTCAACAGATTTGGGTAAGTGATGACTTGGGCCAAGAAAGAGTGTAACAATATCAGGTCCTCAACAGATCTGGGTAAGTGATGACTTGGGCCAAGAAAGAGTGTAACAATATCAGGTCCTCAACAGATCTGGGTAAGTGATGACTTGGGCCAAGAAAGAGTGTAACAATATCAGGTCCTCAACAGATCTGGGTAAGTGATGACTTGGGCCAAGAAAGAGTGTAACAATATCAGGTCCTCAACAGATCTGGGTAAGTGATGACTTGGGCCAAGAAAGAGTGTAACAATATCAGGTCCTCAACAGATCTGGGTAAGTGATGACTTGGGCCAAGAAAGAGTGTAACAATATCAGGTCCTCAACAGATCTGGGTAAGTGATGACTTGGGCCAAGAAAGAGTGTAACAATATCAGGTCCTCAACAGATCTGGGTAAGTGATGACTTGGGCCAAGAAAGAGTGTAACAATATCAGGTCCTCAACAGATCTGGGTAAGTGATGACTTGGGCCAAGAAAGAGTGTAACAATATCAGGTCCTCAACAGATCTGGGTAAGTGATGACTTGGGCCAAGAAAGAGTGTAACAATATCAGGTCCTCAACAGATCTGGGTAAGCAATGACTCAGGCTGTAAAAGAATGTAATTAAACAGTTCTTTAACAGGTCAGGTTAAGCTTGACTTGGGCCAAGAAAAAATGTTACAAAATACACAAAATAGATACTTGACAGATCTGGGTAAGTGGTGACTTGGGCTAAAAAAGAATGTAACAAAACATTTCTTTGACAGGTCAGGATAAGTGATGACTTGGACTGAAAAGGAGTGTAAACAAAACAGGTCCTCAACAGATATGGTGTCAGTCTCTACTGAGACAATGGTATTAAAATTTTTCAAGGTCTCATTTCAATAAATATTAAAATAATAAAATAGATTGATTCAAGCAGTATAAGGTAACATGGAAGTAAAGTGATGCATACACATTTAGCTAAACCACTCAAGTTAAAAGGAGAGCAGACCAGATGTTTTTCAGCTAAAATACAGTATAGGGCAAATGGAAGTTAATTAAAATATAATATTTTAACTTGTAAAATCTGACCTTGACACAGTATTAAGCAAATACTCGGAAGCATCAATGAAAAAAACGCGGAAGTAAAAACTAGAGAGCCCAGCCTTAGGTCGGATTAGCGTAATGTGTTTCCATCCATGAATGAGTAGGTGTGGGAGATCACGTGACAGAGATAATAACTTCAAGGAATAAATGAAATGAAATCATTTGTCTCTCAAAACCAGCCCGTGTTTTCAACAAGAAGGGGAGATAGTTTGATTTAGAGTAAAAGATCATAAAGTCTGACACAAACCACTATCCGTTTAAATGTAGCAATTACTTTACCACTGCATTGTTATTTGCATGGTTCCATTCTGTCACTTCCATTTGGTTTTGAATTGTTGTTGTCATTTTCCTTTGATGATTACTAGATCTGGCCTAGAATCTAAGCATCTTCTCAGCTAGGCTGTGATAGAGTTCATGGCATGATTCATGGCAAAGTGCAGACAAAATCTGACCTATAAGTCTATGCTTCTTCTTAGCTGGTCTGTGATAGAGTTCATGATGTGATTCATGGTAAAGTTCAGACAACACATCTTGACATAAGCCGCCCCATTGTGCAAGTGTGTAGAGATGCAAAAGGGAAGCATCACTAGGTGGTAAAATAAGATAAGTGCACTATAAAAACATCAGTACCCAGAGTGTGTACTCTATTTACTATAAATTCTTAGAACAAACTATTGAGTGAAAAGAGAAAGACTGAAGGGAAAAGCTATAGAAAAGAAATAAACATTTCTTGGGGAGAAAACTAGGAGATAAGAAGGTGAACTTTAGGGCAGGCCAGATCTCTCTGAGATAGCTATATTAGGAATTGATATTGTAATTGTGAATTGTAATTTGATTGTTTATATTTTTTCTATTTATTTTTTATATAAATTATTCATTAATTTTTCACTCATCTTTGTGTCAATCCCTATTGTCTTCACTTTATGTAAATTGTAAATTTCATTTTGTAATGTTTGTATTTGTCTACGTTCCTGTTCTATATTTAGTGCAGAATTCTACATTTGGGGGCTCCTGTAGCTACTGGAAGTTGAACTCAATTAGTTGTGTTGTCCTAGATTATTCATTAATTTATAGGCAACCAGCATATGGGTAAGTGTTGATGTGGGCTGAGAAAGAATGTAACAAAACATTTCCTTGACTGATCTGGTTAAGTGTTGACTTGGACCGAAAAGGATCTTGTTAAGCGTTGACTTGTTCTGGCAGACTAAGAAAATACATGTGGACATGCTAGTGCATTTTACCTAGATTGTAAACATATTGTACTAATACCTTTACAGTTTAATAATACCTTCACTGTGCTAATCTTTTCAGTGTACTTATACTTTCACTGTACTAATGCCCTTTCAGTGTATTAATACCTTCATTGTACTAATACCTTTTCAGTGTACTTATATTTTCAGTGTACTAATGCCCTTTCAGCGCACTAATACCTTCATTGTACTAATACCCTTTCATTGTATTAATACCTTCTTAGTGTACTAAGACCACTATACTAATTAATACCTTCAGTGTACTAATACATTCATTTACTAATACCTCTTCATTTTACTAGTACCTTTTTCACTGTATTAATATTTCCCTCTGCTAATATCTCTTCAGTGTACTAATACATCTTCATTGTACTAATACCTTAATTGTACTGTACTAACACCTCTATTCAGTTTCGGATTGGCATTTGACAGCTCTCTTAAGAACGTACATGACAGTTAAAGACTGAGATCTCTGGATAAGCTTTGCATGTAAATAATTAAAGACTGAGATCTCTGGATAAGTTTTGCATGTAAATAATTAAAGACTGAGATCTCTGGATAAGTCCTGAATGTAAATAATTAAAGACATAAATCTCCGAATAAGTCCTGAATGTAAATAATTAAAGACAGAGATCTCTTGAAAAGCTTTGCATGTAAATAATTAAAGACTGAGATCTCTGGATAAGCTTTGCATGTAAATAATTAAAGACTGAGATCCCGGGATAAATCTTGCATGTAAATAATTAAAGACATAAATCTCCGGATAAGTCCTGAATGTATAAATAATTAGGACTTAGATCTCCGGATAAGTTTTGCATGCAAGCAATTAGGCTGAGATCACCGGATAGGTCTTGAATGCAAATAATTAGGCTGAGATAGGTGGATACGTTTTGCATGTAAATAATTACAGAATGAGATGTCTGGATAGTTTTGCATGTAAATAATTACAGACTTAGATCTCCAGATAAGTGTTTCATTAAAATAATTAAAGAGTGAGATCTTTGGATACGTCTTGCGCTAACTTACAGATTACAATGATAGGATATTTCTTGCCTGTAGTGTATTAAGATTGAGATCTGCCAATAGGCGTCACATGCAAATTAAAGAATAGGACCTCGATAAATCTTGCAGGTGCATGAAAGACTGATTTTAAAAAAATACTACTTGAATAAAAATTAAAGATTGAGATCTTCGGTAAAGGCAGTGCACTCTAATTAAATACATCCAAATTTAAGAAAAGATATCTCTGTGTCAACTTTAATAGCAAACTTGAGTGCAATAGTTTGTATTAGACTGAGAAGTGTGGATATCATTGCAAACTCTAAAAGCACACGAAATCTGTAAAACCGAGATCTACGGATAGATTTAGTGAATTCTAACAACGCACATGAAAACTGTAAAACAGACATCTTCGGATAGATTTAGTGAATTCTAACAACGCACATGAAAACTGTAAAACAGAGATCTACGGATAGATTTAGTGAATTCTAACAACGCACATGAAAACTGTAAAACAGAGATCTTCGGATAGATTTAGTCAACTCTACATGCAAGTAAACATTGACTGCTATTGACAGACTGTTCAAGTGAATGACGATCGGGGTTTCTGTTATTTGACTACCGTGTGCCATTGACAGACTGTCAAGTGAATGACGATCGGGGTTCCTGTTATTTGACTACCGTGTGCCATTGACAGACTGTGTCAAGTGAATGACGATTGGGGTTTCTGTTATTTGACTACCGTGTGCTATTGACAGACTGTATCAAGTGAATGACGATTGGGGTTTCTGTTATTTGACCGTGTGCTATTGACAGACTGTCAAGTGAATGACGATTGGGGTTTCTGTTATTTGACTACCGTGTGCTATTGACAGACTGTGTCAAGTGAATGACAATTGGGGTTTCTGTTATTTGACTACCGTGTGCTATTGACAGACTGTGTCAAGTGAATGACGGTTGGGGTTTCTGTTATTTGACTACCGTGTGCTAAACTATACTGTATGTCTCCTACATGTCCACAGAGTTATGGAAAACCACGCAAGCCACCCAGACAGAGATATAAATATGGCTCTTGGTATATACCACTGTCTTTGTGGAAGAAGCGAAACTGGGAGGAAGAGCTTGTCAACCCGTTGGACCTCAACAAGCAACCGAGCAGAGTCGAGCAACTGAGTGAAGATTTGGTAAGCGGTACACCGAATTTTGGTAATGAAAGTTCTGTCCAGTAACCCACTCTCTGATGGATTCTTTCCCCTGCTGTGCAACATGTGGACAGGTCCTAATGATCTGACTAAATTCACTTTGATTCAACCCCACCAAATGCAAACACTTTAGCTAAGGCTTAAACAGAGATCCATTAGAAAAAACAGACTAATGAGCGTGAGAAATTACTTTACAGTTTATTAAAACAAACAAGAGTAGAACTGAACAATAAAGATTTGAATCTAACTGTTTTCTTTTTCACTCCTATCTGGACAGGGAACGATGACGGCCAATAAAGTTGTCTCAGAATAATAATGAGATAATATAGTATAATGTACTTCACCAGCCAAAGAGTGTTTACAATCATAAATGTTGTCCCACATGTAATGTAAACATCAATAGTGGCAAGATTGGTAATGTAGAAGTAAAATGTATTGAAATGTATTGACATGTATTGAAATGCTGTTCACATGTAGTTGCACGATTGGTAATGTAGATCTAAAATGTATTGAAAACCACGTGATGTCATGCCGGCTGGATGACGTAATTTTTCTTGGTTGTTTATGTCATGGCTGGGGTTTGTAAAGATCATACAGAATGACCATCCTTGAATTCTGCGAGTTTTTCCGCATTAGCATATAAAAAAGGAAGACTTTCAATTTCTGCTAAACGAAATGAAATTCATGGAATAATTTACTGTTTAAATTATTTTCTAGATTTAGAGGAAAGAATGTAGATAACCCTAGAAAAATGTCTAATCTCGAGACTTGCTGTTTTATTTACAAATAAAATAATTTACTATATCACCGAATATATTTTTTAAAATTTCCAATAACGAACATTATTTTCTGGTAGCCGAAAGAAAGGAAACGTGACTTAAATGTGAATCAAGTCAACAATAAAATGGCGATGTTTATTTGCTATGGGGAAGATCGTTTCCTCTTATATATGATTAAATTATACAAGTTGCACGTGCTTTGCACTTTTTCACCAGTATTAGTCTTTACAAAAGTGAACAAATTTAATACAGTAGAATATGAGTTTCCTTAAATTGGTGGAGTGTGTGTGTAAGAGAGTGCGTGCATTTATGTGTAAGAGAGATCGATTATTCTTATTCTTATATGCTAGTGTACATTCAAAGGCTTGCAATAGCCCATATTTATTTCCGATTTAATATGTATAATTTTATTTATAGATTTAGAAAATGTTAATTTCTTCTTCATTTTAGAGTAAAATACTGTCAACGATGTATATATCTAACGCATTTCATGACTTCATGAACGAGAGAGCGGCCAGAGTGCCTGAGGTAAGTCTCACAATGTTGTAAGCCGATTGAAGTGGTGCCAGTTGTTTACTTGGGTACAAGATGTTTTAAGCGGGCTTTTTTGTCTGGAATGGATACACGAGGAAACCCAGATAAGAAAAGATACACAAACACACACATGTTTATCTATATACTTGTGATATAATACACGCCTACACACGCACTGACTGTAAAGAAAGTACATCTTCAAACTATTTTAGTTCATTTGAATGTGTGACAACTCTCTGGACACCCTTTACTCGTTATGGTTATTATTTATTAATTAACAACACATAACTAATTACAAGTAATTGAGAATCTTAATTTATAGTTATTAATAATTACCATACAAGAACAACATGTCTCTCACTTGGCAGATTATAAGGGTGTCGTAAAACTCTACTCTTTACACAATAATAAGATACTTGCATAATGTTCTGCAGGTGGAAACGTCTTACTAAAGAAGTAATAAAAATCCGTTTTTAGTTTATATTTAACGAGCACCTCATCCACCCACTATTACTCCAACATAAGTTTTAATATATGTGCAAGAAGGTTAATAAATTTAACAATAAATTCATTAAATCAACAATCAAATATACAACAAATGAATATAATGAAAAGAGTGTCGACATTTACATCACTTTACAATAATGTTTGATTAATGCTAGATACTTATTTTATCCTAGCATATATATCAGCAGTCAAATTAACATATATATATATATAATCAATTTCATGAATTTCATCACAGAAATGAGACTTGTGCTTTAGAGAGATAATTATTGTCAATGCACATAACCTTTTCAACGATGGTAGCTGTTGCTGGCACGTGTTCACAATCACGTGGTTTGCAACAAGTCACTTTCTCTTTTATTAGATAATAGTCCAATGTATCCCTTTTAGGCACATTACACAACTGTTCCAGAATCTTTGAGACGTACTCTCACAAAGCACACCATGGAGAATCATCCAGAACTGTACATGCACTATCAAAGCACATCACACAGAGTGTTCTACAATTTTCAATGTGTGCTAGTCAGCTAACCATGAGGAATGTTCAAGAAACTTTCAGGAATTCTCGAGACCAAATCCCCAACCCCATCACTACTACACGAAGGTAAAGTTAAGCAGATGAGTTTAACCACACAGTTTTATCTCTTTCAATGCATCCACTTTAAAGAGTAAATAAAGAGTTACATTAATTAATTGCAGTTAATGGACATCACTGCTCCCATGCAGTTAATGGACGTCACTGCTCTCGTGCAGTTAATGGACGTCACTGCTCTCGTGCAGTTAATGGACATCACTGCTCTCGTGCAGTTAATGGACATCACTGCTCTCGTGCAGTTAATGGACATCACTTCTCTCGTGCAGTTAATGGACATCACTGCTCTCGTGCAGTTAATGGACATCACTTCTCTCGTGCAGTTAATGGACATCACTTCTCTCATGCAGTTATATATGGGCAGGAATTATTTCAGCACATTTCTTCTTGAAGTGGCCATTCAAGAATATTCATTGGCCGATTTATCAATAATAAGTAATCTCAGTATAACTTTATACAATAGAAATGGATTAAAAATAAAAATATAGTGAGACGTCTTCTGTAAGCATGACCTGACTAAGACATGGTCTTGATTTGGTGTAGCCATAATCGACATAGTTCTCTTGTAGTTAGCCGTCTTCGAACACTGAGGCATAACCTGAACCAACTGATCAATGTTCCTTCTAAGATGCATGGCCGCACAGCTCACTAGAAAATGCCAAGCAGCAGTTTCAAAATTCCGCGCACAGGTTTTGTTAGCAAGCTCAAACAACCCCCAGTTCTGAGCACACAGGAAAAAGTTCTGCGCACAAGGAAAAATATTAGAGGGAACCTTGCCAATGATATCTCTTTCAACAAATAATTTTGAACATTGGCATCTTAACTCTGCCGTTAGCACTTTAACTTACTTGAAATCCAACTGTTATTTTAACCGCGTCGCTAATATGAATGCTTCCCTAACAAACCCCGCTCAGCGCATGCCACAGTCAATTAATAGAACATATTTATTAACTTTACATTCAACTAATCGAATACTTTAAATGTGTTAAATTAGCTTGAACATCTGCAGCCTTGCTCTTTAAGATTTGTCTCATATTGAGTTAGCACCAGCTCATACTGCTATTCAAAGACAATCATAACTTCCAATTTCAACTTAACAAACTATTGTGTGATGGGCAGTTTAACTGATTAGCTACCCAACCCCTAATCTATTTAATTCCACCCGTACAGGCCTTCATAATTTTTGCAGATGAGGAAACTCGGTCAGACCTCAGAGACATTAACCATTAATTAATTTATTTCTACCTGTCTCAGAACTTCTATCACACTTCTGGATAGTATAGAAATTATGGCCCACACACTCTCCCTTAGCTCAGGGTTATACTTCCCCAAATATCCTATTGTCTGACTTTTTAATACAATTAAAATTAAGCCCCTCCCCCAAGCATGCATATCTCTTTCTTTGTCTAAACATACACAAATGTGCTCTTTATTGACTCGAACCTCAAAATTGGAACATATATTTTTAGACAGTCTGAAATAAATTTGGGCTAGCTTATATATGTGCATGTCTTTACTTTCCATTGAAAGTAAGGGTCACTTTTCTTGACTGGCCCATGTAAGGGCCTCGAGACATTTTCGTTTCTCAAGTGGAGGAACACCTATTGCTTTGAAAATATATGCATTCAGACTGACAGTCCTAGGAATTTCTCACAGACAATGCTGGCTAAATCTGGGCTTGTATTTTCAAGGTTCAGTTACTTAAGAGAAATGATTTCTATTCCCATTTTTATTTACTAGAGATCTGCTGAATTAGCAGCCACTAGTCAGGACCGAGTTGAACTGCAATTAGTTTTACAAACCAAGCTAAAGAATATAGAAATTATCAGAAGTAAACGTTAAACTGTTAACCATCCTACTTCAACTTTAGAACTTAATATATTTAACTGCAAGCTCTCAAGCTCTAAACAAAGAATGTAATGGTAAAACTGGAATTATAAAACTAATTCAGCTTAAAATTCTGTTCTTGTACAAATCTACATTGCACTTTCTTTCATTGGACCCCTTATGGAAAAAAAATCTATAAAGAGTGATTGTCAAAATTTCATTGACACCATAGGAAATAACTTAGCTGAAATAGTACATTTCAAACAGATAAACAGTGATTGTCAAATTTCATTGACAGCATAGGAAGTAACCTAGCTGAAATAGTACATTTCAAACAGATAAAGAGTGATTGTCAAATTTCATTCACTCTAGACCCTAGGGACCAATAGAAACACATATGTTTTCAAAGTGCTGTCTGGTTTGAGAGCGACAAATTCGTACGTCCAGGTGTTAATGGCGAGTTTCAGTGCATGCTTTGTCACAACGGAGTTTTTAAATCTGTTATACATTGTCTTCTGATTTGTCAACGTTCCTGTCATGTCGCTAACTTACCTGCCCCTAAAAGTATTCGTTGATCACATCTTCCTGTTTCTAACTTCAAGAGTGACAATCAAATAAAATTCCTTGACCTCTTCATGTAGGTTCAAACCTCAGTTAATCTGCATTACAGATCATCTACCATTCTACCTACCCTTTCTGGGAGCAGGAATTTAGCCTATGGACTGACTGGTACCCTCGCGATCATAAATCCCGATACCCCTTTTAAACTATTTTGTTCATGCCTCGCTCTTTAAGCCCATCGACCTTGAACTACATCTAATATAACAATTAATTATCTATCTATCTATATATCTATCTGTTTGTCTATTAGTATAAAAATCTGTCTCTGCATCTATCCATTAATAAATGTAAATATCTGTCTTATTTGCATGTACAATTGCCATTGTGCTTCGCTAATTAACTGCATGCATATAATAATAAACGAATTTTTATTTGGAAAGTGACTAGTTTATTTATAACATATTGATGTTTTCGTCAAAAAGTCTGTAGTGTGTGTGTGTGTGTGTGTGTGTGTGTGTGTGTGTGTGTGTGTGTGTGTGTGTGTGTATGTGTGTGTGTGTGATTTTCTCTAGTTCTTGCAGGAAATTGCTCGCATTCAAGAGGAAACAAGAGAGGACGAAGAGAGGAAGTTGAGGGCCGAGCAAGAGGAAGAAATAAAACGTATAGCATTATTTCACAGGAAAAGACTAAGCCACAAGCAGGCCAAGTCCAAGACATTCTTTAAACACTAGATTCTTTCAGGCTTTGGGATTTGTTTTGTTCTTGTACTTTACTGCTCGACTTAAACTTGTGCCGGTTCACCGAGCAAAATATTATTTTCAAGGTCTTCAGACATATACATTGTTTTTTTCTCCACCTCTTCACTACATTGCCAAGATTGTCAGTTATTGATTAGTTATTTGTAATCTCGAGTTATTCTTTCTTTCTTTCTTTTTTTTTTAACCTGTTTGCGAAAGTGATTACACTGTACAGCTTACGTTCACATTATATGCTGACAGTGATAAGCAGGAATGTGATTGGACAGGTTTAACTGCATATTTTTAACATTAGGTCTGATTACATAATTTTTCACTAAGTCTGACTGCATATTATTATCACTACATCTTACTGCATATTATTATCCCTAAGTCTGATTGCATATTATTAGCGTTATGTCTGACTGTATATTATTATCACTAGGTCCTACTGCATACTATTATCCCTAGGTCTGACTGCCTATTATTATCATTAAGTCTGACTGCATGCTATTAGCATTATGTCACTGTGATTTATTAAAAGTAGGTTCTGTTGTGCTTTCTTAGCCCAGGTCTGACTACTTCTTATTAGCATTAGATCACATTGTTTTTTTGTTTTTTTTAACACATGGTTTGGCTGTGCTTAATTTTTTTGTTTTTTTTAACACATGGTTTGGCTATGCTTAATTTTTTTGTTTTTTTTAACACATGGTTTGGCTGTGCTTAATTTTTTTGTTTTTTTTAACACATGGTTTGGCTGTGCTTAATTTTTTGTTTTTTTAACACATGGTTTGGCTGTGCTTAATTTACTTGTTTTTTTTAACACATGGTTTGGCCGTGCTTATTTTTTTTGTTTTTTTTAACACATGGTTTGGCTGTGCTTAATTTACTTAAGACCCCACCTTGTTTTGTTAACAGTTAGTCAGATAGTGTTTTATTAGCACTGGATTTTACTCATTTTTATTAGCATTCGATATCGTTTTATTAGCAGTTGAATTTTGATTATATTTCATTAGCACTTAATGAGGTAGACTGATATTCTCTTGGCGTCATAGTGTTTCTTTGTTTTATGAGTACTTGATTTGATAATGTTTTATGAGTACTTCATTTGATAATGTTTTATGAGTACTTGATTTGATAATATTTTATGAGTACTTCATTTGATAATGTTTTATGAGTACTTGATTTGATAATGCTTTATGAGTACTTCATTTGATAATGTTTTATGAGTACTTGATTTGATAATGTTTTATGAGTACTTCATTTGATAATGTTTTATAAGTACTTGATTTGATAATGTTTTATGAGTACAAATGTGTCTGAGTCCTGGCTAAAAGAAAAAATGGGTCCTGGACCAAACACAACAACTGTGTCTGAGTATGGAACAGAAAAACAAATGTGTCTGAGTCATTGACCAGGAAAACAACCGTGTCTGAGTCATTGACCAGAAAAACAAATATGTCTGAGTCATTGACCAGAAAAACAAATATGTCTGAGTCATTGACCAGAAAAACAACTGTGTCTGAGTCATTGACCAGAAAAACAACAGTGTCTGAGTCATTGACCAGAAAAACAACAGTGTCTGAGTCAAGGGCCAGAACAACAAATGTGTCTGAGTAATGGATCAAAACAACAAATGTGTAAGAGTCTGGACCAAAACAATGAATATCTTATTCCTGGACTAAAACAACACTGATCAAGCATTTTGTGACACAAATATGCAAATAAATGTAAATAATTAATTAAATATTTTTTTCTTAAATATTTTGTATTAATTTTAAACCAAGAAAAATTGTTTTAATTGTTACATAGAGTTGTAAATAAAATAATCCCCAAAACAAATTGAGAGAAGAACCACCTGTGTTAGGGCTGGCGATTGTATAATTGGAATGTAAGAAATGTCCCAGCTGCACACTTTAACCAGTCAACAATAGAGACTAATTATTGTTGGGCATGATGTGCTATTGCATAACTAGGATTAAGAACCCTTGCATAGCTGACCTATATCTGAATCATAGGCAGTGCCGACTGATTGTATCTAATGAAGCTATTGTTAACAACAGGAAAGACTTAACTCCTTTTGTAAGCACGAAATTCTGAGACTCAGGTTTACTAAAATAACTAATCTTGCCAGAGGGCTGATGCTATTGACCTCAATACCTTGCATTCTGGAACTTTCTCAAACATGTCAGACTGATAGTATATATATATATAGGGCATCTACACCCTGATGCTTTACTACTATGTCCTGAGTTTCTGACTGGTTTAATCGGTGAAAGAAACAAGAAGGTATGTCTGGAATAGTTATAAGATTATGTGAAACAAAACTCTTATTGATAGAATGCTCATGTGATTTTACCATAACTTATTTGTAAGTATTGTAAATTCATTTTGTATTTTCACATCGTCTTGATGATTAAATGAATTGTAAACAACACCATTTTCTATAACGTTTAGGCCTATTAAGTTAATGAGGCAAATGTATATCTTTGTTTGATAATTGTAATTGAATGTAAAGGAATCTGTTAACGTTATGAGAAAGACAGCAACAGAATAGACTTAAGAGATGTTGTTAGGAGAGAATTGACATGTATATTTGTCTCTTCTACAGTACTTCAAACCAGTTTGCAAGTTTTTTGGCAGTTGCAGTTTGTCAGGAACAGTTTGCAGTGTTTGCTGTGTTTACTCAGCTGTGAAGTCTACAATCAGTTAATTCTGTTGCCAAGTTGGAGGTTTCAAGCTCAACTACAATCTACAAAGTCTATGTTGGAGGCTGCAGTGAATGTGTAATTGATGTCAGCACTTCCATAGCCTTCCAGTCTTGATGAGGGGAGAAAAGGCAGAGGACACCACTGATGTAACCAGTCATTTATCTGCAACTCCTGAATTATTTCAGTGATGGGATAATTGTGACTGTGTAAGATCTTGAGACAGTGAAGACTGCATGATTCATACATGTGGTTCGGTCATTCTGTGCATCGTTAATAAAATGAGTAGCTGCCTATCTGCATCTGTATTCGCTATGCACCTGGCAGCTTCAGTGTTGAGTCCACACTGACAAACACATAACAATCAGGTGAATGCATGTCCAGCTCTCAAATCAGTGTTGTAATGTTTGTCTTTGATTCTATTTCTCATAAATTGTTAATCTAAATGTATTAGTGAAGATTTAGCTCATTAGGATTTTGATGCAAAGACATGTGAAAATACTTTGAAAAATTTAGAATCTTATGAACTGAATTTGAATGACATTTTCTAAATAGAAGATTTAAATTGGTAATTATCAAAACCTAATGTGTAATTTCGTGATTTCTTGTAGATATTGTATAAATGATTTTGTTGATTATTTAGTTAAGTATAGTTAATTGTTGATTTTACTTTCCCAGATTGACAGCCAAACGTTTAATCTTTAACAAGTCAGTAGAGCAATCTTTGGGGAAGGTATCCCTTCAAACTGGTATGGAATGTGTGAGGGCGAGAGTTGGAAATGCTGTAATTCCTAGCTTAATATTAACTAGCATTATTTTATTTCCCTCTGGACGAGTAACACCTAGAAGAGGAGAACAATTAGTGAAATTGTTGATTCTAGGGCTTGACTTAGTCTCCCAGACTGCAAAAGACGAAACCCTGTCGAGGAGTGGATTACTAAATTAATAACAGATAATTAATTATTAATTCACTGGGATTCATCCTGCCTGTCACACATTTGTCTCTTGACTCAATGATGAAAAGGGTGTATTAGTGGATAATTCCAAGAAAACAAGAAAGATAATCATTTTAGGGACTAAAACACTACGAACGGGGATTAATATCAACCAGAACATGTCGCCAGTTTTAGTGAATGTATTTTATTTTGATCGCATTGCAAAATAAAAGCTATTCATGTTGAAACAGCAGCACTCTTTACATTTCGAAACTAAACTTCAACTCTTTTGATGCTGACATCAGTGTAACGTCTGTCTTTGCTGTATTTATTTTTTTTTAACTACCACCCCAAAATTTTGACCAATCATGTGCCATTTCTACAAATTGACTGCTTGTTGATGACTCTGCCAATCGAGCAAGGAATTAAGAAGCTTTGCCAGCAATGTCATCGAGCTACCATTTGACTCTCCTAGCCAATGATGGCGCTCATCGAGTTAGGAATAAGCACGTGATCAATCACGTGCACCACACCATTGTCACAATCGATGTCAGCCATTTCCAGTTCAGCGATGCGATTCAAATGAAGATCAGTATCTAAAATAAAATTAAAAAGTATTTAAAACAATTCTAGCATATAAACACAACAACAATTAAAAAAACAACAAATAAATAAAATCAAAATTATAAATGAGATCAGCAGCTCTAATTACTACTTTGAGTTAGATATTCTACAATTAGAAAAATAATTTTAAAAATGATACTAGCCTGACACGACAACCCCACCAAAACAAATAACTACCCCCAACCTCCGTGTATTTTATGTGTAGAATTGATGTAAAACAAGTGTACCAAAATATACTAAGAGTTTTTTCTTCTGAAGTGTTAATGTTAAACTCAGCATCTGCCAATACGATCTAAACACAATGACGAGTGTAGATTATGTGAATCAGTCTCTACAAGTACACTCTAAAACAATGACGAGTGTAGATTATGTGAATCAGTCTCTACAAGTACACTCTAAAACAATGACGAGTGTAGATTATGTGAATTAGTCTCTACAAGTACACTCTAAAACAATGACGAGTGTAGATTATGTGAATTAGTCTCTACAAGTACACTCTAAAGTCTAAAACAATGACGAGTGTAGAGTGTGTCAGCATCTACTAGTGCGATCTAAAAACATTGACGAGTGTAGAGTGTGTTCTGTTTTCCAAAGTCGAAATAAAACTAACAGATTTCAGTAGAATGCGAGTTAGAATGACAATTGTCTTTCTACAAGGAAAAAAAACCCACTTACAAGATGTCCAAAATTAAGTCCTACTCTATCCTTATGACAGACTTAATTAAATCCCACTTTGTCCCTCAAGAAGATTAATTAAGTCTCTCCTCTTTATCCCCAAGTCCTACTTTAGAACTAAGCTGACTACTGCTGACATAAAACAAGCACACATGACCACTTTAGCTGGCAGTTTATATATACGTAGTCCGGCTAACGTACCGCTGACGGTGACTGTGATGGTGTGGTAGCTGTCTAGCGTGGTGATGGTGGAGTTGCGGTCTAGACTTTGCATGTGTAATGTTCCCGTGTGAATGTGGTAGTAGACAAGCTCTGCAACCAAAACAAGAACGACAACAAAAAAACACGTCAGCACTCGTGTGTGTGCTGGGTGCAAAGTTATGTTTTAAAGGAAAAAAACCACAATAGTTCTTTTTTTTTTTTTTATAGTGAGCTGAATAAAAAAGTGTAACAAACAGTAATTAATATCTGTTTTAAAGTGTGCTAGGAGGAAAAAGTACATATTGCATCATTTAATCAGTACTGCCTTGCGTTATATATATCACATCATTTAATCAGTACTGCCTTGCGTTATATATATCACATCATTTAATCAGTACTGCCTTGCGTTATATATATCACATCATTTAATCAGTACTGCCTTGCGTTATATATATCACATCATTTAATCAATACCTCTGTGTATTACATATTACATAATTTAACCAGTACTGCTTTGCATTATATGTTACATCCTTTAACCTATACTGATTTGCATTATATTTTTCAACCTTTAACCAGTAACGCTTTGCATTATATATTACAGCCTTTAACCAGTACCGCTTTGCATTTAAATACTACATCCTTTAACCACTACCTCGAGCGTAGGCCACATTTTCGTTAATGCTGTCCATGATGACAGAAGAGAGGCGTGTAAAGGCGTTGTTGGAAGGTGCGAATACAGTATACCGTGTGCTACTGGCTGCAGAAAGAATTCAATGATAGTCTGATAGTTAGGATTCATAATTAAACACACACATAGACGCATGCAAACACACACATATGCACGCTCCTACAGACACGTACGCACATACACGAATACACTCACATAAACCCACATAAACAGGCACACACACACACACACACAAACACACAAACTCGCACACACAACCCAGTGAGAATAAAAGAAAGGTTAGAGACCAAGAAGCATCTTGCGACAAATAAGAAAAAAGGGAAGAGAGAGAGGGAGAGAGAGAGAGAGAGAGAGAGAGAGAGAGAGAGAGAGAGAGAGAGAGAGAGAGAGAGAGAGAGAGAGAGAAAGAAGAAAGCAAAGAACGAACAGAAATGGAAATGCGCGTGTCTTTTTTCCTTGAATTTTTCTCCAAATTTCTCATATTTTTAAGTTGTATTTCAGATGAACTTATTGAGGCATACAATTAGGTATATAACGATACAATTAGACTGATCTTAATGGGGGCAGAAGACCTAGTGAGATTGAACGCAGTGTGAGTGGGGGTAGTGAGAGTGAGAGTGGATGAAATATGCATTGATGTATTGCGAGTGGGCATCATAAGGGTGGGTATACTGAGAATGGACATCATAAGGGTGGGGGGAACATATTGAGAATGGATATCATAAAGGTGGGGGGAACATATTAAGAATATACATCATAAATATGGGTGAGATGGACACATTGAGAATAAACATCATAAGGGTGAGTTGGACATATTGAGAATGATCATAAAGCTGGGGTGGACATACTGAATGAACATCATAAGGGTGGAGTGGACATATTGAGAATGGACATCACAAGGGTGAACATATTCAAAATGGACATCGTAAGGGTGGAAATATTGAGAATAGACAGCAAAATATTAAACATATTGAAAATGGACATAAGGGTGGAGTGGACATATTGAAAATGGACATCATAAGGGTGGGTGAGTGAGAATGGACGTTAGAAAAGTGGATTCAATGAGAATGGACATCATAGGATAGACATATTGAAAATGTACAACATAAAGGGGGACATAATGAGAATAGACATCATAAGAGTGGGGTGGGCTTATTGAGAATGGACATCATAAGGTTGGGCGAGTGAGAGTGGACATTATAAAAGTTGATTTAGTGAGAATGGATATCATAAGGGTAGGCATAGTATGAATGGACGCTAGGAGAGTGAATTCAGTGAGCATGGCGCAGTAAGGGTGGATGTGATGAAAACAGACTTAACAAAGGTGAGTTGAGAATGGATTTTTTGAAAAACATAATGATGTGGACGTATTGGGAATCGACGTAATAATTGTAGGAGTATTGAGAATGAACATAATATTAGTCATATTGAGAGTGTATGAACGGTACGAGAAAGCCACCATTTACATGGCTGTTGTGAGGAAGGCCGTCATTTATTTTGGACTTTGTGAGGAAGGATGTCATTTACTTTGGACTTTGTGAGGAAGGCTGTCATTTATTTTGGACTTTATGAGGAAGGCTGCCAATTACTATGGATAGAGTGAGAAATCATTTACCATGGAGTTATGAGGAAGACTATCATTTATTTGGTAGTTATCAGGAACTCCGTTATTTACTTTGGACGTTATCAGGAAGGCCGTCATATACTTTGGACGTAATGAGGAAAGCTGTCATTTACTATGGACGTTATGTGGAAGGCTGTCATTTACTGTGAACTTTGGAGAAAGGCCGTCATTTACTTTGGACATTATGAGGAAGGCTGTCATTTACTGTGAACTTTGGAGAAAGGCCGTCATTTACTTTGGACATTATGAGGAAGGCTGTCATTTACTGTAAACTTTGTGAGAAAGGCCATCATTTATTATTGTGTTTCAAGGTCGTTAATGTACATCATGTGTGTGGGGAAATGATGCTGGTAGGGAGATTGGAATGGTGGCGAGGGGCTCATGATGCTAAATTTGTATCTCTGTTAATTATAAGAGAGCTTTATATCTCTTGATTGGATCTCTCTTTCAACGATCTCCAAATGAAAATACGTAGCCAAACCTTATTTGTAGTTAGAGTCAAGAACGAAAGTTGTCCGTACCCAAAAGTTGGAAATTAGCACGGGTACGCTAAGTTTTGTGTGCAAAATTGACCACTTGAGAATTTTAAAAGTACAATGTTCACTAAAATAGGTCATCATTTGAATACATATATTGACGCAAAATTCAATAAACAATCAAAATTTAGGTAGAAATCATCGTTTCATCTGGTTGAATATTGAACTTGAACTTGAAAATTGAACCCGATAACATGTTCGAGAGTTGCGTCCCCTGCATCCATTACAATAGGGACATAAACATTCAAGACGGGAAACAGGTGTCAATGTGTCTCTGGGCGGTTCATTGGGTACGTCAGCAAGCAATTTTAAACTTTTGATGGCGATAGTTTGTCGTAAAAATAAAAATAAAAAAGAAATAATGTAGTGCAGTAATTATTAATATAAAAGAAAGCAGGTAGTGCAATCATTATTATAAATGATTACTCGTTTGATAACAACTGCTACATTCGCGCGTTTCGTTTTGAGCCCAACATTGGACATGGACACCGCATAGGCACTAACTAGAGTGGAACTTGGCCACCAGATCTTGATTTCAGTATGAAACTTTATTTCATTAGTGTTCCCATTAACTACTTTCCAACTACCATTACTGTTTAATAACGATTAATTAATTTAATTTGCATTACTACCTGACGCGTCCAAAGTTCTGTTCAGGGATACCCTGTCGACAAGGTCTGCGAAAGTCGAGAGGGGATACTCGGGGTTCCTCAGTACAGCGTAAATCGTGCCCTCGGGGACGTCCAATACTTCATCGATGAGGTGAATAACTCCGTTGGTTGCTTCGATGTCCATTACGCTGGCTCGGGCGTTGTTGAAGTATACACTCTTGTACAAAACAGAGCAGAAAAGTATGAGGTGTATGCTTTTCGGATTTAGTAGATGATGCTTTCTCTGAGTAGAAAACATTCTCTGCAATTTATTATTTTTAGTATCATGCCAGGCAAGAACTGTTGTCAATGTTTGCCGGAGAAAAACGTAGTGAGTATAAGAGAAAAAAAGTAAGCATATTCGTTCAATTCCTTATTGTATTCTTCTGGTGTTAAATGCGGCATGGTGTTTTTAGCACAATGGACAAGCACAGATAGAGAGAGAGATACACATACGCACGCACACACACATGAAGACTTGCGCGCGCGCACACATGCGCTCCCACACACACACATGAACACATGCATACACACGCACGCACACGCATGCACACACATATATACACGCACGCACATACACACACATGTACACACGCACGCGCACACATTCACATGCACGCACACATGCACACACATACGCGCGCGCGCGCGCACATGAACACGGGCATACACACACAACCACACACATACAAGTGCCCTGTTCCAGCATGACTCGCACAAAATGAGCATCTCAATCCAGTGCTTTCCAAAATAAAAACTGAATAGAACAACCAGAATATCCTCAGCATTTCTTGTTGCTACGCGACACGAGAGTGGCATTAGCGTTTTTGGAATGCGGAAAATGCAACCTTTCTCGTGTCATATGACATGCCAAGTGCCACTAAACACATGCAGCGTGTAATTTTTTAGTCACGTGATGTCAAAATAGAAGGCTTTCAGAAAGCAATAGTATGTTTAGAATATGAAGCCAAACTGAAATTCTGCTTGATTTCGTTGGTTAGAAGTATTTTCTTGAGTGTAACTTACAACAGGATTGCTATTAATTGTTGAAAATAATTCCTTTTTCGTGTAACATGTTTTAAAATAAAATAAATCTTGTTTTAAATCTTGTTTGGAAGATTCTGGAAAAAAATAATGTAAACTTACCTATCTTGCTCGGAAAATTCTGAAAAACAAGACACAGACTTACTTGTCCTGACTGATAGATTCTGATGGCATGTCCATTCAGTGTGTTCAGCATACGGCCACTTGTCAAATCCCAGCTGAAGTATTCCCCTCTGATGACGTGGACCTGCACTACGTCGCGCAGAAAATTGACGTCAACGAGGAGGTTGTTCTGCTCATCTGAGGTCAGTCTGCTGAAAGCGTCATCGGTGGGCACTAGCACGGTATAAGGGCCTGTGCGCGAGAGAAGTGAAATTCTCTAAGTAGATCTGAAATGTTTACACACACTCTCCTGAAACTACACCTTCTCGACACACAACCAACCCCTCCGCCCTCTCCAGAAAAAGTGAGGAGAGGAAGTTTTCTCAAGACGACAACCAACAAGCTGTAAATATCTCTGATAAAAGGCTTTTCGCATCCTCTGGGGAGAGAGCGAAAATACAATGTCGAATTTAGGGTTACGCGCCCCTTCCCACCCCACCCGACGGAGGGCAGTTGAGGCTGTGCGCCAAACTAGGTGCGACCTGTTTCACCCCCTTCCGCCAGCCCTCCTGCCCTCCACCTCAGGCGCACCTCAGAGGCTTTGGGGCTCCCCCAGAGGCAGCCCAAGACTGAGAACGTCGTGAAGATGAAAGGTCTATTGCGGCTTCTGGGGTGCACACACACACACACACACACACACACACACACACACACACACACACACACACACAGGCACACCAGTGCAAATTTTAAAAAATTCAAAGAAAAGCAGATATTTAAGAGTATGCAAAGAAAATATCTCGAACTTGGAGCAAACATAAAAATGCATTTGTAAGTCGTGTACTTTTAAAATTCTCAAAACGAAATTAGTAAATTGTGCACATAGGTATGCATACACATACACAAAACAAACGCACACAGATTCACTCGGCCATTCTCACACGCATGCATGAACACACCGCCACTAAGGAAAAAAAAAAGATTGCCGAAGGAACGCGACATACCGCCGTCAGTCAGGTCCAGAATTTGCTGGTCCAGCGCACTCTGCAGTGTGGACGCGAACTGCGTCTGGTTGGCTGCACGGGCCGCATCGATGATGCTTTGCATCCCGAAACAGGACACCACCATCGCCGTCATCAACATCAATCTCAACATCTTTGTGTCGTTCTGACTTTGTGACTGAACGATATGTTGCCTGCAGAATGTGTCCAGTCTTTTAGAACTTTCTGACAGTTGAAGTGCCGCGACTTACAGTGGCAGTATTGCAAGAACGGTCCAGTTGAAATGATAATACTGGCGTGCAAAGTGATTTACCGATCTACACCTCAAGTCTCCAGAACAAATAAAAGCAGTCGTTCTTAGAAAGTTTATAACTAACCTATTTCTGTCGGACAGTATTTGAATGATTATTCTTTGTCAATGATTCGTATTGGTCATGTACATTTTTAGAAGACACTCTTAAGTTCCATTGCATTGATAAATGTGTTGGAGTTCATTTTCCTCCCCTCTTCCCCCAACAAAATCTTGTTTTCTGAAGTGTACTTTATTTCCTGTGTATATAATGAAGATGTAAGAATAAAGGTGTCCATTACGATAGAACTGGGATGAAATTATATATATAAGATGTAAGACTAAAGGTGTCCATTACGATAGAACTGGGATGAAGTTTATATATATATATATATATATCGAAGATGTAAGACTGACGGTGTATATAATGACAGAAGTGGGATGAAATTGTATATAACGACTCTGTGAGAAAGGAAGATGAATACAATTGGTGGTAGAGGGGTATACACAATTAAGCCTTATATGAAGGCGTATAATAATGAGAATATAAGGACTGGGGATGTAAAACTGAATGGGTGTTTATTGAAAGCAGGATGTCTCTCCTGGACAGGAGACATCATGGAATTAGTACGACTACTGTCCACTTTAATTACCACGCATATATTAGAAAATTGCGTCGTCTCCTGATTTATCATTGGCCAGACTCTTGCATCACAGATAATAATAGCATTTGTCACAAATGTCGCTTGATGTTACAACCACTAAGCACATTAAGAGTGACACCTAATCTATGGCACGGTGGTTAGAACGATATCGAAATGGGGGTCAAGATAAGCCAGGAGTAAAGTAAAACTACGAATAGCCGCTCCACGAACCGGATCTCGATAGTTAAATGTAGGTCAGTTGTGAGAAAAACTTGGAATATATTCTTTCCGAAATGTATCTCGATAGTTAAACACGTACAAATAGCTCGATTGTAAGTAAAACTTGGAGCAGACTTTTTTCCGAAATATATCTTGATTGCAAACACTTAATTATTTGGGAGCGTTGTGAGATAGTTTCCGAAGACTATGTTGCTAGTAAATGCATAATTATCTAGGTTAGTTTGAACAAAACCCGAGCTAAACTGTTTTCGAAAAGTACCTCGATAACAAACACATACTAATCTAGGTCAACCATGCTATCTTTTTGAAATCTCATTTGAATTACACAAAATTCAAATCTAAATCAGATGTGATCCAATTGACTCGTCAAAGCCATTGTAATTTCTGACGAATTACACATTATCTACAAGGTTGCAATCCAGATTTATGAACCATTGAAACCTCATATTAATTATACTCATAATCTATGTTAGATGTTATTAACAGCATTGTCATTTCACATGAGTTGCAAAATATTCTAGGTGGTTGTGATCAAACGTGATCCAAAAATTGTTTACGTAAATCCATTGAAGTTTCATTTGAACCAAGCATATAATCTATAATAATAGTCATTTGTAATCCATTTTTTCTAGATAAAGCCTCCGAAGCTTCAAATTTTCGTATGAATTTAACCTAAACACAACTGAGGTCAGTTGTGATCTAAAGTGTCTAGTTTGTTTAGTCATTGAAGTTTCTTTAATTGAATTACATTTATAATCTAGGTAAGTTGTTATCCAAATTGTCTATTACAGTCATTGAAGTTTCTTCAACCGAATTACATTTATAATCTAGGGCAGTTGTCATCCAAGTTGTTTGTTTAGAATCTTTGAAACTTCATATGAATATATATAACCTTGGTTAAAATTAATGTGCTCCGTGCTGACTAGTTAGTAGAAGTTATATATATATAACCTTGCTCAGAAGAGCTCCATTCTGACTAGTTTGACTAGTTAGTGGAAGCTATATATATATATAAAACCTTGCTAAATGTGATCCATACTGGCTAGTTTAACTGGTTAGTTAAAGTTATATATAACCTTACTCAAATGTACTATATGCTGTCTAGTTAGTGAAAGTTCGTTTGATATACGAACACGAAAATATCTGTCAGTTGCCCAAAAGTGGCGGTGAAATTTGCTGGTGTTTTTGTATGTGTATTGACACCAGTGACACAAGTTGTCTTATTAAAGCCACTTAAACGTCATACGAACTGCATATATAATTCAAACTAGTAGCAATCTAAGTTGTTTATAAATCGTTTCATGTTTGTGTGGGGTGTCTAAGTGCGTTTTAAAGTGTATTTCATTTTTTTGAAATAGACAAAAATACTTTGTTTCTTTATTTCATTTTGCTGATTTTGAAATAGACAAAAATACTTTGTTTCTTTATTTCATTTTGCTGATTCTCGCTTGCTGCTGTTCGAAGAGCGTAATATGACGTAAGGTGACGTTTTGCGTTGCGCGATTCTTGACGTCGCTTACAACGGCACACGCTTTTTATAGATAACTGACTGAACTCGGATAACTGACTGAATTCAACTATACTCGTACAAAATCAATGTGCTCATGCAATCATAATAAATAAGCTTCACTACTTGTTCCTATAACTAATAAATGACTGTTATAATTTAATATCCCGTAAATGAACTCGTAAATTTCAAGTTCTAGACAAAGAATATCGGGGAAGTGTTTACGGCTCACTCTGAACAATGCTGAGCCATTCTTCTCTCTCTTTCTGGGTACTTTTGCAGTTTTAGTGTACTTTCTTCAGTATTTTATATATATACCTGTCAACTGGTTGATAAACAAGCAGTCACTACCACGATCACCAAAGTACAGCCCGAATTAACATTTTATAAAGCAGTTTGCTTTGCCAAGTATTCATGGAACAATATTTCCAGGACTTCTTTCTACAAAGAAATTAACAATTAAGATCTGGAGGCTTTCTAAAGGACATTATTTTATTAAAGCACTACTCCCCAATTGTTCACTCAGACAGCACTGTGAGTTGCTCGGAGTACGACTGTTTACTCAGCCCAATAGCGTACTTTCGTTATGCAGTACGTCAATGAAAAAAACAAGTGCACTCACGTTTGTGTGTGCCAATATTTGCTTTTTCAAGCGAAATTGTGAATAAATGCCCCTTTTACTGTTCATAAGTAGTGAGAAGATTTAATCAATGAGAGAGAGAGATTTACTTAATGAAATGTGAGATTTTGATGACAATATTTATGAATGGAAGTTTCTCCTTCCTCCCCGCCTACCACCTGCAAATTTGTAATAAGAGTTTGTGAGCAATAAATGGTTTATATTTTTAGTAATATATTTTAAAATAATTATTTCAGACACGTCTATAATGTTCTCAGCTTTTGAACGAATATTGCACTACTTTTCCCTTCACGTATGCATGTAGATCCCTGTTTTAAAGCATCAATATATACATTTACTACACCATTTATTTTTCTAGTTTTTTTTTCTCACAAACTAGATATTATTTTTGAAATATCGCTTAATTAATTTAAAGTGCTTAATATGTAACATCTGCTAACTTTGAAAGTTATTGGAAAGTGCAACTTATTATGCATTGATATAATGTACTGTGATATTACAAACATACAAACCTATATTACAAACATATTTCGTCCTGAAGGACGGATTGGATGGGAAAAGACCAACAAAGAAAACAGAAAACCATTTTTGGCATCTCTTTATGCACTAGTCAACTTCACTGTGAGGATAGTGTACATATACTATATTGTATATATAAAAAGACTGTCAGTGGATGAATAAACTAAAAAAAAAAAATGTCCCACCGGTATGATAGGCGTGTCAAGCCACAATTAAGTCACGTTTGCTTTTGCACCGACCTGGCCCCGATACACCTGTTGAAGGGGTCTGTGCATGTTAGATTCTGAAAACATTGAGGTTCGAGACTGATAAGAAAGGAAAAACGGCCTCACCTTGTCTTGCAACACGCAGCATAGTCTCTTGTAACTGATTAAAAAAAACTACGAAGGTCCATTACACTAAGTAAGAAGTGGTTATCATAGATCACTGTGACACTGGAATCTAAACAGTTGGAAAATCACCGCGAGTTTTGTCTTTCGGCTCTTCAACTCAGCAACAACAGATGCTAAATTCTATTTGCAGTGTATTGCAGAGACACTAAAGGGTGAGATTGCAAATACTTGCGTACATACTTATTCCTTGCTTATGTCTTTTGCTGCTGGTTAAAATAAATACTAACACTTGACCACTTCCTCCATTCATGGACTTTCTGATATAACGTGTGCATGCTGTATTCTTTGTGCAATACCAACTGCCCATAGACAGCAATAAACATTAAGATCTGAGTTATCTGATCCTAAAACGAATACTATTCTTTATACATTTTGCAGACATAATCACCCAGTAAAAGTGTGGTTAAAGACGGGCTATAGCTACCCTCCAAAGATGTCCTTCCTAACTGTGGCCATACTTGTGACGGCCATCTCCCAGACACAATCACAAACGATCAGTCAGTCTGTTTCCGGCTACTTCAACCGCCTGCTGAACACGGCCAAAATGTATGACGTTCTCAATGGCCATGGTGAGTTACTAAGTATAGCAAATATAGTCACAGCCAATAGTTATTTTAAGTAATAATATAGACACAGCCAATAGTTATTTTAAGTAATAATATAGACACAGCCAATAGTTATTTTAAGTAATAATATAGACACAGCCAATAGTTATTTTAAGTAATAATATAGACACAGCCAAAAGTTATTTTAAGTAATAATACAGACACAGCCAGTAGATATTTTAAGTCATAAAAATGTTTCAGTGAAAGTACTTTTTGATGCGCATGCGTGAATGTATTTCGAGCTTAGTACAGCATCGCAAGGAAGACAAAAGAATATCTTGTAATATGCCTAACGTATTTTGTAGTCTAACCGTCCCACTTGTACGGATATAGAACTAACAAGTGCTGATTGACTCGGACAGAAGTGGCAATAGAAACCGGACTATTCTGTTACGAATGAATAATCTGCACCTGAATTTCATGACTGACATTTGCCCTGTATTATTGACATAGGCTTTGTTCCAGTTAGTAGAGAATGAACGTAGTTATTGAAAATGCAAGCTGTACAACACAAATCTTTGTCTTTCATGACTAAAAATAAGTTTGACGAGAATATCGTAACAGTGCATAAATTTATAAAAAGTTGAAAATACTTGATTTAAATATACTCTAACCGATCAAAAAAGATTTAAAATATTTTTCACTTGTGTTAGAGTAAGAGTTAGTTCCTTTTAAATGAAGGTCAAGGGCACTTTCGATTGTCTTCTAGTACATAAAATAAACCTATCCTAGTTGTAATTGGCAAAATACAAGTCTTATACAGTTGTAATGGGTCATGCAAGGTCTTATTTTGTTGCACTTGATCAGAAATAGGTCTTCTACTGCAAAAACAAGTTTTCTACAAGTTTAAATGAATTAGAAAAATTTTGCAATTGTAACTAATATGAAAGTAAGCTTTTTACAGTTAAATTAATTCAGAAAATAAATCTTCTGAAATTGTAATTCTTCAGAAATACTAGACTGGTTACCTAATTCACCCTTCAACCTTTACAATTAAGTTGCCCTCGAGTTTCGGCATTCAATGTAACGACAGGTAAAATCTCATTCACACAAACACACTTCACCTTCTATAAAAATAAATATTAATAAAACCCACCACACACACACACCATTACACAATAAGTAATAAAAAAGAAAACACAAACTTAAAGGAAGTTACAAATGGCTTCCTCACATTTAAAAAAAAATTTCTATACATATGTTGACACAATTCCTAGGAAAAACAATTTATACAATAATTAGCACACTAATAAAGCATGTAAGTAAACTGTAAACAATCACAGGCAAGTGGAAAACTAATTCCATGGCTTCCATAGGTCTTCCACATTTTTTTTTTAACATTGCTACCCTCCTAGAACAGAGTAAGGAGGAAGGCCCCACAGGAACTCTACAGAAATTAAGAACATCAAGAAGATGAAAAGTTTCCACGCAATTCCTGTGGGGAAAAGAAGTGATCGTAAAGAAGAAGAAGAAGGTAAATTCGTGTACAATGCATGGGTTGGATTAATTATTTTAACTTGACTGATTACAACATAGATTATATTTCATTCCACTTTCGGCTCCGTCCCCACCAACCCACAGTCATTACTGGATAATCAAGTCAATACTTCTGTTAAAATAACAAGAAATAAATTTAATAATCTCCAACAATATAATATACCGTATAAAGCAAGAAGTTATAAATATGGATCTTCCGAGACCGCCTATTCTGCATATATGAATAAAGTCAAATCGTAAACACGGTTCAAAAGTCAGTTGGCTTGAAACTAGCCACTTAGCTGTATTCTCTGTAATCGATGAAGTACACCTGACAGAGTCACACATACGAACAGTCCACAATTCACACTCAGCGATTATCGTAGGACCCATCTTAATTCGTCTCACTGTGTCTTCAGCTCAGTCTCCAACCAATGCAATATGTCAGGGTGCAGGTAGAGGAGACAAGGCCAAACAATAACTCAAGCACAAAGCCAGGAGCTAAGCCAAATCCAAAAGCATGCTTTTCTGATGCAACTGCGAGCAAGTCTTTCATCCACAAATCTGTTCTACCCGTGGTGTTATAGGGGGGACTGTTTCATGCGGAACACTTAGCAGCGTCTTTTTCAGCTATATATATATATATATATAGAGAGAGAGAGAGAGAGAGAGAGAGTTAGAGTTACACACGCCCACGCTTCTTACGTACTCAGCCTACATCAACGGCAGGAAAACATTTCTCCGTATATGGACGTCGAGCGTCCGGTTAAACAGTACTTTCCACTATCCTTCACCTTTCAACTATCCACGCGTGATAGTCAGCTGATTTATATCCTTAGTACATGACAAACACTTACTATCATCAGAAAACTTCTGATAACTACATGCCATCTGTAACATACTTTCAAGTAACACTTTTGAAAATATGTTACACTTACTATCATCAGAAAACTTCTGATAACTACATGCCATCTGTAACATACTTTCAAGTAACACTTTTGTATGTTTATCATCAGAAAACTTCTGATAACTACATGCCATCTGTAACATACTTTCAAGTAACACTTTTGTATGTTACACTTACTATCATCAGAAAACGGTTGCTTGATAGAGGTAGTCTCTAACAGGAAACTTTATTTATTCCCAAATTTTAATTATAAGAATATGAATATAAATCAGTTTGTTAATTATTACTTTTTAATTCACTTGCAACGGATACTGACCTTCTGTAATTGTTGTTAAATGTGCGAATTTATTTAAAACAGAAATCAATTTTTACTGGCAACTTGAGTCCTCTTAAAATCTTAAATTCAAATAAAAAAGCAATTTCAACATATACATCATTGTTTTCTTGTATTGGTGCGTGTGCGTATGTGTGTTTTTTGTGTATATGTATATATGTTTGTGTGTTCGTGTGTGTGATCTAAGTGACATACTTTGAGAAACAGTTACAGGTAGACGCAATGGGTTATGCCAAGAGCGAGGAGGAAGAAAGGTGTCCACATAAAAATGTATAATACATTATGGAAAGCCCTTAATGTTATCATCATCATCATCATCATCATCGTTATCATCACCACCACCACCACCACCACCACCATCATGTCTAAGTCCATTTAAGACACTTGATCCAAATATAAAGATCAAACATTTTTATACTTTTTCCCCCAACAGACCCCTACACACTATTCTACCCATCCGACACCTATCTACTGAACTACGTCAGTAGGAAGGGCATGACCATACAACAGCTGCTACAAGACGAAGAGGCAGCCAATGAGCTCGTACGATATCACGTGATTAACGGATCTGTACCACGTGATCATCTCTACAACGAGTTAGTGCTGACAGCTCTAAATGGTGGTGGCGTCCGAATCAATTACTATCTCACCAATGGAGTAAGTAAAAAAATATAATATTATTATTATTCTGTCATTTAAAAAAAACTGTTTGTCAATGCATTCAAAATTATTATAATATAATTATTTCACAAATCGAGTAAGCGAATAGAACAATATTATAAGATGATTACTACGTCACTAAGGAGGAAGTAAATATTGAAATATAGGTACATACTATCTCAAAGGAGCTAGCAAATAAAATCATGCAGATATAAATCTTAAATTTGGAACCTCACTCCTTTCTGTCATTAAAATCATTGCCTAATAAATGAATGACAACTGTAGAGACTCTAAGACTCTTACAACAGGACAGTACGGTCCTGTTGACATTGTGTGTGGTGACTGAACCAATGTTGATCTTGTTTTGATGATTCAATCGCAAATATACCTGTTAAAATTAAGATTAGATTAAACAAATGCTTGTTTTTGCTTTATCGTCTGTGGACATCAGTTTGTAAGTTTGACTGAACATCTTAAAACGGGTCACTATTTATAGTTACACTTTTCATTCCAAACAACCAATCAGTTACTTTTTAAATTCCTTAACACATTTCTATACTACAGAGTATTTTAAATTTTTAAAAATCACTTTATAACTAAGTAACTTTTTTATCTTTTAGTACAGTGACCCCTTCAATTGTCACTAAGCGAAAAGTTAGTGTCAGCGAATAGGTTAAGAGCTGTCTGGGAAAGACTGAAAGTGATCAAACCACAAAACACATAGTACTTGTTTTGTTAAAAGAATTACATTTTGGATCTCTTAGGGAACTCTCACGTCTTTTCCGCTTTTTAGAAGAAACTGATTTTATAATTTTTTCTGCACAAAAGGGATAAATGAGGTGTGGCAACTGACTGACTCACAGGGCGGAACTAAAAATAAATACAATACAAAAAACTGTAGGTATACTAATGAAAAATATTTGTAAATTAAAAAAGCAATTTTCTTCTGCCGAGTAATCCCACTTATATTTAAATGAGTAAATGAGTATTTTAAAATATCAATAAATCAGTACTTGCAATTCTATGACGATCAATGAAAAGTATTCCAACAAAAGCAAAGAAAATATTTTGGAAAGAAAAAAAAAGTCAGCGTTGATAAAACAGACCAATACGAAAAATCAGCTGCTAATTCAAGCATTTTGAATACGACTGTTGTATGATGAAGCAATGTGATCACACAGACTGTTGCATGATGTAGCGGTGTGACCATGCAAATGTATGATGTAGCAGTGTGACCATACAAATGTATGATATAGCGGTGTGACCATACAAAAGTATGATATAGCGGTGTGACCATACAAATGTATGATATAGCGGTGTGACCATACAAATGTATGATATAGCGGTGTGACCATGCAAATGTATGATATAGCGGTGTGACCATACAACTGGTGAGCATGTATTCCTGTACGACTGTACAATTTGCTGTTCATCACTGCTGAGAAAGAAGCTGAATGCTATGTCGAAAGCACAATTAGCTGACAATTTTCGCAATTTCATTCATGAACTTACGGGGAGAGGGGAGGGGACAGTAAAATGTGCTATTTAGTACTCATTTGCAACTTGATGGTTTTTTTCTTTTTATTGTTCTCATTATTAAATTTGTCGCTATCTTTGTCCTTTAATTTAATTAATTCTTTTGGAACGACTGTTAATTGGAATTTGGCTGGGTCGAGCTGTATTTATTGGATGATTAATAATTCATTAAGAGGGAGAGATAACATCGCCGATCCTAGAAGGCAACGTAACTGTTTTGCTGAATTAACGATAACTGTCTCATAAAACTTCAGCGGTAAGATACAGTACAGTGGTTAGAAGAGTAAGTTAGGTCGAGTTATCAGTATTAAAACTAAATTCAGAATTAATAAATTCGAATAATTAGCACTGTAACAGTGTCGTTAAAATAACCCCACATGTAACAATATACTAACTTAATAAACTTACTTGAAGGTTGGAAATTGAGACTTTTAATATGCTAACTTAATAAACTTTGACAGTTGGGAATTGACATTATTAATATGCTAACTTACCCAAACGTACTTGATAGTTGGAGACTGAGACTATTTATGCTAATTTACCCAAACGTACTTGATAGTTGGAGACTGAGACCATTTATGCTAACTTACCCAAACGTACTTGATAGTTGGAGACTGAGACTATTTATGCTAACTTACCCAAACATACTTGAAAGTTGGAGATTGAGAGTATGTATGCTTAACACTACGCGAAGATTTTTTTCTCTTTAGTAATAATTTTAACAACTGTTTATCAGTTTTAGCTTCTTTAAAACAGTGTATTTAGTATCTTAATCTTAATCTTGGCAAGAGGCCAGCACATTCCTGTCTTTGCTCATGTCGTGTGTCTCACGTGCAGGCATATGCTACTGAAGTGCAAGAACTGTTTTTTAACTGGTGAGACTAAAAGTTTTCTAACAAACAAACCAGAATTTGAGTGCAAGGAAAGTGGACATTTTTCTCTAGATTTTACGGATTATGCCTATCGCAGATAGAGTGATTCGGTATAATAAAGAAAAGAACACTTATTTATACTTTTAATATAAAGAACACTTTATAAGAGATATTTTCCATGTCTGAGATACAACTATAGTAGAATGAACAGGTCTGAAATTAAAATTAAAAATATAAGGGGACCGATAGAAAGTTTTAATCAGAAATAAATTAGTAGGTTTGCTATAAAATTCGAAATAAGTTTAATTTTCCTTCAAATCTAATAAAACCACGTTTTTTGGGGGGATGCTTCTGATTATATTTTTTGTGCTAAAATTAGCATTCTCAATTATGACTTCCATCTTCATTACTGAGTGATCACGTGACTTTCACGGAACATGTTACTGTAGTATTTCCTACAAAAATTTAGTGAAGCTTCAGGCGGAAGTGACGTACACACTCCTGAACCTACTAAGCCTTATGCACAAATTTAACATTGTAGACCATTATTTGACGTCATTTCTCTACTCGTCTGACGTCGGTGGTAAATGACTCGAGATCTACAGCGTCAGATCTTATCCACGTGTAGGTGTTTAGTTTTTTCCTCTGCCTTTTTTAAGCTATAGTTGAAGATTGTTAATCATTCCTTAGTTCAGTGGTGAAGTGTTTAATGCCGTGTGAGTCAGTTGTGGGCAGTAAACAACAAATTGCAATATTTCCAGACAAAATTACTCAAGAAAAACTATTCATCTTTTCCTGTCAGTTAACAAAAAATAAATGTTCTGAAATTTTAATAAACAAAGCAAGCAGGCAAGAAGACAAACTAAGTTTAGAATTACCGTAAACATAATACTCTCTTTATAAAGTATTTAATAATATTTCTTTTAAGAAAATAAATTAATACTAAAGCATAAATTAATATTTTCAAGAAACTAATTCAAGTAAACATAACAAGTAATAATTTTGTTGGGTCTTTTTCTGTCTTTTAATTGTTTATCGTCACTTTGCCCTCTAACATTAGATTTAGAGACAAGCTAGAAATTTTTTTTTTTTAGATGAGTTGAAGATTTAAAGAAATAATGAGTTGAAAATTGAAGTGAACTGAATAAATTATGATTATTCGATCTGTTTCCTGCAGGTTTACACAGCACAAGGTGTTACGATAATTATAACTAATTATCGAGAGGTGACTAATGGGGTCATTTATATGTTGGCTGACGTCATGGAACCTGCCTTAGGTTCAGTGTCTGATGTCCTCGAAAGTCACAACGACCTGTCTTCTTTTGTGTCCGCCATCAAGGCAGCTGGACTTTTCTATTTCTTGCAAGGTGAGTCCTTCCTTCCTTCACTCACTCATTCATTCATCCCTCTCTTCCTTCCTTATTTTCTGTCTTTTTTCTTTCTTTATAAAAATAATTTTATTTTTTACTCTTCCATCCATCCTTTTGTTCACCCTACAGTTCAAGTTGTTTAATTTATTTATTTAAGTGATTCTTATAACATCTCCATCCAGCTGTTATTCTTTAATGCTTAATTTGTTCCATTTGTTATACTTTAATTTATTTTCCTTGCACTCTGCTTTCCTATTCGTGTATATAAGCATCATTCGTAATTTAAAGTAGAAACGAATTGCATTATAATTATTATTTCAGTTAGTTACGCCATTAATATTCGAGTGCATTGATGATAACGTTGTTTTCATGTTGTCAAAGAAACAACAATTACATAACTGTCTGATCTGTGTCTTTCAGCCAATGTTGTTTTCATGTTGTCAAAGAAACAACAATTACATAACTGTCTGATCTGTGTCTTTCAGCCAATGTTGTTTTCATGTTGTCAAAGAAACAACAATTACATAACTGTCTGATCTGTGTCTTTCAGCCAATATTGTGTTTTCATGTTGTCAAAGAAACAACAATTGCATAACTGCCTGATTCGTGTCTTTCAGCCAATGTAAATGAAGGAAATGAATAACAGGAGCATGCAAAAAGTGTTGTTTAAAATTATTTTCTTCAGATCAAAACCCAATCACTGTCTTTGCTCCATCCAACGCTGCTTTCACCAACCTCGGAAGTAGACTTCAGGCGCTTCTTGACAACCCATCACTCCTAGCGGGTACGTATTGAGTTTAGTTTGTTTTCTTTCAGTCGCACGCACGTGCACATACACGTATACAGACACACACACACGCTCACACACAAATAAACAAACAGTTGTTCATCCATACATCAGTTAGCAATTAATTGAAGCATGGCGTAAATACGTATGCAACAGTATTCTCATAGAAAGCATCATCGCACTGTCACTTTTGATGGGATATGGCTAATATGCACTTTTCTGATTGAATAGAAGGCACTGAGTCTTCTTTTAATGATCTCTTTGGTATGTGACCCATTTCTTCCCAAAACAACGGCCTGGTGTATTGATCAGCGTGTGCTTCTTTTGGAAAATGCGCTACACAACATTGCTCCTTTTACCTTCTTAGAAAGATTCGATCTTTCCTTTTTAATGAAATGTATTCACTGCCGCAGTCTTTGTGGATCTTTCGGGAATCTTGAAGGCATATTCCTTCAAATTTACTGGTATTCGAGCAGCCGAAAGCGACTCATTCGCTCACACGATAGTGCCCGAGCGAGCAGAAACAGTATATCTACGCTACGATCATTATCCTGAAAGCGTGTCATACCGCGACCCGGATGTATTTGAAGGGAAATTTGTACCTTTGACCTTCGTGCTCAAGGTAGCATTTTTAGCGCTCTTTCTAAACGAATAGCAAGCGATGTTAGCATTTCTTCGTAAATTATGTAGGACATGCTCAAACTATCGTCATATTGTATTGCTTCACTCCTGTTCATTACTGCTTCTCATGTCGTTCCTGTGTCGTTGCGTCAATTATTGTTGTTTCTCATGTCGTTACTCTTTCAAATGTAATTGCTTAATTATTGCTTCTTATGCTTTCGCATTATATTTCTGCTTATATTTCTAATATTCTTGATATTTTTCTTTATTAATTTATCAAAGTAATATAACTTGATCATTGTTTTCGAAAAAAAACAAGTCAGAACAATTCTATGTTATCACTGTTAGCCAATCGAAGTAAATTTACTTTATCACTATTAGAGAATCAAAATAAATTTATTTTATCACTAGTTAGTAGCCAATCAAAGGAAGTTGTCTGTATCGATGTTAACTAATCAAAGTAAATTTATGGTCTTATCAGATGAAGAAAAAACAAACTAAACTGAACAAAATACTATTTTTTTCAGTAGTTCTTTTCAAGCTCAGAGTGAAGATAATTTTTGTTCCTTCACTGCTCTGACGGTACATATAAGAAATATTTAGCAAGCTTTTGCTGATGGTAATTTTTTTTTTAAATCTTAAAGTTCAAGAACAACTACAGAATTTATAACAAAGCAACATATCTTTCATAAAGATATAAAGACTAGAGTTACGGGAAATATATTTAAAATCAAATGAGTTATTTAATTGATGAAAGACTAGAGAAAAATAAAAAGTAAATTAAAATAAATAAAATTAACAAAATACATAAACGTTCTATAAGCCAGAAATTAAAGAGATTAAAGACGGTTAAAATTATTGCGAAACTCCGCAGTAGAAATCATGTTCGTTTGAGAAATTCTAAATTATCCACCCAATGTTTCCCTTCCCCTGTTTCTCTATTTGTTCGTACTGTAATAGGTCTGTATTATTTTTGACAACAGAGGTCGTGAAGTATCACGTGGTTCCGGGCACTCTTTACTTGGCCGGAATTCATACTTCCGACTTGCACACACTCGAAGAGAAGGACCGTCTTCACATCACGACCTTATACGGTAAGACTGCCAAATAAGCACTTATTTGTACCTCTGCACACATTGTGACCTAGTTTCATTCAGTGACTGCCTTAGAATTTACTGAGTTGTTTCCCTTATTTAGTGTGCTTCATAAACCTGGTAAAAGTAAGCACTGCTTCATTATAGTTTTATTATTATTATTATTAGTAGTAGTAGTAGTGCAACTTTATTATTATTAATGCAGCTATATTATTATTAGTGCAACTTTATTATTATTATTAATGCAGCTTTATTATTGTCATTAGTGCAATTTTATTATTATTATTATTAATGCAGCTATATTATTGTCATTAGTGCAACTTTATTATTATTATTAATGCAGCTTTATTATTATTAGTGCAGCATTATTATTATTATTAGTGCAGCTTTATTATTCTTATTTATTGTATTATTATTATTCGCTTAATGAGAGCCTCCAGTCGGTAATGATCAGTTGTTTCCGGTCCTTCAGCAGGTTATAATGGGGCTATTACTGTGGACAATGGCCACACTCTTGTCAATGGTACTAACCTGAGTGCTACCAACGGTGTGGTTCACAAGGTCGACAGAGTACTCATTCCTGCTTCTCTTCAAAATCAGATTTGATTCTTCGCACATTTCGTGGTCAGGGCGATAATAAATTCCGTTGAACTTTGAACTGTCTCCGCCCTGCAGCGTGACCTCTCTTTATTGTTTTAAAATCTGTTTCAAAATATGTCACAAGAGTCTGTAATTGTAGCTTTCCTTCCTGATCATACTTGCTTCATTCTGTGTGAATCCCGAGGTTGCAGATTGTCGGTGTTATCTTACTCTCTTTCCTTTTTGTTTTCTTTCTTACTCTTTTTTTTTTATTTCTTTAGAATAATAAACTTTATCTATTACTATAGCTATCTTTTCGTTTTCTTTCTTACTCTTTTTTTTTTATTTCTTTAGAATAATAAACTTTATCTATTACTATAGCTATCTTTTCGTTTTCTTTCTTACTCTTTTTTTTTTATTTCTTTAGAATAATAAACTTTATCTATTACTATAGCTATCTTTTCGTTTTCTTTCTTACTCTTTTTTTTTATTTCTTTAGAATAATAAACTTTATCTATTACTATAGCTATCTTTTCGTTTTCTTTCTTACTCTTTTTTTTATTTCTTTAGAATAATAAACTTTATCTATTACTATAGCTATCTTTTCGTTTTCTTTCTTACTCTTTTTTTTTTAATTTCTTTAGAATAATAAACTTTATCTATTACTATAGCTATCTTTTCGTTTTCTTTCTTACTCTTTTTTTTTAATTTCTTTAGAATAATAAACTTTATCTATTACTATAGCTATCTTTTCGTTTTCTTTCTTACTCTTTTTTATTTCCTTATAATAATAAACTTTATCTATTACTATAGCTATCTTTTCGTTTTCTTTCTTACTCTTTTTTTATTTCTTTAGAATAATAAACTTTATCTATTACTATAGCTATCTTACACACACACGCACGCACACACACACACACACGAACTTACATTTTCACCAATTACTTATTATACTTATTTTATTTTAAAAAAATAAAATAAAAAAAAAGAAGCAAAAACAATTTACTCTGAGTATATTTTACAAATTCTACAATAAAATAGTTTTAAATAAAATAAAACAGCAAATTAAACTTAGATTTTAGTTGCCATTTAGAAAAAGTTGATGTGAAATTGAGAAAAGATTCAATTTATGAACTTAAAACGTCAATTCGACAGAGCAAAAAAATCGATTGTTAATGACGTGATCGAAGACAGTATGCTTTAGACTGCTTCGTAGAAAGTGTATGGTAAGATGTGGATAGTGTGTGTATGTGTTTTGTGTATGTGTAGTGTTACGAAGTAGTTAGCGTATTGTGTGAATTGTGGGCAGTGAATTGTGTGAGGATGTTTAGTAAAGGGTTGTTCAAAGCTGTGGTGTATAAGATGTGTTGATTGTGGGCAACTTACGATGTGCTGATTGTGGGATAGTAATATATGGATTGAGGACAATGTATGATGTGTGGACTCTGGGCAGTGTAATATATGGTTTGTGGGCAGATGTATTGTAAATGGGCAGTATAATGTGTGGAATGGGGGCGTAAATCACGTGTAGATGTGAGGTGTGAATTGTGGGTAGTGTGAAATGTCGAATGTGGAGAGCGAATCACGTGTAGATTGTGAGCACTGCATGATATTTGAATTGTGAGCAGTGTAATATGTAGACTGCGGTCAGCGAATCACTGGTAGATTCACTGTATCATCTGTATAGTGTGTGATCTGTGGGCAGTGTAATATGTGGACTGCGGTCAGCGAATCACTGGTAGATTCACTGTATTATCTGTATGGTGTGTGATCTGTGGGCAGTGTAATATGTGGACTGCGGTCAGCGAATCACTGGTAGATTCACTGTATCATCTGTGTGATCTGTGAGGAGTGTAATGTTCTTCACGAAAACGCAGCACGTGTAAGTGTTAGGGCAATATATTATATATATATATATAAATATATTGTGTGGGCAGCGAGTTATATATAGCGTGTGGGCAGCGAATTGTATACAAGCGTGTGGGCAGTGAGTTGTATATACGCGTGTGGAAGGCTAGTTATATACAAACGTGTGGGCAGTGAGTTGTATATACGCGTGTGGAAGGCTAGTTATATACAAACGTGTGGGCAGTGAGTTGTATATACGCGTGTGGAAAGCTAGTTATATACAAACGTGTGGGCAGTGAGTTGTATATACGCGTGTGGAAGGCTAGTTATATACAAACGTGTGGGCAGTGAGTTGTATATACGCGTGTGGAAGGCTAGTTATATACAAACGTGTGGGCAGTGAGTTATATAAAGGCGTGTGTGCAGCGAGTTGCATACAAGCGTGTGGGCAGCGAGTTATATACAAGCGTGTGAGGAGCGAGTCATGTTTGTAGGTGTGGGCAGTGAGTCATGAATAAGGTGTCGATAAGGCATCATGCTTATATCAATGTTTAGTTAGTTATATACACTCTATTTTTAGATTGCTGCCGATTAAATGAACTATTTATAAACAACCGGTGCTGAATCTAGCATTAAAGCTAGCGATTCGAATAGAAAAGATGTAAATCTACAGCAATTCTTATTTAGCTCTATCCAGACTAATTTATATTACTGTTTAAACAGCAAAGTATTTTCTTTTCTTTTTCTCGCGGATGGTGGTGGTGGTGGTGGTGGAGTGTAATAGAGAACAAACTTGCTCTACTTCGCAAACAATGTGTAGTGGAGCCTCGCTATGAAGCCTCGTTTTTATCAGATTATATGACTTGTTTTGCGAGTTCGTGTTTATCCACAACTTCCCTAATTATCTTAAAATATATTTTAAGGTCTGTGGTCAACTTCCGAGTGTGAATTTGTTGCTAAGAAAGTATATTCGCTTTGAGCCGTTCATTACAACCCCGTTCAGCGTCACGCTAAACGATAATTGAATGGGTCATTGTGCTAAAAAATTAAAACCAACTGTACTAATTAATGGATTTTTAAAATTTAAATTACTATTTTTTATAGACATATTGATTAATTTAAGAACACATGTTTAATTCAGACTGATTGGTAAAAATTAGAATGTCAAACATGCTAAAACTAAGCCTGCCCGTGGGCCACGGCCCATTTCATCCCAACGACGCTGAACGGGTTCAATTTTAGAATCTCAAAATAACATGGTTACGTTGAGAATAACATGGGGTCAACAAGAATGCGTGAAGGAGATGATCAGGTGGATTAGAATTACCGAATTCGTCAGCAGATGACTTTCCAAAGTTTGACTGGTTTGCGTGTACAGGTATTTGCAGTGGACGACATTGTCGCTGGACACCTCACCAGCACTCGTAACTTTTGAAGTGGCTTTCTTTCGTGACCAACATGTAATTCTGGTATAGGGTTGTCAACAGTTGGCTTTTTATCAGTGACCAACGTATAACTCTGGTACAGGATTGTCAACACTTGTTTTTTTGTTTTTTTAATCAGTGAAATGAAAAGAGCTTACATAAACACTGTGGAGGAATGTTCAGCTGGAAAGCAAACAACCATTGTTTCTTGAGGTCTGGCTCCGATGTCATTCGATATCAAACGAAGGGTACATCACACAAGTCAACAATGCTTGATCGGAAAACATTCAAAACAAAATTGATTTAATGCCTCTTTTAATTTTCTCCAATTGCCTGTACACCCGCACTACACAATATGTTCCAGTGCTTTTAGTTATGGTTCATAGCTTCCAATTGCTTGTACACCCGCACTACACAATATGTTCCAGTGCTTTTAGTTATGGTTCATAGCTTCCAATTGCTTGTACACCCGCACTACACAATATGTTCCAATGCTTTTATTTATGGTTCATAGCTTTAAGAAAATAATTTTAAATGCAAGTGATTCGTTGTAAGATTAGAGTGTGAGCAATGAAAGCCAGAACTTGACCAATAAAATCTATTTTTATAACATTTATGGCAGCGCGCATGCTATTTAACCTATATGCTCAGGAAAGTTGTGTGTGTGTGTGTATGTTTGTGTGTATGTGTGTGCATGCAGTATATTTCTGGGCTCAATGTTGTGTGTGCGCGCGCGCGCGCGCTGTATTTTCTGTGCTTAATGTTGCATGCGTGCTTGTGTGTGTGTGCTGTATATTTCTGGGCTCAAACAATGCTGCGTGTGTGTGTGTGTGTGTGTGTGTGTGTGTGTGTGTGTGTGTGAGAGAGAGAGAGCTGTATATTTCTTGGCTTGAACAACTTTACATAAATTGCAGAACTGCTTTTGAAGACCTTTGCTACCGCTGTTTGGCGTGGAGCTTTGTTTCCGTTATCATTTATTTTTAAATTCCTTTCTTTAATGGGGATATATGACAAATCAGTCATACTGATTCTGGAATAATTTTGATCAAATAGAGAATAATTTATGGTTACGGGGAAATAAAACTGCTGAGATAAAAAGCACACCAGCCATCGACCCATGCTAGGCTATCACCGCGAAGTTTCAGTACGATTCAACAGGAGTTACTGTTCGTGACAATACTGTAAAATTAATTATGCTTGTCTAGGGGTTTTAATAGTTCTTTTATATGTCTCTAAGGGAATACATATTTAAATTTATTTCATTATATGAGCCATTAAAATATTTTATACAATTTGTCTTTATTTAATTACAATTAATAAGGTTTACATAATATAATATTATTTTTCTAAATAAAATAATATTCAGCTGAGTATTATATATATAAGCTGGAGGTCACTAATGCGAAAATTATTAAATGTTCTTTCTTATTGAGTAAAATTATAAGTTTTTTGAAAATTAGTTAAATATGCAATGTAATCTTTTCCCATTTTATTGTTTAACGAAACAAGTCAAAGGTTCTTAATATATATTTTTAAAAAGCAGCGAAATATTAAAATTTACAAATACTAGCGCAAAACAGTATTGTTTTATATGACAAAAGTTAAAACAAAATATAAAATAAATTGCAATAAAGAAGTCAATAAGAAATACTGTTAAGACAATCCATGTAAAAATTATACTTTGTAAACATTTTTTTAAAATGTAAACAGTAAAGAATAAAATTAAAAAATGTTTATCGACGTTATGTCGACGTAACACTGGCTGAGTTTGTTATTCAACAGCATTACGCTTAATTGACGTAATGCTAAATGACTTCTATTATTTAAAAAAATAATACTTAATTTATATCATTTTGAATTGTTACTAAAAGTACGACGTTTAAACTACATATTACTGAATGACGTCTATTACTAAAATACGCAATCGACATAAGACTGAATGACGTCTATTACTGAAATATCGATATAAGACTGAGTGACGTCTATTACTGAAATACGCAATCGACATAAGACTGAATGACGTCTATTACTGAACTGCACGACGCTTAATCTACACAGCACTAAATGAAATCCTTTACTCAACAGCATGACACTTAAAATACACAGAAAACTGAATGACTGTTACTGACTGCACGACGCTTAATCTACACAGCACTGAATGAAATCTATTACTCAACAGCATGACACTTAAAATACAGAGAAAACTGAATGACTCTATTGCTGACTGCATGACACTTAATGTACACAACACTGAATGACGTATATTATTCAACTGTATGATGCTTAGTCTACACAACACTGAATGACGTATATTATTCAACTGTATTATGCTTAGTCTACACAACACTGAATGACGTATATTATTCAACTGTATTATCCTTAGTCTACATGACAATGTATGACGTCAGTTACTCTAAAAATCGACGAAACAATGAATGAATGACGCCTAATCTACATAACACTTGAAGATGACTGTTACTAAAAAATATGACACCTAATCAGCGCAACACTCATTGACACAATGTTACTAAAAAGGTATGACACATAATCTATTTAGCATTTAATGTCGTCTGTTACTCAACAGCATGACGATTAAGCTGCTTACTTGTACCCGAAACCACAACCAAAATACAAGAATAAAACAAATATATTTCCACAAAAACACTAAATAATGCATGCTGCTTGATTGAAAAAAAATATGCAGCAGTTGTCATTCCAATAGTCCTTGGCATTCAGGCCATTTTGGTAAATCGTGGCGAAAAGTGAAGAAAACTATTGATAGAGATGTCATACAGCCAAGGAAAGAGAACACTCTGCATGTGTGACTGAGTTGTCTTCACCTAACGTTCTCTTATTTTCCTCTCCAAATCGACCTACATTTCTAGGTCAGCATAACACTAATAGAAATAAAGTGCCCGTCAGAACGACAGCTTTTACAAGCTTTCAAGTCAATGAAACACTGGCAGGAACAAAGTATCATTATAGAACAAACACTTTAGTTAAGTTTAAGAATCAGCACGACACTAACAGAAATAGAACTCTCTTCTAGAACAGATTTTTTAAAAAATATTATGTTCCGAGCTGGGACTAGTCGGTTCAGAAATACAGTCCCGTGCAAGAGCGAAAGTAAAGTTTGATAATATTTTTAATATTTGGTTGTTGTTTTTTCTTTGAACAAGGAAACAAAATGAGCAAATAAATGAGTATAGTGTTCTTTTTAACGAGTTTAGAACCTGACAGCTAAATTCGACATGAAAAGTTTTAAAATATTACGTATACTTTTATAAAAGTATCAAGAAAAAACAAGAAATGAAGAAACGTCTTCGAATTCACATTTTTGTTTGGACGGATTTAAATTCTTTAGACCAAACATTTGCCCAGGAAATAAAATCTTGGATGGGCGCCACGTTCCTTGGGTGGCGGACCATTCTTGGAGAAAGTGAGTGCTCTCCCTTTCGGCGGCGAATAGTGTCCAGAATATCCATAGCGCTCTCCAGTCGGTAACTCAGGATCAATCGACGGTCATAAGGCAGTGAGCCGCATGGTGGCTGGCTGTGAGACCGGTTGAGAGGTGTACTCACAGCCGGAGACAAAGTCCTGTGTTTCAGTGCCCTTACGGTTGGCTTATCCTGTTCTCCCGCAGGATTTAGCTCTCTGGAAGAACGCAAGCTGGTCTTCGCGTGAGACTGAAAAGGTTCGGTCGGAGAACTCAATGCAGACTTAAAGTGGGTACTGACGACGGCAGGTCTTACTGTCGCGGTAGATGACGTAAGAATGGCGTCTGCAGTGGCACGATCCACGTGGGTCGTGCCCAAGCCATTGTGGATGTCTTCTCCAGGGAAGATATACTCGGTATTCGTTCTGCCATTTTTTGAGGCGGATTTGCCTCGTATGCTGATCTTGTGGTGAGGCGTCTTGTTCCTCTTGAGACTGGCAGTGCATTCTGGGTAAGAGCCTGAGAGACTCTCATACAGCTTGTCCTCGTAACCCTTCATCATGGAGTACTGAGCTTCCGGTGACATGAAGGCTGAGAACCGAGGATGGCGAGGTAGCTCAAGGATGACCTCATTAGTTGCGCTGACATCTGACTCATTGGAAACGAGGGAAAAGGGCTTGGACCGACTAGCCTGAAACGCCAAGCGAGCACGGACCAGACTGGACACCCGGTGGCCCAAGCTGGCAAAGGTAGGTTTGCCTGCAGCGCGTGGAGAGAAAGTGCCCACTGGAGGAAGTGAGGCACGCCGGGACATCAGCGACACCGCTCGGCTCATGCTGGACAAGGACCCACGAGGCTGCTGAATGCTTGGTATGGTGGCGGAAGCGGTACGGCTGTCCACGTTTTCTGCAATTTAAAAAACCCCACAGTTTAGAACCTTGCCATTTTCATATTATTGGTTTCTTTCCTTTGACGTATTATTTATAAAATCATCTTGTAAAGAAATGGAATTGAAAGAGTGGAATTTTTAAAAGAAATTATTTTAACCTATTTAGTACAAAGAAAATTAAATTAGTTTCTATTTTTAAAAATAGTTTATTTTTAGAGCTAGGTGAGGATATCATTCTTTGCTTTGTCATGCAGATCTCATTTCTACGTGACAATACATGTTTTAATATCATTCTTTGCTTTGTCATGCAAGATCTTATCGCCCCCCCCCCCCCTTCCGCGTTCCTTTTGTCTCTTTCGTTCTGAAACATAATGTGTTAATTTTATTTCACAATTAAAAATTTCAGGGTAATAACTAGTCTGTTAGTTTATTCCACCATGACACCGTCTTACTCTTTATTAGTGAACTCTGTACGGATCAGACCTCGTGACAGTCATGCTCTTTGTTGTGGATTACCGTTACGTCTGACGACAATCCATGCTCTTAGTACATGTATTACGGTAACTCTCTTTGTGGTACCAGGACGGTAGCACGTCACATTGTTAAGGATACCGTTACTTTGATAACAAAGTGAAGGTCTCTGCTTGTGGATTATTTTGATTTTTTTATGAGAATTAAATTTCATTTGCTAGTGACTGTATTATTTCATAGTATAGTACAATATTACAAACTAGTTCTTTTTTAACACTCAAAAGTATCATGCTTTTTATTAGTGGGTTTTGTAAGTTAACAACATAATTGCATATTGTGCGTCTAATACACCTAGTGACAATTACTCATCTGCGCACCCGTTACAACTACACGTGTGCACCTGATTCACTTAATGGCAGTTGTAATGTGTGCATCTGATACAACTATGACAATAATTATAAATGTGTGCACATAATTCACATACTGACAGTTATAAATGTGTGACGTAATACACTTAGTGACAATTGTAAATGTGTGACATAATACACTTAGTGACAGTTATAAATATGTGACGTAATACACTTACTGACAGTTATAGAGGTGTGACGTAATATACTTAATGACAGTTATAAATGTGTGTACCTAATACACCCACTTTCATTGACCTAAAATTAAATTGTTCAGATACTCCACCCTGCCACAAGGACGCACACACCCCTATAAACACCTGGGGCTTTAGTTCTCGTGAAGCAATAATGACTTGCATATGGTGTCGTTCGCACATTACAGAACTGCTAAGTGTTTGTTAAATTGCGTTTTGCGCTTTGAGCACATTTACAGAACTACTCAATATTTGTTAAATAGCGTTTTGTGCTTTGAACACCTTACAGAACTACTCAATGTTTGTTAAATAGCGTTTTGTGCTTTGAGCACCTTACAGAACTACTCAATGTTTGTTAAATAGCGTTTTGTGCTTTGAGCACCTTACAGAACTACTCAATGTTTGTTAAATAGCGTTTCGCGTTACGTACTTTGGAGCGCGTCGCGTAATGATAGTATCGTGCATCATTTAGTACAATGGTAGATGAATGATGCTGCAAATGACTTCGCAATGCTTGGTAGACCGTACTTCTCATCCCACCTTGTAGCTGATTATAATTACGTCATGTGCTTCTGAGCAAAAATACACACGCACATAAACACAAAAAGAGGGAGATAGTTGAATGGATGGATGGTTAAGATGAATATCTCGACCGAGAGAGAGAGAGTGAGAGAGAGATGCACATGCAAATACTGACAAAAAAAATACACTCTCACTTATATACAATGATTGGGAAACAAAGAGGGAGAGGGAGATAGAGAGTAGATCCAACTGGGACTTGAACCACATATTCTAGCAATCATATTTTCTTTTTTCACTCCTGTACACTAGCACACTCAAAACGTTGAATTCTTCAGTCCTGTCGTCGACCTCCGTGAAACTTTTTTTGCTTTGAATGAAAAGGCTTTCATCCTAGCCTTGCCTGAGTCTTTATTCTCGTCTCAGACCCTGCACAAGTATCGCTGTACATTAGCATTAATATCCATTCCGCTTCAAGTTATTTCCCCTTTTGAGAAGAAGAAAACTTGCTTTGAGTGCTGCCAAGAACGCGGGGAATAGACTTCTAACTTTGTGAAAGAAAGAATGGGGTTTACAATAAATCTTTAGCTTACAAAGTTCTCTGAGGAATGAGTAGCTCCCAAGATTGCTTTATAACCACGAAGACTGGTTGGCAGAAAATAATAAAAGTGGAAGCACGCGAAGTCTTTAAAATGTGAGGTCGTGACCGCAAGGCACTTTTTATAGAGTAAAAATAGACTGAAAGGGCAAACAAGTGAAGAGAACCGCCGGTTGCAAAAAATTTAAAAAATAAAGAATTTGCCAACAGAGTGGTCTTTTCTCTCGTAAATACGAAGGGTTAAAGATTCGGCGCTGTTGTGGCCGCGTTTTTTTTCTTTGTGCATTAACTTATAATTTCTCTTCATTATGTGCTAATCTACGAATGGCCTATTGCAATCATAACATGTCCACTTCATATGTTAGAAGTACTTTCCAGACTTTATGCAACTATTCTTAGAGTTTGCTTGAAGTGGAGAGTGACAGTTGAGAGTGAACAGTATAGAGTGAACTGTTTGGAGTGAACAGTTGAGAGTCATGTGACGAATTAATTGACGACAGCAATGTAGCTGACGATAGAATTGCCTCACTGCTAAAAGAAGCACCCGTTTGGAAGTGTCCACATCTTCTGTAAAACTTTGGGATCTCTCCCATTCATTGACTTCCTTGATCAAGGTTTGCAACCGACTAACTGACAGAAAACTTAAGTCACGAGAAGACTCCATAATGATGATTTAATAGAGCGCTTAATATTTAAGAAGATTTAATCATTTCACAACAACATAAGGGCATTACATAGCAAAAAAAATAAATAGACGAAACAACTAAGGCAAGAGACAACTAAAGCGCGTAAAAGTGCTTAACAATTAAAGTAGACCTACGACTAATGAACTGGTGTGCATACAAGTGCTTAACAATTAATGTAGACTCGCAACTACTGAGCTGGTGTACGTGCAAGCGCTTGGCCCATAACTAATGAACTGGTGTGCGTACAAGCGCTTGGCCCACAACTAATGAACTGGTGTGCGTACAAGCGTTTGGCCCACAACTAATGAACTGGTGTGCGTACAAGCGTTTGGCCCACAACTAATGAACTGGTGTGCGTACACAAGTGTTGGCCTACAATAATGAACTGGTGTGCGTACACAAGTGTTGGCCCACAATAATGAACTGGTGTGCGTACACAAGTGTTGGCCCACAATAATGAACTGGTGTGCGTACAAGCGCTTAAAAATTAATGTAGGCCTACAACTAATGAAGTGGTGTGATACGAGAAACAAGAAAGATATCTATATATAATGCAAGAACAGAAGTAAACATTCATTAATTTACAATCTATTTTTGTTAAAATCAATATTAAAAATGACAATAATAACATTAAGAATAACATTTTCTTGCTGATGGAAAAGATGTCTTGAGAACATTCTTAGATATAATAACCGTCTCTTTGTGTTCGTTCACAGCAGTTCATTCCAGACAGATGGCCTTTACCTCAACAAGAATTCAAGAATTTGCTAATATAGTAAACTCGTGCATTCGATGATTTAAAAAAAAAAAAAAGTGATTCCAGCATGCATATAAACGTGATTGGGATCAGACGGCCATTTTGGACTGGGAAGAGCAGGCTATCAGCGTCAAAATGTAAAACGTCTTTATGAGCAATTCTGGTGAATAAAGGAATAAACGTACACACACAATTGAAAAAGCTCCACACCACAAAACAAAAACAAAAAATCTTCGATGGATCACAGTCTTTTCTCTTACCACGCATATGTCCGAGCCAATACAACTTTTAGCGCGCCAAACTTTTTCAATTTTTTGCTGAATCAATTTTTTTGCTGAACTACAATTTTTTGCTGAATCAATTTTTTGCTGAATTACAATTTTTTTTGCTGAATCAATTTTTTGCTAAACTACAATTTTTTTTTGCTGAATCAATTTTTTGCTGAACTACAATTTTTTTTTTTTTGCTGAATCACGCACTTTTGTGAGTAATAAGCTTTATTTAGCTACAACTTGTTGGTTTTCAAACTTGAAACGTTTGCTTAGCCACTACAATCGGAGAGCTTGAACAATACTGGATTATTATATTTAATAATTTATATTTTGGGTTATGTACCTCTTCAAATCTGTTCGCGTACCATGACCTGTATGTGTATAACTCAACATGGGGGAGGGTAAGGGTTCTATCTTTACTCAGTCACAAACTTTCCTGAGTCAAAAAGCTTGCTGAGCAAAGTAATGTTGTGAATATAATTTAGTGTCACGAAAATAGTAAGAATTGCTACTCGAGACCAAGCCTGGCTTGCTAAACACATTTGTCTCGTTACAAAGTTTGACTCACTGAACTGCGCGATTGTGACGTACTGAATACAAACATTGCTTTTACTAATTATGACGTAATGAATACACTTGCTTATAAGAATTATGACATAATAAATATCCATATTGCTTTGAAAAGTTGGGACATTTGCAAAAATTCTTCAGAGTAGAAGAATAAGCGACAGAAATAAACAAATAAAGAATTTAGTAAAACAAGAGAAGAAAAAGAAGAATACATTTTTTAAAAAAGAATGTAATTTATGCAAAATGTACTGATTTTAAATAAGAAAAGAAAATTCACCTGAGGAAGGAAGAAAATAATTACTTGGATTTATTTTTAAAGTCCAAATAAATCTGCACAACTTGATCACAGATTACATAAATTGTTTTCAGCCACTGTGGTAGGCCTACTGCAAAGATGTCTCCCTCCAGGCATTGAAGCATTTCTAGGAAACACTCCAGTATATATGGACACGAAGACTCACAATTACTATCTATGAATAGCCCAAACCAGCCCTTGTATTCAGTGAATGGAATGGACAGAGAAAAAATTATAATCTTATGTGATATGTTCACACGAACGCGCACGCGCGCACACACACACACACACACAAATTCTCCTGGTAAAGTGTATAAACCAATACTCTTTTTATAAAAAGTGTCTGAACATGCCTCCTTCAATATTTGTCTGGTTTCACACATTTATTTTGTCTGATCCCACACATTTCATTCAGTCTGAATTTACCTCATTCAGTGTCTAAACTACATTCTTTTTCAGTCTAAATACATATTAATTTTTGTTTAATTTAGTGTCTAAACTTTCATGCCTCATCCAGTGTGTAAACCTACATTCCTTTTTCAATCTAAATACATATTTTCTTTAATATATATTTTAAAGTTAGCCTGTACATTTACACACCTCGTTCAATGCTTAAACCTACTGTCCTCCATAATTAGACCTTGAACTTGCGTCATTGTCACACTATATATTTACATGTCTCGTCCAAAGAGTGCTCCCTAAAGAAACACCCCTCTTCATTGTTCTATTCAACACTCCTGACTCAGGAATGAATGTTGATTTCCCACAAGCGATTTGCAAAGATACTTGAACGCCGTGAACCATAACATGATCTCGGCGATAGCTGTCTTGACTTTCCTCCTAATGGTTAAAACAAAAATGGAAAGTTTTCAAAACTCAAATGTCTTCAAAGGAGAAACAACCGTAAGTCAACTGCTCTTCTCGGCTTACAATTTTTTTTTTTTAAGCAAACAGGTCAGAAAGTTGAAAGTCAGTGAGGGTGCGCGACCCAATCGCCGACAACAAGGCAATCATCGAGGTCTAAATATATAATTTTTAATATCTATTACTTTACCTCGAAAGACAAAAAAACAAAAGTGACGCCAGTCAAAACGTGGCACGAGAAAGTAACACTTAACTCCCGGAATAGGACGTTAATTTGTGGTTTTCTTGACTTTTCAAGTGGACGTGGAGACAACCATATTAACAGTAATATAAACGGCTTGTTACTTCTTTCATGTGACGGTTGTATCACTATATTAATAATGCTGATGATGGTGACGACAACAACGACCAAGACGATGATTAAAAGGCTAAGTGGCACAGCGACAACATGGTTAGGATCAAGAGCCTGATAATAACAGCGTGAACGGTCTGCTGTCACGATTTATCTGTGTATTATTGTTTTCAATTTGAAATGTATGATAATATTAATTCCTTTTTTTAGCCTGAAATACTTATTAATACTAGTTCCCTTCTTTTATAAAATGAAGTACTTTTAGTTACTAGTTCTTGTGTTTCTTAAACTGTAATACTTTTAATACTAGTTCTTGTGTTTCTTAAACTGTAATACTTTTAGTACTAGTTCTTGTGTTTCTTAAACTGTAATACTTTTAGTACTAGTTCTTGTGTTTCTTAAACTGTAATACTTTTAGTACTAGTTCTTGTGTTTCTTAAACTGTAATACTTTTAGTACTAGTTCTTGTGTTTCTTAAACTGTAATACTTTTAGTACTAGTTCTTACAGTTTCTTAAACTGTAATACTTTTAGTACTAGTTCTTGTGTTTCTTAAACTGTAATACTTTTAGTACTAGTTCTTGTGTTTCTTAAACTGTAATACTTTTAGTACTAGTTCTTGTGTTTCTTAAACTGTAATACTTTTAGTACATTAACTTCTAGAAGCGCGAAAACGACGTAAGCCAGAGCGCCCCTCACCCCCCCCCCCCATTTAATTTGAAGACAGCAAAAGAACTAGAAATGCCACATTGGCTGGATATTACAATCACTAGTATCTTCACGGCTGAATAATTCCTATTGTTAACAAAAAGACTAGACACTGTTCTCACGACTATCAGAACTAAAACCTCTCTCTTCACTAGTATCTTCACGGCTGAATAATTCCTATTGTTAACAAAAAGACTAGACACTGTTCTCACGACTATCAGAACTAAAACCTCTCTCTTCACTAGTATTGGTATTTGGGTACATTTATTTGCATTTCAGAGCTCACATATATGATTGTGTGTGTGAGTGTGTGTGTGTGTGTGTGTGTGAATGTGTGAGTGAGCGCGTGTGTGTGTGTGTGTGTGTGAGTGAGCGTGCGCGTGTGTGTGTGAATGTGTGTGTGTGAATGTGTGTGTGAATGTATGTGTGTGTGTGAATGTGTTTATATGATAATCATTGCTACACACATTAATAAGACAGCAATTGCTATTACTACACTGTACTAGCACATTTAATGAGATCTCTATTATCTCGACATTTCACTACACTTATACTACAATGAGTATTCTCTCGACACTATGTATCTATACACAATTATGAATAATTAATCACACTGTAATCGACATTGTGTCATTGTATTTGTTATTGGAAGCATTATTCTCTCTTCTCATTAAGTGTGTACTTCGACAAAAATAATTACTCTCTCGTCACAAAGTCTGTACTCAAACTATAGAATTGCCACTCTTTCTACACATTACACAGACAGGAATAATTACTCTCTCGACACAAAATCTGTATTCAAACTATAGAATTGCCACTCTTTCTACACATTACACAGACAGGAATAATTACTCTCTCGACACAAAGTATGTACTCAAACTATAGAATTGCCACTCTTTCTACACATTACACAGACAGGAATAATTACTCTCTCGACACAAAGTATGTACTCAAACTATAGAATTGCCACTCTTTCTACACATTACACAGACAGGAATAATTACTCTCTCGTCACAAAGTTGTCAATTTTTTCCTCTAAGGTGCGCGGCCGCGCAGCTCAATAGAAAATGCCGCGCAGGCAGTTTCAAAATTCCGCGCACACATAGGAAATAGATTGGAGGGAACGTTGCTCATACTGGAATTGCTAGTTTTCTACACTCGGACAGGAGTAAGTACTCTCTCATCACAAAATCTATACTTGTACTAGAACTGTATCTCTTTTTACACATTGCACAGTCATCGCCACTCTCTCGACATAACGTCCATATTTATACAAGTACCATTACTCTCGCTGTACATACGTTTATGCGTTCATAGAAAAATTATTCTCTCGACAAATCGACTCTACCCTGGAACCATTATTCTCTCGACACATTAAGTCTGATCGTAGACTAAATAATTAAATCTCTTGACAGTTTACTACTACACTCGGTCTAGATACCAGTATTCTCTCACACATGAAGTATACTGTATACGACTAGACAGTTTACTACTATTGGTATCAGGTTTTGATATCATTATTCGCTCGTCAGACAGTTTACTACTATTGGTATCAGGTTTTGATATCATTATTCTCTCGTCATATTACGTCTGTTGCCAGCCAGAAATAATTATTATCGAGTAGTGTGTTCATATTAAATTATTATTTTTTCTACACACTAAGCTAGGCTCAGACAGAGATGTTTACTGAACACTTGACACAAAGTCTGTATTCATAAATAGAAGCTCCGTCTCTATATATAATGCATGTTGACAGGAACAATTGCTCTCTTTCTCTCTCTGGACACAACATGTTTATTCAAAATCGAGCCATTATTCCCCTGACACAACATCTTTACTCAAAATCCAGCCCTTATTCTCTGGACACATCTTGCCTCAAAATACGAACCATTACTCTCTCGACACAAGATTGTTACTCAAACTCAAGCCATTACTCTCTCGACAGAACATCTTTACTTAAAATCGAGCAATATTCTCTCGACACATTTTTACCCAAAGCAAGCCATTATTCGCTTTACTCAAAATCGAGCCATTACTCTACCAGTTTACTTACTGTCAGTAGTCCACGACTGTCTCCTCCTGACCGCTATTGATTGTCTCCTTTCGAGAACGGCAGGTATTTTCGGCGGCGCTTCGCCATCGTCTGTGGTGCTGAATCTGATGCGGCTTGTCTGTTTCACGACCTGCTCTTTTTCCTCGACCTCTGAAACATCTCCAAGACTGCCCAACCGTCCAGTGACAGAGTTTGTTTGGCGCATCTCTATAAGTCTTGTTTTGAAACGATTCCAGATTTACAAAGACGTAAAGAAAAGTGCCAGGATGCCTTGGGCATGCGCAGATTTCTAGTCTGAAAAATACACGCGCTAAACCGGCTAGCAGCAATTTGCAGGGACTACGATAAATGGACTGATTCTACAAACCTGAGTTGACAACATCAAAAAAAAAAAAAAAAAGACCTGTGTTGACAGCATCCAGAAAAGCGTGTTGACAACATTCAGAAAGACCTGTGTTCGCTCGGAATTCGACAAGCTGATTGGCCATTCAGATCGAGGACGGCGAAGTTATTTTAGATTTCTTTTTTCAACGACAGAAACACTTGAAGTTAATGCATATGTTTTCCAAGTCCCAGACCGGGTTTGCTTCAGACCATTTCTCGCGGCTTACACAGATATTCTTTTGTTGTTGCGACTGTCTGAATACAGGTTTCTAACAGCTTTCGTGTCAGTACTAAAACACACCATACTTTTTAACAGATCCAACTCAGATGTTTTTGCTTTCTATTCTGCCCTCTGTTCCTCCACGAGAATTATAATTGGTTACACCCTTTCGGTAAGTGTTATATTAACAAATATCTCTTCACGTATACATAGCTTAAAATGGAAAAGTGTTTTTCTTTAGTTTAACAGTGAAAGTTTGTAGTTTTACCTTGTTTCCTAGCCAGGTATGACCTCTGTAAGGCAGGTGTGTTTTTTTTTGTCGCATCTGTGAAGTATCTCCTAAACGCATTTAATTCAAGCATTGCAAAAGGGTTGGAGTCTGGAATCCTCGAGGGGCTACAGTGAAGCGATTGGGTAAAACGGATGGAGTGCGCATGTGTCAAACTGTGCGGCATGCGTGCGCGGCGTGCATGTGTGTGTGTGTGTGTGTGTGTGTGTGTGTGATCAGAAACATTAATCGACATCAAACCATTAACTCTATACTCCTGCGTGACCGTCCCTTGATTTGTTTTCGTCAGAATTGGTATAAAGGTTGGATTTTAATTTTGCGGAAAGAAATGTTCAGTTATTTTAACTGTGTCGCGTTGCATAGCCCCTCCCTCCCCCTTAAGCTTTCGCTTACGTTGGGCCTTCACCTTTTCTGGGCTGTAAGAGTTGAACTCAACTGATTTTCAACTGACACACACGTATCAGCTTTAACGAATGTCACCATGTGAATGGCATCATATGCTGTTTTTTCCGTCTGTGTCAAATTTTAACTTGCGCAGATATTGAACATTTCAGCCTATAAATTTGCACACTTTTTAGCCCAGATAGATGGCGTCATATACAGTTTAGTTGTTTTATTTGTGGGAAGGCTTATAGTACAACCTTTCCATAATTGTCAAATTAAGAGGATGGAGTCATACCTGTTTCGAATGTAAACTTGCACACGTCATCAAAACTAAATGAATGACGTCATATCAAGTGTCAGCCTAAGCTGATGTTAAACTAGTGCAATTGTCAAACCAAATGGGTGACGTCAAATTCAGTGTTCAACTAGTATCGAATTTAATTTGCGCATATTCTCAAACATAAAGATTATGAAATTTGAAAGTGAGACGGTAGGTGTATGTGTGTGTCTCTGCGGGAAGTGGGGTAGGGGGGTTAATACTACATAAGCTGATGCACGTTTCGTTCCCAACAACGACTGCACACGACGCTAAACGTGAAGTAATGTTT